>CALYLW010000376.1:898056-1040332 GCA_944989445.1 Ampullaceana balthica | reverse complement strand
TAGTCAAAAACTTTGTTTTTACGGGTTTGTTTTATTAACCCACTTCCTCGTACGCTAGCGAGCTGAAATTTTACAGGCAGTTTTGTACTAATAATAAAAACAATGTATCAAAACTTCAGATCGATCGCATGTACCGTAATTAAATTATTGATTTTTTAGATTATTTTATTTATTCCTATGTATCATGCTATTTTTTGAGATAGAGTGTTGCGGTGCGTATTATATTGAACAACCTTTTTTTCGCGCAATAAGGTGCGTATTTTATTGACAACTCTTTTTATAAACATATTCCTGATCGGTACGCATTATATTAAACATGTTTTACGACACAACTGCAATTTTGAATTTCTGGATGGTCTGGCGCTGCGTATTATAATGAACATTCCTTTAGTTACGTCTCGTACACAAAGGATTTATAGTGAAAAACTTGTTTTTTTACGGGTTTTTTAAATTTAAATCCTTTATATTAACTCGTGGTGTCTGCACCCTTGATTGCTTGAATGCTTGATTGCTTGATTGCTTGTTGCCAAAACTTTTGATTGATTTTCAACCCACTTCCTCGTCTGCTAGCGAAGTGAAATTTTACAGGCAGTTTCGTTCCAATAATAAATACAATGTATCAAAATTTCAGATCGATCGCATGTACCGTAATTAAATTATTGATTTTTTAGATTATTTTATTTATTCCAATGTATCATGCTATTTTTTGAGATACAGCGTTGCGGTGCGTATTATATTGAACAACCTTTTTGTCGCGCAATAAGGTGCGTATTTTATTGACAACTCTTTTTATAAACATATTCCTGATCGATGCGCATTATATTAAACATGTTTTACGACACAACTGCAATTTTGTATTTCTGGATTGTCTGGCGCTGCGTATTATAATGAACATTCCTTTAGTTACGTCTCGTACATGAAGGATTTATAGTGAAAAACTAGGTTTTTTTTATTACTCACCTATTCAGTTTCAGGTTTAGCTAACAATAAACAATAATAAAAACACCACAAAAGTGAATTTAATAGCCTTTACGCGAAATGGTACCAATAATGGTTTTTTGTTGACAAGAGACAATATAATTACATCACAAGAAATAATTTATAATTTTACCACTTTTTAAATCCTTTATATTAATTCGTGGTGTCTGCACCCTTGATTGCTTGATTGCTTGATTGCTTGTCGCAAAAACTTTTGATCGACTTTTAACCCACTTGCTCGTAAGCTAGCGAGCTGAACTTTTGCAGGCAGTTTGGTGGCGATGATAAAAACTATGTTTCAAAATTTCAGATCGATTACATGTACTGTAATTGAATTATTGATTTTTTAGATTTTTTTATTTATTCCTATGTATCATGCTTTTTTTGCGATAGAGCGTCGCGGTGCGTATTATATTGAACAACCTTTCTGTCGCGCAATAAGGTGCGTAATTTATTGACAACTCTTTTTATAAACACATGCCTGATCGGTGCGCATTATATTAAACATTTTTTACGACACAACTGCAATTTTGTATTTCTGGATGGTCTGGCGCTGCGTATTATAATGAACATTCTTTTAGATACGTCTCGTACATAAAGGATTTATAGTGAAAAACTTGGTTTTTTACGTTTTTTTAAATTACTTCGTTCCCTTCACAAATTATTAAAAGCTCAAATAATGACGTCACGGCACAATATTTTATGGCTAGAAACACATTTTGTTAATCTCGAACGCAACATATTTACTCCTTTTTTTTCATTTTTTTTATCTGGAGTTACCTCGCATAGCGTCACGGACAGACTTGACATTGCAAATTATAGTGTTTAATTCTTTTAGTTATGTCTCGTACCTAGATCAGTCTAAAGGATTTATAGTCAAAAACTTGGTTTTTTGCGTTTTTTTTATTACATCGTTCCCTTTTCAAAAATTAAAATATAAACTAAAACAATGACGTCATATAATATTTTTATACAAAATCGATCGCAGCACCACCTAACAGCACTTACATCCATACAGACAACGGGAATCAATATACATTATAACATAAGTAACTTATCCGTGTTTGATAAATACGAAATATTAAACTTGCTGAAATGTACGCAAAGTATTTCATAATAATTATAAATCCTCAAATCCTATTTTTACATCGTTCCCTTTTCAAAAATTAAAATATAAGCCTAAAACAATCATCATCATCATTTGTCCTTTGAGTTCCTTGTGGAACATAGGGCCTCTGTCAAAGCTCGCCACTTGCCAGTCGCTTCAGTTCTTCCCAGCTCTTCCTATGTACGCTTGGGTCTTCCTCGTTGTCGTTTGCCCTGGGGGTTCCAATCTAAGAGTTGCATAGCCCTGCTGTTATCTTTCCTGGGGGTGTGTCCAATCCATCTCCACTTTCTTTCCATGATTTGTTGTTTTACTGTTCTTTGTTCACACCTCTCCCACAGCTTGGAGTTTTCGACCTTATCGAACAATTTTATTTTCAAAATATTTCTGAGGCATCTGTTAACAAAGGTCTGGAGTCTATTTTTTGTTGTATCTGTCGTCCGCCATGCTTCGGATCCATAGAGTAGGACCGTTTTAACATTGGTGTTAAAGATCCTTACTTTTGTTTTGACAGAGATGTGTGTAGATCTCTAGACCTGTTTCAGATTGGCAAAAGCCTGTCGTGCCAAATTTATTCTTCGTTCGATGTCCTCATCTGTTCCCCCTGATACACTGACCAGACTCCCAAGGTATACAAAGTTGTTTACTTGCTCCAGGTTACAGTTTTCTACTTGGGTGACTCCATCTTGTAGGAAGTTTATTTTTAAAAAAAAAGTTTTTTGAATGTTTATTTTGAGTCCTATTCTTTTCCCAGTCTCGCTCAAGGCTGTGATTTTGTCTTGCATGTCTTGAAGTCTGTGGGACAGAATGTCCAAGTCATCAGCAAACTCCAGATGTTCTAGTTTTTGCATTAGGTTCCACTGAATTCCTTTTCCTGAGCTTGCATAAGCTTCTTTTGTGACCCAGTCTAACACAAGAAGGAACAGAAGTGGTGAAAGGAGGCATCCTTGGTTGAGTCCAGTTGTGACATGGAATTCATCTGTTAGTCTACCATTATGTACTACTTGGCAGGTGAAGTTTTCTAACAGATTTCGGATGATGTTAGTTATTTTGTTTGGTATTCCAGAGTGCCTCATTATTGACCATATAGTTTCTCTATTTATGCTATCAAAGGCCTTTTTAAAGTCCACAAATGTGGCATAGAGTGGAGATTGCCATTCAATAGATTGTTCTATAATTATCCGGAGTGTTGCTATTTGGTCAATGCATGATCTTCCTTTTCTGAACCCAGCTTGTTCTTTTCTCAGGATATCATCGCAGGCATCTTTTATTCTGTTTAGTATTGTTCTGCTAAAGACCTTGCTTGGTACTGATAGTAGAGTAATTCCTCGCCATTTCTCACATTGTGACAGTTCCCCATTCTTTGGAATTTTAATCAGTAAGCCCCTTTTCCATTCTGCAGGAGGGGTTTCAGTTGACCAAATGTTGTTGAAGATACTGTGGAGTTGGTTGATGATTTCAACTCCACCTTCTTTTAGGACCTCTGGTGGTATGTTATCTGCACTTGCTGCTTTCCATATCTTCATTTGATTGATGGCCGTCCATATTTCTTCTTTGGATATCTCTGTTCAGTGTTTCTCCTGTGGTCAAAACGGGTGGGTTCAGAGGGGTCGGTCTGTTTAGGACTTCCTGGAAATATTCTTTCCATCTTCTAGATGGTCATCTATGGAGAAATTTGACTTTACTTTGTTTATCTCGGACTGGTACATTGTAGTTAGATTTCTTGCCACTCAAGAGTTTAGTAATTTTGTATATATGTAGCCGTGTGGTCGTGACTATGTATATATAGCCGGTAGGTAGTTGTTCACTACTTCACACGTAACACACACAAGTAAAATGGAATTCAGGTAAGCTGAGGACTATAGTTGGTATAGTGTTTATTAGGTTCTCTTCAAAGGTTCACACAGTTCCATATGAATACGTAAATTGGATACAGGAAATACAGTGTACAGTTCTACATTCTACTACTGCCCTACTCCTATCTCTCTACTCCACTCTCTCTTACATCCCCGAAGACTCTCTGAACACCGAAGACCGAAGACCACACTCTGTCTAGAGTGCGTCCCATTTAATACCATTTAGACTCCACCCCTAAAATTCATCCGGTGCCCGGTACGCCTGTCTAACCTGCCAGTCATAAGGGATCAAACCTATGTCCAGCGACTTCCATCACAGTCCATTTGTGTTCAGTCCTAACACTCATCAAGTCCCGCCCTCCCTAGTTTAAACTAAGGATGGGGGGAGGGGGTTGATGTAACCATGTCTGGTCAGACCCACTACCCCTTATCTACCCTGGGGCGTTTCACACCTCTGGTCTCCTCGCTCAGCTACGACCTTGAATCTACAGGCCGGCCCAGGGTGGGTTGACGTAACCGTTTATGGTCAGCCAATTCCCCACATCAAAGACCTGCCGCTCTCGTGGCGTTCAGTCTTTGATCTCAGCTTCTGACGGACAATGCAATCCAACCTAAATTCCCTACACACTCCACCCAATCTACATGTAAGTCAAGTCGTAATTAATAGTTATTATGACTAATATACGGGGCACACTTCCACATATAATTTTCAAAAAATAAAATATACGCCTAAAACAATGATGTCATATAATATTTTTATACAAATCGATCGCAACGCCACCTAACAGCATTATTCCATACATACATACATGCAGACAATGGAAATTATGTATATTGATTTCTTACATTAAAATGTTGAATATTGGTGTGACGACGGGGTTTTATCAAGAACAGTCTGCATATGAGACCTTTTATGGAATGAATTCAAGTTTGTTGATGGTTTGAGTTTTGACGTCATTTTTTTTATTTTTTAGATGTTTTTTTTGTACCAAGTGCTATTTCTTTAATCAACTATATGTGTTTGCTCTTCTTTGACTACTACAGTTGAGATAATTATTTTGATTACATTTTTAATAGATATTTCTTAAAATAACTCTGGTTCAATTAATTGCTTAAATTGTTTTAACTGAAACTAAATTGGTATAATTCCCCTTTTTGTATTCGTGTATTTAGCTGTTTAGTTCACATTTCATTTCGTTATGCACTGCTTTAACTAAGCCGTCAGAATATTAATAAAAGATAACATAGCAGAACAAACATGAATCTTGTTCTTACATGTGTACCTAACAAACCTAACATTGATCATGTTCTGTCAGTTGTACATAACATAATAAACATGAATCTTGTTCTGACATGTGTACCTAAGAGAACTAACATTTATCATATTCTGTCATGTGTAGCTAAGAGAACTAACATGCATCATGTTTTGTCAGTTGAATCTAATAAGAAAACTATCATGGATCTTGTTGACGCTAATCTGCAGCTAGCTGACTGGTACCAACCCGTCTACTTCACATCGGTCACATTAATGGTCGCTCACAGCAGCATCAACCCTATTGTATACGGTGCCATGAATCAAACATTCCAAAACGGTTTCCGGCAGCTCCTGGGCAGGTCTGTTATAGTTAGCACTTTAGTTTAACAGGTATTTATTATTAGCCCTTTAGGTTAAATAGGTATGGTATAGGTAGCACTTTATTTGAACAGGTATGTTATAGTTAGTCATTAGTTGAACAGGTATGGTATAATTAGTCTTAAGTTGAACAGATATGTTACAGTTAAATTAATAGTTTAGCAGGTACGTTATAGTTAGCCACTTTAACCATCACCCACTGGCTAAATCCATCTATCAACGACGTGTCTTCAATACCGTTGCATGTAACGCTAGTTCTACGCAATAACACTTCTCAGCTGTAAGGCCATTGAAGATTAAACACGAAGTTTACTTTGATGAAGATCTTTTGAATAAATTAAATGTAAAAACAAATATTTAAACAAAATATGGCGCCCCTAGTCAAATATCGAATGTGATTAAACTGCTAAATATATAACGAAATGATCGATTTAACAACTTGATCTGGAAATTTATTTTACTGCTTGTTTAAGTTAATATAGTAACGTATTTATTGAAGAAAAAAATAATTATTATTTAGTTAACCTATTCGTCCAAAGTGACATTGTGAGATGAACGATTTATAAGATGACTGCACATTTCATTCCGTCAGTATTTTTATCCAGCGTTTAAACCTAATACTCATTTACACTGTTAAATAACTTTCTCCAAAAAGTGATTTAAATATATGTAAGGCATCTTTATACCATCATTCAATTTACATTGCAGACTTTGTTGCGTACACTGTTTAGCGTTCGTAACTATATAATTACCTACACGCTATGCACTGTAACCTTTCTAGCTTTGCACCTTTATTCACTCTTACAGAATCCGTTGTCGCCAAAAGAAGACCTGGGAGTCTCAGCTGAACATTCATGAATATCTGAAGCCGGGCATCAGTACAATCAACAATGGTCAGTTTGATCTGACCATCAGTACGGCCGTCACAGAACTTTTCCACACAAGCTCCAAACTGGGGACAGTGGTGGTGGGTAAGCAGTAGCAGCGATACACCTTTACACTGTGGTCCTTGGAATCTGTAACATCTACTCGCTTCGACACTGTGTTCGTTTGTTGGAAATAACGGCAACTCCGAAGACACATCAGATGAAGGTTTAATTCACTTTGAAGTAAAACGTTTCAAGCGGTCAATAAATTCTCCTACACTATTACAGATTCGACTTACATCTCCCGCCCAGATCAATCTTGGGTGGGTTTTCTTTTTACTTCTCTAAAAAATAGCTCCCTTTTAACAGTCAATGCGAATTTGTGCTCTATCTAATTAACTAGAAAGTATATACCGTATTCATTCGCATATAAGCCTACATCGCATATAAGCCCACCCCCTAAAACTGCTTTAAAATGGCCACTTTTTTTGCAAAAACCTGCATATAAAATTGATTAATTTTACTTCATATTTTTGGTTCTTAAGAATTGTTTACCTTAAAGACTTATAATGCTTACTTTTCTGTTACATACCAGATTGTTTACCTTAGGAATGACACAAAAACGTGATCTGCTCTTTCCAAATTATTTGCTATAATAATATCTGAACCTTCGCTCATAAGTTGTTCACAACTGATGATTAACGAAGAATATATTTTGAAAAAAATTATACATTTTAGTGTCTGTCCTTGTGTCTATTTTGTTTTATGCGCATATATGCCGACCACCTGATTTCAGTATTGTATTTTATAGTTCTTAACTCGGCTTAAATGCGAGTAAATACGGTATCTAATTTTTAAAGCTTTTTCACTCACATTTTATCCAAAAATTAATTATAAAATAACCCATTGCGAAAGTTTTGGAACCACGGATAAGCATAGGACGCATAAATCTTATGTATAGGAGCTTCTGTAATAGATAATATATGATAAATATAACCAATGTTTGTTCTAAGAAACTCTGCTTTTTAAGGTTTGTTATACTTAACTAAAACTAAATATTATAATTATAACTAAAACCAAAATTAATTTGTTAAGAAGTCGTATTCATCATCACAGATGTTTCACTCAACTTAATATCCATGATAATCTGGAGATATTTTGAGACGAGAAAAAAAATTGCTCCAGTTTAGCAATCGTCGATCAGAAGCAAAACTCAAAGTTCGGTTTCACTGTAAACTTGTATTTGTGTGTACATGTTCCAGTACTAATATCTTAGAATGCAATAAAGGAGCCCGTTGTTAAAGAAAAAAAAACACAACATGCAAATTGACCAAAATTGAAATGTTATTAGTTTTAGTACTATCTTATGAGAAGTTTTAAATTTTTGTCACCGACAAAGCACCTGCTAGCTTCAGTGCCATGAAAACCATTGTTTGTTTTCAAACCCTATAATAGCTGTGGCCAACTTGCTACGAAGTTATGGTTTTCCCTAGTCCATATTTTCAAATTGTTCCATTTTTCATATCTCTAGTTCCATCTTTATCTCCACCCCACTTGCCTTCATCCTCTTTTTCCTCATTTCCTTCGATTACTTTCTCATTGATATTTCTATGTTTTATTTTCATATTTTACTTATATTATAATTTAGGGCTGCGGAAATTAACTATTAGTTTCTCGATTAATCGTTGAAATTTTTTAACGATTAATTTTTTTAATAATTAATCGAACCACCACTTATAAATGTACTGGAAGTCAAAAAGTACAATATTTCGGGCGATAAATATAAACTAATTTCCGGACGATTACACGAACGTATTGGTTTTAAACTATTGACTGACGTGAATGTTCAAAATGTTGATAAAGGTTATTGTGTCCATTGAGAGAAATCTTTTGCCTACCATGCAATTTTCCCTTTAAGTTTAAGCTTCGTTGTTCCGTATGCAAAGTTGAAAAAAAAACTCGTGTGCAAATTTGCACAACGTCCATTTTTTGTGCAATATTTTACAAAATTTGCTGCGTGGTGATTCTAAACTCGTGCGTGGCGGCGTTCAAATATCTGCGCAGCCGCACTGCTTAAAGGGGGCATTGCTACCATGGTTCTAACGCTTCGCTTACATATCACCTGCAAACCAAACATCCACTACAGTATCGGAATCTTCAGCTGAGACAATCTAAAGCTATGTGAACGATTGTTCAGCTCGACTGGTTATATTGTCAATACGACCCGCTCATCACTTCAACTAAATAGTGTCAATACACTTGTCTGTTTGAGTTGTTGGTTAAAAATGTCATGTAAAGAAGACACTCCGGTGTTATTTCGATTTTCGACGAGTACGTTTAGTAAATGTTACTTATGACCCGTGAGACCATAAATTTCAATGTTTGGCTTTAATCGAAATTAACGATTAATTAATCGTTAATTTTTTCAAATGTTAACAATTAAATATAAATTAATCGTTAATAGCCCTATTATAATTACATTATAATTAATTATCAGAGTGTTTTTAAGTCCGGCTCCAAAAACCCATAACTGGTATTTCATAATTCTTGAAGGGAAGTTACACAAGACTTAACGTTTTCATTAACATTGAGAAGTTGTGGAACTTGATAACGCGCGGGTTATACGATATAAAGGGTATGAAGTTTGATATGTTTTATGATTCACCAAAATGAAATAAGAAAATTTATTCCAAAAGATATATTTAAATTTCATGATGTTCAACCTGCAATAATAATGGATGAATATTTCGTTTTTACAAGTGATTACTTGGTTAACATTTTAAAAAATAGTTTGATGTTTAGTAATACTTTTCACATTTTGATATATCACTATAAATTTTATAATAAAAATAAAATTAAATAACTATTCGTAAATAAATATTATGTTTTAGTGTCATATAAAACAAAACTTTAACAATAATATTAAAAATACCAATGAACTATTAGTATCAAATCATTTTAATAACTCTAAAATATTCATACTTAAACTTTTTTACGAACGCAACATTTAAATTTTTTTTATTTTAATATCTTTTTTTTTATAATTCAATAAGTCTTTAGTCCCAATTATAAGATGCAAAAAGGCCCCTCCCCCTAATACATATTCTATATCATTGCCAGTTAATTTTATTTAATTTTAATTTAATTTTTTTAATGTAGAAGAAAAATTAAGTTTGTTATGAATAAAAAATATCTTAACTTTGAAATGTTTATTTCTTTCCTTTTTTTTAGTTGTTTATATATCTATATATATGTGTGTGTGTTTGTGTGTGTGTATTTATATATTAAGGACTGTCCAATTTCAAGGAGACTGGTCCGTGTAATAGTCACCACTCCCACTCCGTCCTCCCGTGCTCTCGTTGTTACTGCCATGCACCTATGACAGTGCATCGCCCTCTTTTGTTTTATCCTCTCGGGGCCTAAATTTAAACTTCGAAATCAATGTGCTTAAGCTTAACCCACGCCGCTAAAACAAAAATGAGAGATTTCGCAGAGTGAACATAACGCACAGATGACATATCAGTTTTAGATGACGTGGAACTACTTGTCGACAAGTGCTGTGTTTGTAATGGGGTGAACTTTCCTGATACCCTTATTTATAAATTATCAAAGATATAAGCGCAGATATTGGATAGCTACTAACATGGCGTATTTTTATTGTTGATTCTCGAGTAGAAACTATATAACACTTCCACCATTCTCCTCCTTAAAATTGAAATCTATGTAAATAAAATTGAAAGTAACGCAGAGATACACAACATTCTCGTCAAGCGTCGTTATCCCCCTTTGCCCGCCTGACCGGTGCACCATATTGTCCAGGCGCGCGACGACGGTCCACTCGGTGCCCGGATACAAAAACAAATCAATGTCACACCGACCTCCGTCGTGTCACCGTAGTCCTGTGTATACAATTCCCGGTGGACCAAAGGTGGTGGGCCGTTGGTAGTGCACGACTATCAACAACAAACTGAAACAAAATACAAACAGCAATCCGTCATGCATTCCCGTACCAGTATTTTATTTATTAGTTCACCGTAATTATCTGATACGATTTTTACTATCTTTTCAACTCCGGAAGAATCAGAATATCTCAACTTTGTCCACGTCATGGCGTGAACTCTCTGAAATATCCCGAACCCACACACATAGTTAAGAAATTTATTCCAGATGGGATTGGTGGGTTGTTGAATCAAATCCAAGATCGTAGAACAAAACATGTTGATGTTAATCAGGTCACCAAGACAAGTTATGACACTGATTTCATATTGACACCGTCAACAATTAGTGTTATTGGTGTGGGTGAAGGGATCTTTACAGTCCCGTGGTCTTCTGGTTGTTGGAAAAAAAAAGAAACTCTAAAAATATATACAAATAACGCTGGACAGTGGCTAGTATTTTAAAGTATTCGGAGGAGTTTCGAGGTGCTCACTGAAAGCTGCCCAGAATGGCTATTGAAAACTTTGTCGTGTCATAGGTCCCCACAATACGGCTATTAGTTGCCAACATTTTGGGACATTATCTCCATGTGAATGTTGATTAAATAAGAAATCATATTGCATAATGGTGACAGGGCTATGTCAATATGAGGAGCTCATATCCCAGTCTGACTGTTTAAAAAGACGTGAGTTACAAGTTGAAAGAATCATTAAGCCATTGGATTACTCTCAGTGCAGTGACGGTGTAGTCAAGTTCTTGTTTATGTCCATGGAGCCTCAAGAGGTAAGTTATCTGTTTAACTCGTGGAATTCTTGCCAATCTCTTTAACAGTTGAATTCCTTTTTTTTTACTTCTTGACCATACCATTATTAGTAAATTTTTGTTTTTCACTAAGAACTTGAGCAGTTCCAATACAGTTTTTATTGTCAGTTTGTAATTTTTTTATTTGGTTGTGTGCTATTGATTTCTTGTACATTTCTTTGTAGAGTATCGTGTGATAAAGTTTTACATTACTTTTGATCAACTGTGATCTATTTTCTATGACGCGCATGCGACTTGAACGTCCTGAAACAAATTGTTGTTTATGGGAGGTTTATACCTACACAACCTGAGTAAAATGTATAGATTATTTTTTAAAAATTGTTCCCTATTGATAAAACATTATTTTCTTACAAACTGTCTGCAAATATAAGCAATAGCTTTATAGTGCAACATGTAACAAGAAAAAAAAATTAATCTTGATATTGAAAATATTTATTAACTTTGATGTTATTGTGTTATATTTATGATACGCCTAAAGAAACACAAGCTGCTTATGTAAATGAAACAATACATGTTTAGTTTTAACAGCATTGAAGTTAACTTTGCCTAATGCCATCATTAGTTAAATGAAAAAACCACAATAGTTTAAATTATATTCATATACTGAATGATTAAATATTTATTTTACTCATGACCACTAAAGAAAGTAAAGTAAAAGATGAGCAAAAATCACTAAAGAAAAACCAAATCAATGAAAAACGAAAATGAAATTAAATTGATTTTCATGTAAACACTAAGACAGAAATTAGGACATTACGGCATGTTGGAATAATGAAATGGATTCATGCCTTTACAATTCATGGTAATAAATGTTATTTTTATTATGTATTTCCTGTAATAATTTTGTAATGCTGTAGTTATATGTTGTTGTTATGATATGACTGATTCACATTTAATGCATTGATAATGATATATGTGTTACTATTTGCAGCATACTGTCATTATATGTTGTAGTTAGGATACAAATATTTGTTATTGAATGCATTGATAATTAAATGTGTGTTATTATTTTTAAGTGAAGCGCCGTGAGCCCAGTTGCTTACTGGGGTACAACGCTATATAAATTTTCAATTTATTATTATTATTAATTCTAGCAGTTGCATATCCTGCATATGAGATACCAATAAACTTTGTGACAAATCTTCTTTAGAAAATAGAATATACTTTATAATAATAATAATAAATTGATAATTTTTATAGCGCTGTATCCCAGCAAGGAGCCGGGCTCACAGCGCTTTACCTGGAGATAATTACATATATATAATAATTAAATAAACTTTCATATCATAATAACCACATAAATGACAGTACGTTACACTTACTTTAATATCTCTTATAACATTTCAGACACAGCGTGAGTGATATCTATTTACTTTCTTGCCTTACTTATAGTTAATGTTAAATATTTTTAAAGACGATAATTATGACTTTCTTTTCTACTTAGGGATGCCTTAATATGTTCATTCTATGCTACAATACTAATTGCTGGTAAAACATCAAATATTTTGAAATCCGTTAATGGTCTTTATTTCCCTCCCACTTTCCCTAACGTAGAATGGTAGTGACATCAAAGCGGAGGTGAAGTCAGACAACATCATTGTGCCGAGACTTCGCTCCTGCGGGCGACATGACAGAGGCGTTCCCACAAGATCAGACAGAGGTGTCCCCACAAGATCAAACAGAGGCGTCCCCAAAAGATCAGACAGAGGTGGGATCAAATATTTGACCCGAGCGAGGTCAAGATGTGTCAGTCCTTGCGATAACAAGGGGTCAGTCTTAAAAGCCATGAAGCGGAAACTCCATCGGAGCGTGTCGGACTTGACTCAGCCCCGTGTGAGACGATTTGCGAGTGTCGATATCAAAGAAAATACACAGGAGAAAGATTCACAGGCAAATTTACCACGTGATTACAACACATCCAATACTCACTCAGAATCTCAACACAAGGATTATGTTCACCACGCTTCAACAAGCTCCGTGGACTTAATCAACAAGAGCAATGACGTACAAATAGAGGAATGTGGACATAAAAACATTGACAGAAGACGTAACGAACATCGAAACACTTTCACCCAACACCTGTCTCCAGTCATCAACAATCTCACAAGTCGTGAATGGCATGAAGCAAATGAAATAAAGACCCGAACAAAGTCAGACTTGGAAGTCGACGAGGAAAAGACACTATACATACGTTACAGAACACCAAGCATATCGCCGGTACTGGGGACCTCTTTAACAGGCGAAGACTCCAGACCATCTCCTTCGAAGGAATTCGCTGGAAACTCGTTTCCTACTTCATCTGACAGTCAGGCCAAGCAACGTCCGTCAAATTTTTCCATCAGTGCGATATTAGGGCGTGTGTCGTCAACACCAAAGAAGGAAATGTCCGTAAGTTCTGCTGACACAAGTTACTCTAGCAGAGCAGCGCAAGAATCTGTTTACTCCACACATGTGCAAGATTCTGTATGTCAGACCCACATGACTTGCAACCAACTAAGAGATGGCGGATGGAATAGAAAAGTAGACTGCGGGTCGGAGGAAAATACGGTAAGCATGCATCTTTATTATCCATTGATCTGCGGTTGATCCAATACTTCTATATACATTGGTTCATAGTGAGTATCTATATAATGCTTTGTTCTATTTAAAAAATAATCACTTTATTGATTTAATTTTTTACAAATCCTATTACACTGTAACACAGAATACTGTTTAATTTCTTAGTGTTTATGAAATGTTCAACAGCTTGTTATAGGTTTCCTTTGATACATTTATGTTTATCTTTCTGCTTCGTAACATCACAGACCTTGGATGGGAGACAAACAGTAAGCTAAGATTTACTTAAGCCGCTCAAACGTTTATTTTTGAACTCATGGGCCGAGTAGTTAGGAAAGTGGTCATTTGTGATTGTTCACCACACCTAAAACCCATAGTTATAAAAGACTGAAACTTTGAAAACAAGGAAGGAAACATGCATTCTTTTGAATAGATCGGTTGTATATTTGAATATCTTGTTACTTGTTACCCTTAGTTGCTGAGAAAGAGCCGAAACAATTAAATGCTCTGCAAAGGACGAACAATTTATTTAGATGTACAGTTTTCAAAGCAAGGCCGAAAACATATTTTGAATCAGAGGCGTCACTAGGGGGTGCGGGGTGACACCATCACAAAGGGTGACACCAAAATATAAAATTCTATATGTTCCCGTTATTTGGCTCTGGCAGACTCAGAGGAGGTGTACTGGGTAAGTCGTGAGGGGGGTGACACCAGCCCTAGTGACGCCTCTGTTTTGGCTTTGCTTTCTATCAACACGGCCTGCTGGGGGGGGGTGTGGATGATGCCCTCAGCACAATGCGCCTACTGTAATTTATGAAGATAACAATATAATAAATGATTTCGGTACCAAATGAATGTAACCGGCGCTCCATAGGTAACTCTAAAAGATAATACAATAATTCAACAACATTATTTCTTAGCGTTATTTAAATTATCAAATTTACAATGACCGTTATTAAGATGGGCGCTACAATTTTGAACGAGATTCGTTTACTTTCTAACAGCGTCCTGCAGCCAACATAGAGCACTCGAGTTCTTCTTGTAGCAGTTGTGGCTCGTGTCAGCAGTCCGCATCTGACGTCACCAGGAGGAAAATGGAAAGGACAAAGTTCCCAAAAGAACACATTCAAATTCTGACAGAATCGTTCTGGAAGGAACCGTATCCAAGCTCGTTGGAGATAGAGAAGCTGGCCCAACAACTGGGTCACAGGAGCCTTCAAATCAAAGTGAGTTTGAAATCATGCAGAAACGATTTTAAAAAAAAATTAATTCAAAATCTCAGTTTAGAAATTTTTTTGAATTTTTTCGGTTTTGCTCGTCTGGGGAATGGGTTGTAAAAGTAAATAAACACAAACATAGAAAAAATAACTGTCATTAATACAAGGTTTCTTCCCTTGCCTCTACAAAAAATTCAAAATTCAGCTGCCAGGTGACAAAGCACGACCATATCACTCCGCTACGTCATTCACTTCATTGGCTCCGTCTACAAGCACGCATTGATTAGAAACTACCCATTATCGGCCATTAACTTCTCTTCCGATTCATGCCCTTCCTATCTTACTGAACTTCTTCCTGTTTACGAAGCCTCTAGTCAGCTACACGATTCTGCAGACACACTTAATATTTCTATTCCCAAGGCACGCACTAAAACATTTAGTGAAAGGTCTTTCTCTTTTTATACTCCCAAACAATGGAATTCTCTACCATTACACATTCGTAGTATTCCTACTACTAAGATATTCAAGACTACACTAAAACCTAATCTCTTCAAACTTTACTTTTCAAATTAACAGTCAAACATGTTTGCACAATCATGCAATTAAATGTTTTGTTTAATTAGAATATGAATATTCAAAACTGAATGGATTGATAAATATGTGTATTATTATTTTTATTTGAAGCGCAGTGGGTCCAGCTGCTAGATGCGGTACCGCACTGTTACATTTATCAATTTATTATTAGTATTTGCAAAATGAGTTTTAAATTGTGACTTTTAAAACAACAAAGATCAATTTACATAACTGAAAAGGATAAGTGTGTACATTTTAATTGGTTAATCTGAATGCGAAATAGAGGAACACACACCCAAAAAAAAACTTGTTGCCGGACGATAATGCTATGTAACTGTTAATAAACGTTCTATAAATCTATTATTCACATTTTAAAATCTTTTTACCCCAAACTTTCTCATCTTGAATCCGTGTCTAAACGGTTAGTAGTTGCAACAACTAGTCAGTTGGTTGATAAAATAATGAGCCCCACCCCACCCATGCTCTACAAAACCAATGAGAAAAATAGCTAAAATTGTTTAGAGGGAGATTAGCAATCTTTAGTGCAGTGTATGTTGTCACACTGCTTGTGGATTGAGATTTATGAGTGAAGTTTGAGCCTTCAAGAATTTATTACATTTTTATATACAAGGTTTTACATAAATTGAGAGTGAGGTGCAGTCGATGAGGAACGTTACATTCAGTCATATGGCAATCTGATGTTCCCTTCTTTGAGATGTTCAATAGCCTTTAAGCCTAACATTTAAAAAAAACAAAAAACTTTCGGCATTGTAGTTTTATCTTGAATTAAACATGTCCCCCACCCCACATTAAAAAAATATTTATGAAACTGTGAACCTAAAGTTTACATTGGAATACATGTTCATTCCTAGATAAAAACCGTTTCCTGTATTAAGAAAATACTAGTGAAAAAATTATTTACTATAAACAACTGCAACAATAACAAACAAACTCAAAAATTAAAAAAATATATAAACTAAAACAACAACGAGCTTTTGGATTTTTATGCAAGATGTATTCAACGTTCGAACTATTTCATCTTTCAGACTTGGTTCCAGAATAAAAGGGCTTCAGTTT
Source organism: Ampullaceana balthica (assembly GCA_944989445.1). Taxonomy (NCBI): domain Eukaryota; kingdom Metazoa; phylum Mollusca; class Gastropoda; family Lymnaeidae; genus Ampullaceana; species Ampullaceana balthica. Next base: position 1,023,713 of record CALYLW010000376.1, on the reverse strand, counting down.
CTGGAACTAGAAGACCAAAAGGCCAAGCATCTTGCTCTAACTTGACCTTTCAACCCGACCATAAAACGCCCCCTACAGTCTTGTTTCCTGTGCCGCATTCAATGATCAACAACTTCATCAACCAACACCACATGTTGCCCAGACTTCCCGCTCCAGGAGGTGGCTTTGTCACACCCGCCAACACATTTGCGTCACTTGCTGGACACGCCTACCCTCTGACCACTAGCGCGTACATTGTACCACAGCCAGGGTTGGGATCGGTAACATCGAATCCTTATATTGTACCACAGCCACCAATGGGATCAATACCGTCCAGCCAATACCCGCCGTATCCACATTTACCCTCATTTCATTATTTTGGAAGTGGATTTTAGATGGATAATCTTGCCCTCCATGTCTTCAGTAAACCTCTTATTTAAAAAATTGTATATTTGTAATATTATTTAATGTTTAATATTTATGTATTGACAAGTGCTACGATTTCGACATTTTAGTGTTTTCTACATTTTAAAAAGTCTGTGTGTATTAATAGAATAACGTACATAATAAAGCATGAGAAAACATAACTTTTAATAAATTAAAATTCAAATGCTTTTAATGAATTTCTTTATCTTTAATATGTTAAATACCTTTATGTCTGTTAGAACAATGCTTCTCAAACTTTTTAGCTTGGCGGACCGGCAGGAATATTTTCTGTTGCACCAGGGACAGGTGCACTATTTTCCCTGCACTGACATTTTGTTCTGTCCTTTTTTGATAACTTCTGGGGACCGGCGACGATTGGCCCACGGACCGGAACCGGTCCGCGGACCACTACTTTGAGAAGCACTTTGTTAGAACAATGAGGTAGTTCGAGGGAAATGTTGGTGGCCCATTTCTGGTGATGGTAAAGTTTTCCCATAATCTTTATTCGTTTGACTATGTTCCAAGGTTAGCTAGCAAAGCCAGATAAAACGTCCCAACTTTCAATCATGAAAATAAAAATATTCATATTATGGAGCTATGTGATAACTTTTTTTAAAACCTCTTAAGTTATTTTAATGATTAAATAAATAAATATAGTAATTAATTCGTGGTGTAAAACGGGACATGGCAAATGATGGCATAGTTCTTAATATCCGCAACGTAGATGTAAGATTTTAGAGGACAAAATGCATCCTACTAGGACTCAAAGAGGGAAATGATAAGAGCCATTCACTGGGAAGAAAACAAGATCCATATTTTGGAGAAAATACAACAGTATCTTATTATTTTCGTCATAACTGAATGTGTGATTGAGTTTTACTCTCCATCTGCTTACAATAAGGACTCAACTCTCTCACAGCACAAAGCAAAGTTTCAAATTTGTTAAAAATGTCAACAAAACTTAAACATTTTTAATTCAATACTTGCATACTCAAAATATTTCTAATATATACATTATTACGACAAAAGACATAGCCTGTGAATAGATTTACTGGGCTGAAACTTTTTATGACAAGGACCTTATTTTTAATGCACTGTTTTAAAATAGACATTTTAAAAAAAAGCCCGATATTTTATTCATCCTTTTCTTCGACTTTCATTTGATTTTGTCATCCTCTCTTAAAATGTATGTTATCCGCACCAACGGTGGCCATGTGAAATGTCCAACAAGCTTAGAGCCGAGACAGAAGAAGAGGTTTTACTCACATTGACAGTGCGTGGGAGACTCTATTCTTTTTCGGGAGAGAACTCCATTAGAACTGTACACAAACGAAACTGAATGCCGCTCGAGTTGTGCCCCGTGGCCCTCTGCCACCAAAACAGCTACGAAAAGACAGGTTGGAGATGTCGTGGTCCGGATGGAGATACCAGGGAAAAGATGGATCAAGGGAAAGAGGACAAATACTTTAGATAAGGACGCCTCCGGAGATTCGCAAGTGTACTTTCCGTTCCCGCAATGTTAGCACATGACACTAAGGGGGGTAATTGAAAACTCCGGTTAACAATATAGAAGTTATAAAAAAAAAGCAATAATTTATTTTATTTTATTTTTAATCCATAATCATGCTGTTTTTTTTAATCGTTGCATTAAAGATTAATAAAATTTAAAATTTTCTTATGTCTTATCATTTAATTTGTTGGTTTGGAAGTATGCAAACGAAATATATTGTTCAACCCTTTTGTCTTTCGAGGAAAGATTGATAGCTAAGTAAATTTACAATTTTATTAACACTGCAAATGTCTACTTATATAATAAAATAATCAGCTAAGGAAGGTTAAAGTAAATTTTGGTATGCCGGAATGTGTAGCATTATAAGTGTCTGTATTTAAAGTTAACAATACCAAGCAACAATAACTTTTCCAATTTTGTTGTTAGTTGAGATAAAACCATGTGACACTGACAGACCAATCAGTACATCTATAAGAGATGAAGTTTAAAGTGTTAATTGCTATCAATCTTAATTTTTCATTATGACTTCAAGAGAAACTAAAATCTAAACATATTTCATTATTTAATTAATAATTTAGCTTATAAAGTAACGATATGTAAAATCAAAATTCACTTTAGGGGCCGTCCATAAAGTACGTCACGCTATTTTTTTACCATTTTTAACCCCCCCCTCCCCCTGTCACAAACTGTCACAAATCTCCCCCCTAAAGTACATCACAATTTCGAAAATTTTTGTTTATTTTTATTAACAAAATAATTAAAATTTAATAGAAAACACCGTGACGTCACACATGGCTGGACCCCGCCCCTCCCCCTGTCACAAACTGTCACACTTTCTTACACCCCCTCCCCCCTCTGGAGCGTGACGTACTTTATGGACGGCCCCTTACTACTTACCCAATAAAAATTCACTTTACTAGTACCCAATCAAAATTAATATCAATAAATAAGGAGATATAATTCCCTTCGCTAGTTACCCAGTTAAAATTCACTTTACTAGTTAGGGGCCGTCCATAAGTGACGTCACGCGATTTGGCCGATTTTTCACCCCTCCCCCTCGTCACAAGTCGTCACAAAAACTTAGACGTTCTCCAATATGACGTCAAAAAGCTTTGCGCCCCCCCTCTATAAAAAGTATTTTCTATTTTAAAATTAGTATATTTCAAATCATATTTTTTTCATTTAAGTATGAATTTAGTGTGAGGATGAACTCTAATATTGTAACACGCATGAAGCCTTTTGAAACAACATTAAATAAACTGTAAGTAATAAGTAATAACTTATTTAAGTGGAACTTTTATTTACAGTTGCGCGTTTTATGTGACGTCACGTTTCTTAAACACTCCCCTCGCTCGTCACAAATCATCACAAATCATCACAAATCAACACAAATGTGTGACCCCTCTCCCCCTAGGCGCGCGACGTCATTTATGGACGGCCCTTTATCTAATACTAGCAAAATACCCGCGCTTTGCTGCGGTAAATTAGGATTTCAGTAAGCATTGAGAACCCGCGTAACACAAATTCAAAACACAAATTGATTTCAAAATGGATCATGATGGATATAATACATATATTAACTTCACCGTCTTGTCTGTCTGTCTGTTGTAGTCCCGCAGAAAAACAAAAACGAAAAGTAAAAAAATGACACACTTCCCGTGAACCTATCGAGCTGATAATTTAATTTTTCTCCGTCTGCTACCATTGCGGTACTCAACAACCGCCCAAAGTTTCATGCTTCCACCTACACGAGAAATAGGAGAATTAGTGATTTTCAGTTTTTATATAGCTCATATAAGAAAAAAAATTACATTTCGGCCCCCGGCCCCCGTTATGTGATAATTTATATAATTGTTCCACCTGTTACCATCGCGGAATGTTATCCAACAACTACCCAAAGTTTCATGCTTCTACCTTCTCGGGAAATAGGAGAATAAGGGATTTTTATTTTTTATAAAGCCAGAATGAGGAAAAAAAACGTTTTTGGGCCCCCGGCCTCCATGAGTGTGAATTTCAAAATTATTTTTCACCTGTTACCATTGCGGAAGTGTACTTAACAACTCTCCAAAGTTTCATGCTGCTACCAACACGAGAAATTGGAGAATTAGTGATGAGTCAGTTTTTTATATAAGAAGAAAACTACATTTTGGCCCCCGGCCCCCAGTAAGTGATAATCTAGATAGTTTTTTAACCTGTTACCATCGCAGAATGTTACTTAACAACTACTCAAAGTTTCATGCTACTTCCTACACAGGAATTAGGAGATTTAGTGATTTTCAGTTTTTATATAACTCATATAAGGAAAAAACTACATTTTGGCCCCTGGGCCCCAGTAAGTGAAATTTTGAATATTTTTTCGCCTATTACCATCGCGGAAGTGTACTCAACAACTTCCCAAAGTTTCATGCTTCTACCTACTCGGGAAATAGGAGGATTAGTGATTTTCAAATGTTTATATAGCAAATGGAAGGGGAAAAAAAGATTTTGGGCCCCCGGCCCCCATGAAGCTGAATTTATAAATTCTTTTTCACCATTTGTCGTCGAGAGAGGCTACTTGATAACTTCCCAAGGTTTCATGCTTCTACATACACGGGAAGTCCGAGAATTAGTGATGAGTCAGTTTTAATATAAGAAAAGACTACATTTTGGCCCCCGGCCCCCAGTAAGTGATAATTTAAATATTGTTTTTACCTGTTACCATCGTGAAAGTGTACTTAAAACTACTCTTCCCAAAGTTTCATGCTAATACCTACACGGGAAGTTTGAGAATTAGTGATGAGTCAGTTTTTTATATAAGAAAAAAACTACATTTGGGCCCCCGGACCCCATTAAGTGTTATTTTAAATATTTTTTTCGCTTGTTACCATCGCGGAAGTGTACTTAACAACTACCCTAGTTTCATGCTTCTACCTACACGGGAAATAGGAGAATTAGTGATTTTTAGTTTTTATAAAGCTCATATAAGGAAAAAACTTAATTTGGGGCCCCGGCCCCCAGGAAGTGATAATTTAAATATTTTTTCTCCCGTTACCATCGCGGGATTGTACTCAACAACTTCCCAAAGTTTCATGCTTTTGCCTACTCGAGAAATGAGAAAATTAGTGATTTCATATTCTATATAGTCCATATAAGGAAAAAAAGCATTTTTGGGCCCCGGGCCCCCAAACAGTGTGAATTTTAAAATTCTTTTACGCCAATTTTCGTTGCGAGAGGCTACTCGACAACTTCCCAAAGTTTCATGCTTCTACCTACACGGGAAGTTGGAGAATTAGTGATGAGTCAGTTTTTTTATATAAGAAAAAAACTACATTTGGGCCCCCGGACCCCCAATAAGTGATAATTTTAAATATTTTTTTCGCTTGTTACCATCGCGGAAGTGTACTTATCAACCACCCAGTGTTTCATGGTTCTACCTACACGGGAAATAGGAGAATTAGTGATTTTTAGTTTTTATAAAGCTCATATAAGGAAAAAACTTAATTTGGGGCCCCGGCCCCCAGGAAGTGATAATTTAAATATTTTTTCTCCCGTTACCATCGCGGGATTGTACTCAACAACTTCCCAAAGTTTCATGCTTTTGCCTACTCGAGAAATGAGAAAATTAGTGATTTCATATTCTATATAGTCCATATAAGGAAAAAAAGCATTTTTGGGCCCCGGGCCCCCAACAGTGTGAATTTTAAAATTCTTTTACGCCAATTTTCGTTGCGAGAGGCTACTCGACAACTTCCCAAAGTTTCATGCTTCTACCTACACGGGAAGTTGGAGAATTAGTGATGAGTCAGTTTTTTTATATAAGAAAAAAACTACATTTGGGCCCCCGGCCCCCAATAAGTGATAATTTAAATATTTTTTTCGCTTGTTACCATCGCGGAAGTGTACTTATCAACCACCCAGTGTTTCATGCTTCTACCTACATGGGAAATATGAGAATTTGTGATTTTCAGTTTTTATAAAGCTCATATAAGGAAAAAACTTAATTTGGGGCCCCGGCCCCCAGGAAGTGATAATTTAAAGATTTTTTCTCCCGTTACCATCGCGGGATTGTACTCAACAACTTCCCAAAGTTTCATGCTTTTGCCTACTCGAGAAATGAGAAAATTAGTGATTTCATATTCTATATAGTCCATATAAGGAAAAAAAGCATTTTTGGGCCCCGGGCCCCCAACAGTGTGAATTTTAAAATTCTTTTACGCCAATTTTCGTTGCGTGAGGCTACTCGACAACTTCCCAAAGTTTCATGCTTCTACCTACACTGGAAGTTGGAGAATTAGTGATGAGTCAGTTTTTTTATATAAGAAAAAAACTACATTTGGGCCCCCGGCCCCCAATAAGTGATAATTTAAATATTTTTTTCGCTTGTTACCATCGCGGAAGTGTACTTATCAACCACCCAGTGTTTCATGGTTCTACCTACATGGGAAACATGAGAATTTGTGATTTTCAGTTTTTATATAGCTCATATTAGGAAAAAACGTTATTTGGGCCCCCGGTCCCCAGGAAGTGATAATTTAAATGTTTTTTCTCCCGTTACCATCGCGGGATTGTACTCAACAACTTCCCAAAGTTTCATGCTCCTGCCTACTCGGGAAATAGGAGAATTGGTGATTTTCAAATTTTATAAAGGCCATATAAGGAAAAAAAACGTTTTTGGGCCCCCGGCCCCCATGAGTGTTATTTTTAAAATTCTTTTGCTCCAATTTTCGTCGCGAGAGGCTACTCGACAACTTCCCAAAGTTTCATGCTTCTACCTACACGGGAAGTTGGAGAATTAGTGATGAATCAGTCAGTGAGTGAGTGAGTCAGTGAGGGCTTTGCCTTTTATTAGTATAGAAAATTTGTATCTGTAGGATTTGAGACTATATATATTTTAATTTGTACCATAACTACCGTAAGCTTTCTTCCCATTCATGACTTTGACCATCTAACATGACGAAATGTCGCAGAGTGCTGAATGCAGGTAATGAAAGAGAGAGTCTATGATTGTATTCAATAACCGAATCAACTGAATCAGTGATAGTATCAAATAAAGTCATTGATGGATTTGCTGCTGTTTGTAACAGAATTTAATTGTCATGTACGGATGTCTATTTCTAAATTCGATATGCATGAATTACTTATTTACTCACCTTTAAAAATGGTACAATTAAATGCAGGATTTAAGACAAAGAGGGAGCGTCACAAAACTAGATTGAACTCATTGAGTCTTTAAATTTTTTATTTTATTGATGTATGCTGACATTTATGCCCTGAATTGAATCAACACTGCTAGATCACAGAGCCAAGCGTGAACTCTATCAACACAGCTAGATCACAGAGCCAAACGTGAACTCTATCAACACTGCTAGATCACAGAGCCAAGCGTGACCTTTATCAACACAGCTAGATCACAGAGCCAAGCGTGAACTCTATCAACACAGCTAGATCACAGCGCCAAGCGTGAATTCTATCAACACAGCTAGATCACAGAGCCAAGCGTGAACTCTATCAACACTGCTAGATCACAGAGCCAAGCGTGACCTCTATCAACACAGCTAGATCACAGAGCCAAACGTGAACTCTATCAACACTGCTAGATCACAGAGCCAAGCGTGAACTCTATCAACACTGCTAGATCACAGAGCCAAGCGTGAACTCTATCAACACTGCTAGATCCCAGAGCCAAGCGTGAACTCTATCAACACAGCTAGATCACAGAGCCAAGCGTGAACTCTATCAACACAGCTAGATCACAGAGCCAAGCGTGAACTCTATCAACACTGCTAGATCACAGAGCCAAGCGTGAACTCTATCAACACAGCTAGATCACAGAGCCAAACGTGAACTCTATCAACACTGCTAGATCACAGAGCCAAGCGTGACCTTTATCAACACAGCTAGATCACAGAGCCAAGCGTGAACTCTATCAACACAGCTAGATCACAGCGCCAAGCGTGAACTCTATCAACACAGCTAGATCACAGCGCCAAGCGTGAACTCTATCAAAACAGCTAGATCACAGAGCCAAGCGTGAACTCTATCAACACAGCTAGATCACAGCGCCAAGCGTGAACTCTATCAACACAGCTAGATCACAGAGCTAAGCGTGAACTCTATCAACACAGCTAGATCACAGAGCCAAACGTGAACTCTATCAACACTGCTAGATCACAGAGCCAAGCGTGAACTCTATCAACACAGCTAGATCACAGAGCCAAGCGTGAACTCTATCATCACAGCTAGATCACAGAGCCAAACGTGAACTCTATCAACACTGCTAGATCACAGAGCCAAGCGTGAACTCTATCATCACAGCTAGATCACAGAGCCAAGCGTGAACTCTATCAACACAGCTAGATCACAGAGCTAAGCGTGAACTCTATCATCACAGCTAGATCACAGAGCCAAGCGTGAACTCTATCAACACTGCTAGATCACAGAGCCAAGCGTGAACTCTATCATCACAGCTAGATCACAGAGCCAAGCGTGAACTCTATCATCACAGCTAGATCACAGAGCCAAGCGTGAACTCTATCATCACAGCTAGATCACAGCGCCAAGCGTGAACTCTATCATCACAGCTAGATCACAGAGCCCAGCGTGAACTCTATCATCACAGCTAGATCACAGAGCCAAGCGTGAACTCTATCATCACAGCTAGATCACAGAGCCAAGCGTGAACTCTATCATCACAGCTAGATCACAGAGCCAAGCGTGTACTCTATCATCACAGCTAGATCACAGAGCCAAGCGTGAACTCTATCATCACAGCTAGATCACAGAGCCAAGCGTGAACTCTATCATCACAGCTAGATCACAGAGCCAAGCGTGAATTCTATCAACACTGCTAGATCACAGAGCCAAACATGTACTCTTTAACCCCAGATGGCGAGAATGAGTTAGTAGCGAGTCCATTATTGCTTGACGGTCTCGAGAGTTCCAGGAAATGAAATCGGTAATTAAACTCACCCCCGACAGTCCTTCATTCACTTTGTGAATAGAAATTTACATTTGACTTTCATTAAGGGACGAGTCCAACTGACGGGAGACACATAGTGGAAGGGGGGAGAGGGTTGAGAGGGGGGGTATTAAATTTGAATGTAACAAAATTTCGTCAATCTTTATGGTTGGATGGACGACAATGAAAATTTAAATTTCATACAATATAAGTAGGTTGTTGGAAAAACAAATATTGTTATAGCTAAAGTAAAGATTTGGATGTAAATAGACTCAGAACTTGTGTTTTAGTTGATCAAATTTTATATCTCATATTAAATCCCACAATCGATGACAATAAATATCAATAAAACTTAGAGTTCTGAGTCCCCCTGTGTGACTACTTAGTTTGTGACTAAAAAATTATTTTCTGCTTTTTCATGCGAGATTCTACATTCCTCACTGCAGCTGGGCCTCATTCTTTTAAACAAGTTTTTTTGTTCACTTAATTTAAATGGACATGAAAAAAAAACGAGATAGAGAGATTGACACAGAAATATTTAAGTGGAGGACGAAAACAGAGCTATTCAGTTCAGTATAAGCAATACAATGTGACGACCCAAAACAGCAACATATACAATGACACATCAGCATCGTATAGAGAAATAGCAAAGGAGAAGTAGATTTAGCAAAACTTAAAATAAAAAAAAGTAAATAGCCACATAAACGGAGCAATAATGAAATAACAGGAATAACGAAGATGAACACATCCGTTTATTATTTACTTTGTTATTTTATTAGTAGCTCACATACTTATAGTCTGTATAAATAAAATAATCTTTATAAAGCCTGCATATTCAATACATACTCAAAACTATTGTCTAGTCAAGTCATGTTAGACGCTGATATATGGTTGTTAGTATAAATTAAGTTTTAATCACGTACGTTACTGTAGGTGGCTTATTAAGGAGTATTGCATAAACATTGCATACAAGATAATATATTTAAGGATGTAGCTACCATTCATCCATCCAGCCAATTATAATTATAAATAATCAAATCCTCTTTTTAAATCGTTCCCTTTTCCAAAATTAAAATATAAGCTAAAACAATGACGTCATATAATATTTTTCTACGGTGAGAAAAACTGCACGCTTTTTTAACAGCTATGGACTGTTGTACTATTTCAAAAATAATCTTAAATTTATATTTATTTTGCACACCTCCTGATGCACACCTTGTATTAAAATATAAGCTCAAACAATGACACCATAGCTTTACGGATCCATCCAGCCAACCAGTGAGTGCGTGACTTGGGCTTTTATATTATTTATAATACTAGGTTGTGCTGCGGCGCCGTGGAGCCTGCGGCGCCCACTTTATTTAGGGCACCTACGGCGCCCACCGTTTTCAAAAGCCCAACTAACTTGTCCTTGTATGATAAATACGTAATATTAAACTTCCTGAAATGTACACAAAGTATTTTATAATAGGGGCTGTAGAGCGCCTACGGCGCCCACTTTTTTGGGGTCAAAAGCGTAAGTAAGTTATCCTTGTTTTAGTAGCGTCACGGACAGGACAGACGGGACGTGCAGTAAAAAAATCGTGTGGTGATTAGCACTGTAAAAAATGTTATATAAATACTTTGTATGCATTTCAGGAATATATCATATGAAACATACACTAATTTTAGAAAGCAGCGCACCAAATTACTGCACCAAAACAAAAAAAACTATTTGAGTCAGTCAGCACTGTTTGAGTTTAAAAAATGTTATATAAATACTTTGTGTACATTTCAGGAATATTTCGTATTTATCATACACTAATTTTGGAAAGCAGCGCACCAAATTACTGCACCAAAAAAAAACAAACTCTTTCAGTCAGTTAGCACTGTTTGAGTCTATGTTTTAAAAAAAGCAGAGTGATGTCCCTTAGCGTTAGGCATCAGTGATAATTGAGCGTAAATATATTATATATATAATAAATGTAAATGTAAATAATTTTATTTTAAAGCTATAATAGATCTTTAAAATTAACCACACACTTAACTCTTTAGAGAGGCAAAATATAATTAGAAATATAGCCTAATTAACATTATGGCATTTACAAAATAAAAAAATAAAAAATAAAAACAAATAACAATTATTATTTAAAAATAAGAAATTAAATTATTTATTTAAAATTTTAAAAAAAATTACGTTAAGACAAGAAATATATGTAGTAGACTTATCGCTCCATACTTAGATTCACTGAAATGTCAAGTAGACTTATTGCTCAATACTTAGATTCACTGAAATATGTCAAGTAGACTTATTGCTCAATACTTAGATTCACTGAAATATGTCAAGTAGACTTATTGCTCAATACTTAGATTCACTGAAATATGTCAAGTAGACTTATTGCTCAATACTTAGATTCACTGAAATATGTCAAGTAGACTTATTGCTCCATGCTTAGATTCACTGATCTCACACATTCCCATTAAACAAGTTTGAAATGACCACCCCTCTCTCTCTCACCCCCGCTGAGCGATATCGTCCAGAATCAAGCGATAAAGACAACACTTTGGCTCAGCTTCCTTTCCGGTCCGATCAACAGCTGACAACATTTCTCTCCCATTTAACAAATTGTAGCATTCCTCAGAGCCTTGAAACCGTTATTTGAATATAATTTATGGGAACACGACGTTTTGTAACAGGATGAAATGTTAAAACATGAAGTGTATGAAGTAAAATAACAAAATCGCATGCACATTTCTTTAATAATCATTGAGGGAGCTAACAAAGGTAATAAACAATCTAAAGTTCAATAACCAACTACATAAAGTCGAGAATCATAAACATAAAGCCGTACAAGGTTCAACACATCCAAATTAAGTATTATGTCAAGTTCATCATCATTTTTCCATTTCAGTTCCTATAAGAACATAATATGTCATCAGACTAAGTCTTCCAGTTTTTACCGTCTCTTTTCAGCTCTTGCCTGTTCTCTCTTCCCTATCCAATACACTACATCTCCATGTCCTCTTGTGTTTTCCTCTTCATCGTTTGTTCTGATGGTGCCATTACAGTGCATGTCTTGCTCTATTGTTGTTTCCAGTTGCAAGTTAGACAAGTATACAGATAAAATTGGGGGTGGCAGTGTGTTTCATCAACTTAGTTTTGATAGTATGAAAGTTATTATTATTTTTTACATCAGCTGTAAAGTAGTTAACATATAATAAATATAATAAATACGCCATGCTGTATAATATCGATGACATTAAATTGATTTTTAAAAGAAATTTTTAATGGGAGTCAATTTTACAACATTTAAATTGAAAATCAAAGTTTCTGTGTTTCACATTTATTCAACTTCAAGTTCCACTTTTTGTTAAATCCACAAATCAAAATGTCAAGAGAAAATCCACTAAATGTGCAATATCCAATTCTTTACGTCCAGCACTACTTAATAAGATGTAGTTGATGTAGTAGTTCAACAACTATAATTGTAGCGTTAGCCATCCGTTACCGGGAACTCTGGACGATCCAAGTTTTCAATTAACAGCCCGTCTAATGTCTAAATGTGCCAGCCATGTTCCAAAACACTTGACTCAGAAACTCTATGAAGTTCCAGTATTTATCTGCCCTAACACTGGTAAAAAGACTCTGTCGTCAAATCTCAAAGGCACGTCTTTCTTCCTTAGGTAGCGGTGTATAATAATAAAGTGAAACTACGTAGAAATAGGTTTATAACAAGTTTTAAAGAAAATGTTCGAATTCCATGACAAAACGGGTGTGTAAAACATAGAAAAAGTAGGAGGTGTGAATTGTGAAAACCCATGAGGTTAAGGTTTTATATTACAAACCACATTATACTTTACAAAAGGATATTTATATTTTAAGTATATTTTACTCGACACACACTCTCAATGTAAAATAAGTACAGTGTATTATTTCAAAATTAAATTAAAAGGCTATTATCAAAATGGGGGTGAGACTGCAATCAGGCTTATAGATTAGTAAATGGATAACATGTAAACAGGGTATGAGTTAGCCTGACAGGATGTAAGAAAACGTTATGTCCTGTCCCTGTCAGGCTAACTCATACACTGTTAACATGTTATTCATTTACTAAACAAAATTTAATATTTCTTTATAAAGTGACTATTAGAGGACTTTTTATGGAACGTTATCATGCAACTTTATTATGTAACTTTATTATGTAACTTTATTATGTAACTTTATTTTGTAACTTTATTTTGTAATTTATTATTTTTGAGTTAAGTATTTGAGGGTTTTGAGTTCAAAATGCTAATTTATAATGTAAATTATATACTTGACTTTATAATGTAAATTATATACTTGACTTTATAATGTAAATTATATACTTGACTTTATAATGTAAATTATATACTTGACTTTATAATGTAAATTATATATCACTTATTATTATCATCACTTTATTTTGTAACAGTTTAAAGTTAATTTATTTTGTTTCTGTAACTTTGTAATCTGACTTAATGTTTCTTTACATTCCTTCATTTTGTAACTTTATTGTGTTATTTTATAACGTGACTTTATTGTACGAATTTTTAATGTTATTAAATTAAGTGACTATTTTTTAAATATATTTTGTAACTTAATGATGTCACTTTATAATGTGACTTAAAGATACTTTTGCCAAATAGTTTCCTGTGTTCTAATGACATCATATTGTAGTAAACCATCAGTATGTAAATTAAATATGAGTTGTTGTGTATACAAGTTGTTTACCTGAGTCGGAAGACACATATTAAGCCTTGGGAAATCCTAACGGGAGGATGAACATGGAGAACCTGATGATTACTGGAATGAAACTGGACACATTAGAGTCTGTCTTAATGTTCAAGAGTAAATTTATGTCGGAAATATTCAACTAGAAATGATCCAGTAAAACTGTCTTTACAAAATCATATATATCAATAACCCATATTTGTTATAATTCTAAACACTGTCCAGATGGCGTCACTTTGCTTTGGTATTGTCTAACTGTTGTATATTTTGTTTCTTGCCTTTTTTTCCCTCGCAAATATCTCTAAGAAGCTTTTATATAAATGTAAAGAAAAAAAAAGAAACAAAATAATGTGCCATAATACTTTCTGAGTCCCTGGAGTACGTGCACGCTCTGTTTTATCTGTTTCATACATGATTTAGGTTGTAAAGAGGCTGATCAGATTCGCACCCCTACACTATTGTTTTCCAATATCGCGGGACCGACTGCTCAGTCGTCCGGCGTGTGCAGACACCAGTATTGCCCGGGTAGCACTCACCCTGTCACAGTCAATCACCAGACACAGCTCGGCAACTCATTACTGTGGGGCCCTCAAGCCAACGCATGTCTTAGAAGTACTCGCTCATTGATTTTTCATATTTCAATAATCGACATGTGAGCTGGTATCTTTCTCAGAAGGAAACACTGGATTATCGGCTCTTTGATGATGGTAGGACAATAGACTATCACATATTGTATATATATACATATATGAATAGATGTAGTTTTTACAAAGTATATTTGTGAGTATCCTATTTAAATGCATGTGAGAAATTCATTTTTAATTTTTTCTTTAAAAAAGAGGAATATTTCAGAAATCATCGTAATTATGTTTAATTCCACCGTCAAACACGTTTCATATCTTCCTTTAATGTTTTGTTATAAATGTTGCGAAACCTCTTGTTTAGATTATCAAAGACTTTTATTGACCTTTTAATACGTTACATTAAATTGTTTTTCGTGTTAATCAAGAAATGTGATTACATATTTGTAGTACAATATAAAAAACGCGTTGTAGGAAATACTCGATATAATGTACAAGACTTATAATTATGCTCACGTAGAATCGTGGCTAATCCACTTACCTCTTGATCTCTTAACCCACAATCTTCATACCTCCACGAACCCCATGATTAACGAGACATGAACATTTTGTTAAGACAGTGCAGGGAAAGTATCTAGTCCGCTTTGAACATTTTTTTTTCTATGACCACATGTTACAGAGAAAAAGATTGAAATTAAATATAAATCTTTAGTAGGCCGTTCATTCTTCGCTCTAGAGCCTAGACCAATGTTGACGAGGTCTGATGCAGAGGCACGATAATCTAATGATGAAGTTGACACAGACGACATAGAAAAGGGGTGAATACCTTGACCTAAATGCTAGAGGGTCGTTGAAATTCACGGAATCGAATTTTCATCTATTTACGTATGCATTCATTTGTGTTTTATAAATTTAAATTGATCGCGCGTTCAACCAATTTGCTTATGGAGCTGCGTTTCGTTTAGTGAGTTGTGGAGCTGACATTATTAAATTAAACATTGATGAGTTAAGGAGTTTCGGAAGAAAACAATGCAACGATGAATACATATCGTGTGTGACATAGAACAGTTTGGGGAGCAAGCAAGAGATTTTGAATGTATCTGGATAATAACGTTGGTAAGGAATGTCGAATGTAACATTGCTAGGGCAGAGAGTTATCGAATGTAACATTGCTAGGTCAGAGAGCTATCGATTGTAACATTGCTAGGGCTAAGAGCTAACGAATGTAACGTTGCTAGGGCAGAGCCTTATCGAATGTAACATTGCTAGGGCAGAGCCTTATCCAATGTAACATTGCTAGGGCAGAGCCTTATCGAATGTAACATTGCTAGGGCAGAGTGCTATCGAATGTTAAATGTATTCACCATTATTAGAACAGCTGCCAGAGGTCAGAGAGTTTTGACAATCACCCCGAATAAATCTTGAGGGCGTCAGATAAGGGGCGCTAATTTGTCAAAGCGTGAACGCAATGAAAAAAAACACACACTTTGATAACAGTACATATCAAGTTGACTCACTTCTTGATGACGGTTAAAGACTAAAGTTTAAAAATTGATCCAGTCCCAAATGATAATAATAATAATAAATTGCTAATTTTTATAGCGCTGTTTCCTAGCAAGGAGCCGGGCTCACAGCGCTTTACATGAAGATAATAACATACATATAATAATTTAAATATACATTATTTGCGTAATAAACACATACATAACAGTACAATACACATAAGCTACGTTAATCATTACAAAGAAATGGTGTTTCATTAATTTTGAAAATAAATTTTGAAAAGATTCGTCTTAAGTGCAGTCTTGAAGGACTTGGTAAATGAAATACTCCGG
The DNA here is from genome assembly GCA_944989445.1 of Ampullaceana balthica. Lineage (NCBI taxonomy): Eukaryota > Metazoa > Mollusca > Gastropoda > Lymnaeidae > Ampullaceana > Ampullaceana balthica. The sequence continues at coordinate 1,007,713 of CALYLW010000376.1, read as the reverse complement.
ATGTGTAATGGTAGAGAATTCCATTGTTTGGCTGCACAAAAGGAGAATGACCTTTCGCCAAATGTTTTAGTTCGTGTCTTAGGAACACAGAATGTGCGTGTCTGCAGAAGAGCGTAGCTGACGACTTGGTGAGTAGACCGACAGAAGCTCAGTAAGATAGGAAGGGCATGAGTCAGAAAAGAAGTTGTGACAGAGAACGGCCAGTTTGTAATCAATTCGGGCTTGTATAGGTAGCCAATGAAGCGAGTAAAGTAGCGGAGTAACATGGTCTTGTTTTTTTTTGGCCCTTAGAACTAATCTGGCAGCTGAATTTTGAACTTTCTGTAGTTTTTCAATGCATCGTTTTGACGCACCTGACAGAGGACCAGCAGGGTGTCACCATCTGTTTACTTTGAGGGAAATCTTTATTCATTCATATTCTGGGCCAACTTTAAATTTGACATTTGTTTACATTTACCAAAACCCGCTGGCATTGAGAACTGTGTAGACGACCCCCCACTATCATCTGAAAGCCTTCTATCTCACACCTAAATCTCGAGAGAGGTTCTGATGACTTGTTAATGTGAAATGTCACTATCCACACAGTAACGATAACATCTACACGTCCAGTAACCCCCCCTCCCCCATTTACCCTAGCGTTAAACTCTATATTGCATGTTGACAATAACAGTTTGTTGCTGCCAAAGCCATGCAGGTAAAATTTGTTTACACCTTCTTTGCTTATACAAGAGCTCATTGCACGAGGCCCTTCATTTACTAGTGATTTTACTCTAACTTGTATTTCAAGTTTGACAAAGCTCACACGCTATTTTAGTTATAGCACTGCTTTGCATCTTTTTCTTTTATTAATACCCCAACCCTGGCAGCTAGGAATTATGTGCCATACAAAAACTTTGTATTTACGGGGTTGTTTTTATTTGTCAATTTTTCTCCAACCATTACATCTATCGGGTTGAAACAAACGCCAAACAATAGCTAATAAATTTAGAACAATGTTGGAGAAGCAATTTTTGAAAAATATGTTTTCATTCGACTCCCTTAATTTTAGCAGCAATTTGTAGAAAGCATTTGTATTTTTTTTAATCATCCGATGTCACAACCGGATAAAATATAAAACAAAGAAATAAAAACAACAACTTTTTCATTCCATTTTATCAAATCAATTCCCAGTTCACTGAAATAATTTCCCTGAGTGAGATAAAACTAAAAATATATCAACTGGGGTCAGTGCGTTCAAGAGGAACCAAACCATGTTGCTTCCCTTTAACTATTATATTAGGAGTAGTTTAATAAAAGTAATGGGATGGGAGGCGGTGGCTTAACAATGCAAAACACCCTCTCAATTAACCATGACAGCACCCTCACAAGTAACCAAGACAGCACACTCTCAATTAAGCAAAACAGCACACTCACAATTAACCAAGACAGCACACTCTCAACTAACTAAGACAGCACCCTCACAACTAACCAAGACAGCACACTCACAACTAACCAAGACAGCACACTCACAACTAACCAAGACAGCACACTCACAACTAACCAAGACAGCACACTCACAACTAACCAAGACAGCACACTCAAAATTCACAATTAAACAAGACAGCACACTCACAATTAACCAAAGACAGCACCCGAATCCTGTTTTCTTTTGTTGTCTCCGGAGTGAACCTCAGTCTCAGCGCTGAGGACAAACTCAAGCAAATTAAGACTGACGGAAAACTGTTAAGCTTCTCGAGTCAGTCGCGACCAATACAGGGCCTGGTGTTGGTAGATTGAACCAGACGCATGGCCAGATTCAAGTGTGTTGACCTTAGCTCGTGGACAAGAGTACATTGTGGTCAGTCCTGATAATAATCCATGGCTATTGAGCACGCTTCTACTGGAGAAGTCAAGTTTAAAATAAAATAATTATAAAAAAAACAATGAGTAAAGGTTAACTAGGACTGGACACAAGTTCATCTCACGATGGAAATACACAGGAGAATTATTGTCAACTTGTGTATCACACTATGTCTAGTCTTGCATTTTTATTTAAATCCTTTATATTAACTCGTGGTGTCTGGGGCCGACCGACCTTGTCGCCAAAACTTTTGATCGATTTTTAACCCACTTGCTCGCAAGATAGCGAGCTGAAATTTTGCAGGCAGTTTCGTACCGATGATAAAAACAATGTATCAAAATTTCAGATCGATCGCATGTGCCGTAATTAAATTATTGATTTTTTAGATTATTTTATTTATTCCTATGTATCATGCTATTTTTTTGAGATAGAGCGTCGCGGTGCGTATTATATTGAACAACCTTTCTGTCGCGCAATAAGGTGCGTATTTTATTGACAGCTCTTTTTATAAACATATTCCTGATCGGTGCGCATTATATTAAACATGTTTTACGACACAACTGCAATTTTGTATTTCTGGATGACATGCGTGCGTTTATAATGAACATTCTTTTATTACGTCTCACATAAAGGATTTATAGTCAAAAACTTGGTTTTTTACGGGTTTTTCTTATTAAAGTTTTTAATGTTGACAGTGTGTCGGTCTAGCTGGCTTGTTCAGGCAATTCATGTCCCGCCCGAATGCCAGACGGGAGAATGAAGGATTTGTAGGTGTTTTTTTTTAAAAATGAAACAAGAAAAATGTTTTCACGCCTATGTTTATTTGAGTGTTATCTTATCTTGTCTATTACAGACACTCTTTCTATAGACCTACAGTAGATTACAGACACTCTTTCTATAGACCTACAGCAGATTACAGACACTCTTTCTATAGACCTACAGTAGATTACAGACACTCTTTCTATAGACCTACAGTAGATTACAGACACTCTTTCTATAGACCTACAGTAGATTACAGACACTCTTTCTATAGACCTACAGTAGATTACAGACACTCTTTCTATAGACCTACAGCAGATTACAGACACTCTTTCTATAGACCTACAGTAGATTACAGACACTCTTTCTATAGACCTACAGCAGATTACAGACACTCTTTCTATAGACCTACAGTAGATTACAGACACTCTTTCTATAGACCTACAGCAGATTACAGACACTCTTTCTATAGACCTACAGTAGATTATTGTGAGCTGGATTAGAATTTTTTACCATGCGTTCAAAGCTAGATATTCATGTCTTAACAATTATTACCCTCTTGTTTTATGTTCTTCTATTCTCTAATGCTTCTACGTTTAATAATTTAACAAATTGAGTTACCCGTGTTAGTTGTGACTATGAACCAGTTAAAATCTTGTAGATCTTTTTTTTGAATTTGTTATGATGTAATATGTTTTCTTTGCTGGATGGTTTAAATAGAGAATAGCACATTTCCTAGGGTTTCCAGAACGAGAACTGTCACAGTCAAGGCCTGATCACCGGGGAACAGGCTTGTTGGCTGTCGTTTGACCGTTTGGGTCACTGTGATTGATTAGGTTACAGGTTGGACGCTTGATGAAGAAACAAACTTAGGGTTCTCAAATGGTTGGTGTACTTGTAGCTTTTAAAAGAACATAAATGTCTTTAATCAGTGAATAAAACAGTAGTAGCTACTCTCACGACTTATTTTAAATTAGATTAAATCTGGTTTTGAACCTTCGTTAGTTTTAACATAAATAACAAGTGCTGCGTGGTCGTCATGGAGACGCCAACTGTTAAAATGAGAAAGAAATGCAAGTGAATGTTTCATAACACGTCTAATTTTTTAAACTCTAATTCGTACACATCTCACAGTAACACATATTTGAAAGACTTCAGTCTAGATGATAATGTTTGTGTGTGTTTAATTTGACAGACTTCAGTTTAGTTGATAATGTTTGTGTGTGTTTAATTTGACAGACTTCAGTTTAGTTGATAATGTTTGTGTGTGTTTAATTTGACAGACTTCAGTCTAGATGATAATGTTTGTGTGTGTTTAATTTGACAGACTTCAGTCTAGATGATAATGTTTGTGTGTGTTTAATTTGACAGACTTCAGTCTAGATGATAATGTTTGTGTGTGTTTAATTTGACAGACTTCAGTCTAGATGATAATGTTTGTTTGTGTTTAATTTGACAGACTTCAGTCTAGATGATAATGATTGTGTGTGTTTAATTTGACAGACTTCAGTCTAGATGATAATGTTTGTGTGTGTTTAATTTGACAGACTTCAGTCTAGATGATAATGTTTGTGTGTGTTTAATTTGACAGACTTCAGTCTAGATGATAATGTTTGTGTGTGTTTAATTTGACAGACTTCAGTCTAGATGATAATGTTTGTGTGTGTTTAATTTGACAGACTTCAGTCTAGATGATAATGTTTGTTTGTGTTTAATTTGACAGACTTCAGTCTAGATGATAATGATTGTGTGTGTTTAATTTGACAGACTTCAGTCTAGATGATAATGTTTGTGTGTGTTTATTTTGACAGACTTCAGTCTAGATGATAATGTTTGTGTGTGTTTAATTTGACAGACTGCAGTCTAGATGATAATGTTTGTGTGTGTTTTATTTGACAGACTTCAGTCTAAATGATAATGTGTGTGTCTGTTTTATTTGACAGACTTCAGTCTAAATGATAATGGGTGTGTATGTTTTATTTGACAGACTGCAGTCTAAATCAGTGCTTATCAAATTGGTGGTCCGCGGACCGGTGCCGGTCCGTGGGCCATCCGCTGCCGGTCCGCAGATGTCATTCTTAAAAAAAAGGACAGAAAAAATTGTCAGTGCAGGGAAAATAGTGCACCGGTCCCTCGTGCAATGGAAAAAATTCCTGCTGGTCCGCAATACTAAAAAGTTTGAGAAGCACTGGTCTAGATGATAATGTTTGTGTGTGTTTTATTTGAGCAGCAGCTATTCCTTTAGTTCATATTTGTATTTGTTAATTTTTCATTCATGAAAAGTGAAGCTTTGATTGAATAGTAACACAAAACCCCGTCAATGAACTTATGATCTTCTAATATGTATTAAATATTATAGATTTCTATTTTTATTGCCCTAACCCCTGCCCCTTTCTAGAGAATCAACCGATCATGAAGCATGAGCCCTTGCCCTGACTACAAGGACATGGGCCCTTACCTGGGCATCAATGCCATAGTTGTCTTTTGGTACTTTACGAATCTTGTTAGTTCTGGACCAGGTAAGTCATTTAACATATGGTGTTTTGTTATGGCTTCCATTTAACTTTATAACTCTTCGCCTGTTTAAAGAAAGCAATACTCTTTAAAAAAAATATGCAGATCAAAATAGAAACACAATCGATATAAACATTTAGTAAGACATATTTAGTAGGTTTTATTTCAATAAATATTTATACAGATCCAGCAAATCAAAGGTTAATACTTAAGAGGTATGAAGTCGGTTTATTGGAAAAAAATTATATTAGCTTTGAAGCGGAAACATATTTAAAGATATCTTTTAGTGGCAGCGCGCTCGACTGGCGTACCGATGGTTACGGGTTCGAATCCATGTGAAGGCAAGGATTTGTTCCCGGGGCCTAGGGCGTCCCTGAGTCACCCAGCTCTGAATGGGTACCTAACTCTAGTTAGGCGGCTGGGTAATGCGTGGAACCCACAAAGCCGTGGCCTGTGAACGCTGCATCACTTGCCAACAGATCATCTGTCATGGTCTGTGGACGCAATTATCTTCTGCATAGAAGGAGCGTCTGTATAGATAAGATAAGATGCACATTTTGAAGAGCATTAGTGGGAAAAAAAATCTTACAAACGATTTCACATTTCAACAGCATGTCGAAAATTTTAATCAAGGAAAATATAACATTAATTATTTATGAAATAAAGTAACTAGCATATTCAATATAGGTCCAATTAATCTAAAGTTGGTTTTACAAGTTGATAATTAGTTTAGTGTTTCTGAAAAAATATAAGAAAATGTCGTGCCCTTGTCTAGTGGTCTTGATCCTTATCTATTTTTTTTCATGAATATCTTTCAAACCACTATCCACCCCACCCCCCTTTTCACAACAGACAACACTCTCCACCCTGGCCATCTCGCCGCCACGAACTTCCTTTTCTAAAACTCTTTGTATTATTTGAAGGGTTCTCTAAAAGCCTCTATTACTTGAGCACTTTGAAACCCTCCAATTGGGATATAAAGTTTGAAAGCAGCCAGTGGACATTTAAAGCCTAAAAGAACTGCTTCGTTCCAGTTTCTGTAACACTCAGAATTTTCTGTTGGTACTAGCTTTGACAAAACAACTTCTTTCTCTACGTATATGAGGGAAAAGTTGAATATTTATAATGCTACATTACATATTACTGGTAATGGCTTTCGATGGTTAGTACAGTTCAATTTTACATACACTATATCGAGCTAGTTTTAAAAAAAGTTTCTCATCTGGTTGTAGTACACTTTTACATACACAGATATCAAGCTTGTTTTAAAAGGGGCTTCATATGTGTGTATTGGCAGTGTGCATGGGATAAAGGAGATGACAGGGGAATCAGATAATGAAACTTGCCCTGGTGGTCAGTGATATTGAGAAGGGTCAGATTCATTGGGGAATGACCTTTCCAGCCCGATCACTAATTGACTTTGAAATGTTCTTTAAAAAAAACCCAAATGCTTAAGGTGCATATAATTTTTGTATTTTGTTGTATGATCGTTTCAAAAGTTGTGATGTCACAAATGAAGGCAAAAAACAGGATTTTTAAAATTTTACTTACATTAGATGTTACTTGTCCCGTAACTAAATAAATGAGAAGTTCATTCATCGCCTATGTCACAGTTCGGTCTGTAATGTTTGGCGACCATCATTTCGAAGTGTTTTAGTATTAGAGAAGCTTCCTGAAAATATTGGTGACCTATTTTTCCTACTTAGGGGTGTCCGAAAAAATCTTTTATTGTACATGGTAAAAAATTAACTATGAAATAACGAACTAAAATATATTTAGAAATTATTTTAAATGTATCTAGACATATGTAGTGGATAAATTATTGTATAAATGTTAATGTTTGCAGTGTAAAAATAAAAATATTAGGTTCATAGCTTTAAAATCAAGTGTTAAGTTATAGTTCAAAAGGAATAAGCTGTATAAGTTAGTCATTCGTGTTTTAAAAAAAAATTAAAAGCCAAAATTAATTTAATTTTGAACAATGTATCAAAGGGCTTTGAAAAAATAAAAGAAATTTCGAAGGTGAAGGAAATTTAAGATCATAAAAAGGAAAAATAATACCTAAAATGTCATTTCTGTATAGATGTAAGTGTGAATATAGTGGTAGAGTTAGATTAAAGAGGATAAGAAATTTGAATAAGTAATTAATAATGTCCTGGGCTGCGGTTAAAATCATTTGACGGAAGCAGTGGTTTTTGTGCACACACACACACAAATATATTGAAATTTCCAATGAAACTGAGTGCTTGCCGCTTTAACAACGAAACTTTTTTTACGCTTTGTAAGGCCGTGAACATCAGTCGATACCAGGACCAATGTGTGGACGGGGTGGCCCCGCTCCAGTGCTGATGAAGGAAGATGATAGCTTGGGCTCATCGACCGGTGTCAACCCCTGTAGAAATGTTCTGACCGGCTCATCGGGGCCTAGACACCCTGGGCTATTGGTTGCCGTCCCCAAGGTCGCTTATCCCGGACACTGAAATTTATTTCCAGATGGAAATGCGCTCAGATCAGCACATTAGAGTAATAATGGTTTTGGATGAATAAGTATAACGTTGACACATTCAAATACACAGTAGCGGACGTCTTGCATAAACATACTCATAAGTCTGATTTTGAACAACTGGTTCTCGAAAATTATCTTTAAAAAACATAACGGTACATACAGACACGATTCAAATGGAATGTAAATAATGGTAACAAAATAGTCAATGGAAAATAGTAAACCAAATGTAAGTGTAAAACGATGAAATGCAATAAACAATAAAAATGTAATGGGATAACTTGAAGCTCTAACACAGCTGCCTGTCCGGGAAAGACCGTCCGCGCATAGTTGCTTGAATGATTTGAGCTAACTTTCTTAAAAATTTCAAGTCAATAATGTATTATTATTTATACGATCAATAAAAACATTTGATTCACATCATTTTCTTATTTTCTTATCTGAACATGCAAGTTGTCTCTTGTAATTTTTTTTATTGCTGGTGATTTTATAAGGATTTTCAGATAGTTTGTTTTTAATTATTTTTTAATAATTTTTTTTTAAAATTGATGCAGTCTTTGATATAACATGACAAAATGGTCATGTTTAGAAGTTATTGCATGTGCCAGAAGGTAATCAAAACTCTCCACAATTCATAATGTTATTTATAATAATAACCTTAAAATGAGAAATCTTATAACTCGGTACCACAGCCTGTGCTGGGCCCACCACGCTTCACGTTAAAAAATAGTAAAAAAACTACACAACGAATACAAAACTTTCAAGATATAGTTAAACAACACGTATTATGCTATGTAACATATCAGCTACTTTTATCGTTGAGATTATTAGTTAGTGATACATAGTTTGAAAAGTTTACTAAAAGTTAACTACAAAGTCAACCAGAAAAAATACTTCTCAGAATCTGGGTAAATTCTAACCAAATAAATCATGTGTTGTTTCCAATGCTTTAAAAAGAAAAAAAAACATGGATTAAAATGTATGATTAAATATTGTATGCCATTAGGGGTCGTCAATAAAGTACGTCACGCTATTTTTGACCATTTTTAACTCCCCCCCTCCCCCTGTCACAAAATGTCACACATCTCTGACCCCCCCCCCTAAAGTACGTCACACTTTCGAACAAAAATGTTGTTTTTTTATTAACAAAATAATCAAAATTTAATATAAAACGGCGTGACGTCACACAAGGCCGGACCACCACGTCCCCCCTGTCACAAACTGTCACACTTTTTTACACCCCCTCCCCCCCCCCTCTGGAGCGTGATGCACTTTATGGATGGCCCTTTAGAGCTAAACTCAACCATTGCCCTAAACAAGGAACCGTTTCCTCTATTTCATTCCAAAAGTCATATCTCTCGTCTATTGCGCCACGACCGTAATAAATCCATCATCTCACACCAACAGAGGGCCGTCAGGTGTCTGACAGACTCAGCCAGAAATTGGTTTAGCCAACACATTTTGGAGATGATTGGATTAGGCTGACAGTAGAAATAAGTGGCTGGAGCATGGTCCGGGTTAAGCCTATATGCTGATGTCGTTGTGGGGGGGGGGAGCTCTGAATAGGAAAAGCTCGCTTGCGGAAAGTTGAAGGTCCGTCTCAGGGGGTATTCGGCTTGCTGAGCTATCGCCGACGAAGAACATCTTATTTACAGTTATAGCTATGAACTGGATGCGTCTGTTCTTAGACTGGGTGATTTCTTTTATTATAGCCATCCAAATCAGTGTCCGTACGTCATCAACAGTTTTTACTAATGACATCATGGAAATGAATAAATATTTATCGGGGAAATTCTTTTTTGGGTTCATTTTTAAAAAGCTTAAACCGGATCAGAAGAACAATGCGCAACATGTGCTAAAACAAAAATCCGAATTGCAAATATTGATTTCAATTCGGGCTTTCACATGTTTAAATACAAACTTAAATAAAAACGAATCAATATTTTCAAGAAAAAAAATTGTAGGAACATATTTTATAAAATCATTGGGAAAACAACACTAAATTTGCTAAATCGCTTATAAAAAAAAAGGACGAGAATAATAGTAACTTACAGATTCTCTCCTGAATGATTTACACATTATCGTTTCTGGGAATCTTTTAATAAAAAAAAACTAACAAAATAAATTGTCATAGATTTTCACACAATTACCATATAAATTGTTCTTTAACAGGATGGAAAAATATACAATAAGGTATGTGCTCTCTCGAGAGGAAGAAAGGTCAAATCTAATGGATTATAAGTCAAACTGTAATATGATATATTAATGCACACATATGTTATATTAAATAATAGATTAGCTCTTGCATTCTATCTAGAGTATAAAAATAAATTTGCTTCTTTCCAGTTTTCTGATGACGTCGTTCGACAGTCACGTCACGTGTCGAGCTGCCCCACCCCCCACTCTATCCGCCTGTGCACAGAATGAATCCAAAACGAAGCTTTTCGAGAACCTTAATCAAAATAGCAATTATTTCCTTTAATTAGTTCCTGTCCAAGAACCCGAAAACATTGTTTAAATTTATCTGTTCGTTAATTGTGGCCCAAATAAAAAAAATTTAAAAAAGATATGTGACAACGTTTAAATTATAGTCTTGCAGCTGAAACGAAGTTGTATTATTATTATTATTATTATTATTATTATTATTATTATTATTATTATTATTATTATTATTATTATTATTATTATTATTATTATTATTATTATTATTATTATTATTATTATTATTATTATTATTATTATTATTATTATTATTATTATTATTATTATTATTATTATTATTATTGTTGTTGTTGTTGTTGTTGTTGTTGTTGTTGTTGTTGTTGTTGTTGTTATTATTATTATTATTATTATTATTGTTATTATTATTATTATTATTATTATTATTATTATTATTATTATTATTATAATTTGAAATCACATCTTCTAAAATTTAATGATGATTTTAAAAAGTGCTTCAGAAAATGGATTTTACAGAAGGCAAAAGGCGTTGATTGGCCTACTGGACATTCACAGTGAACATTAAAGAACTAAATAACATTTTGTAAACAAATTAATTAGTACAAAGTTTTAAAAGGCTGCCGAAATCTTGCTTGTATAGTTTTCTTTCGTAATATTTATTTATTACCACACAACGAAAGAAAAATACGTTACATCAATTTCCATAACAGGCGCTTATAAGGCGGTTAACTGTCCATTGTTGAAAAAATATTAGGCTACTCGCTTTCAGCTAAAAATACGAAAAGTAGATTTGAACTGCAATTCTTCAGTGATTAGATATTAGACAAATAATAAGACTGTTTCGCCGTTTCTTCGCTTTAAAAGAAAAAACTGCCATGGATCCAATTACTTAAATTTTGAAAATTTATCAAGGAAAATGTTCGGTGATTTACACATTGCTTTTAGGTCTCTTAGAGTTTTAATGTTATTGTGTTAATAGATCGGATCCAAAGAGTGGCAAGAAGTTTATTCTGATTTGTATACAAAGTGCTTTTGATAGAGGGGCGTTCGGGGCAGTGTTATGGGTCAAAGAGAAAAATAAAAACAAAATTGAGTACAAGAAATGAAAAGATATTGGACGTTTGTTGAATAAATCCATCTTTTTTTTGTTGTTGTTGTTAAACGAGTTCACTTTGTTTTGCCTCCTCAAATTCTACCATCATGTTAAGGTGATGGTACAGTAACAATGTCAAGAGTTAGAAATATTTACTTGAATAAAGTAAGAAAAAAGATGATTTGATGATGTATTATATTAGAAAAGTTCAACAACTTGACTGTTAAATAGAGAGACGTTCTGTGATGATGAGTAAAGATGACTACAGAATATTTAAACATGTCGACTGAAATTTACGATCCTTTTTTTGTTATATCCAGATACTTTTTTGAAATGTTTATATAATAACAAACTTTCGGCTATTTTAAAAAGTTTTAATTATATACTAATCGGTGTTCAAAATAACTACACTCACCGTAACAGTTATGTGTATTTCAAAGATATATTTTCCTACATTAATGTAAAATATCTCCTTTAAATTTCATTTCTAAACTTTATTTAGTGTAGGCTTATAGCCAAAAGCAAAATTCGTCATATGACGTTCAATAGCTTTTGTGGCTCAACTCAGTTTACCATGTAAGCGTGCTGTCCGTACACAACCGATGCTCAATTGCAAAGCCATTATGTTTACTTTATAGAAGTACAAGTATAGATTTAATGTCGCATGTAAATTCTCGCCCTTGTCTGGTCTTGTGCCTCGATTTAGATTACTTGAATAAATCAATGGCGGTGCTCTAGAACTTCCTCATGATTTCGAGTGTTGCAATAAAGATTATAAGGAAATCTGAACGGAGATATAGATCGTAATCTGATGCACTCTATCGTGGTTGTTTATGTTTTCAATATTTTTTTTAATGAAATGAATATGATAAAAATGGTGTCTTTTTTTAAATTTTTCTATTTCTTTGGAAAGAAATATTTTTTTAATAATTAAAGAAATATCATTATCGCTAAACAATTCAGTGCTCTGTAGAAAAGTTTAACTTGAATGTTTTTTTTAAATTTTCATTTTCAATGTCACCAATAATTGTAATCAAAGAATAATGATGTACATTTAATAAAAAATGATTTTTGCCTTCAAAACACTAGTATGATATATTATATTATGAGAATATAATATTTTAAAATTTAATTTTATAATACATTTTTTTAAAAAACATGTAGTATTATTTTTATTATTTATTCATTTATTAATTATTACAATTATTATTATCTTTAAAGCATAAATAATGTAAAACTCTCTTTTTCTTCAGTCATTAAAGGTTCAGTGGAGAAAGCCCTAATCAGAGACCTACTAACCAGATACGACTTTGTAGGCAAGCCTGGTCGTCCTGTGGTCTATCCAACGGACACTATCATGGTCAACTTCAGCTTGTCACTCATACAGATACTTGACGTGGATGAGAAAAACCAGGTCCTAAAGACAAACATTTGGTATCATTACGTGAGTGTTAATTGTATTTTTAACTTCTTCCTTACTCTGAATGAATCTAACACCAAGATTCAGGATAACTTATTCCAGCTATTCATAAATAGAAATAGATCTCTTTATGTTAAACTATTTTCTTTCACTGTGTCTTAAGACCCCTGACCCATTCTATATTTCTTTTCTAGATGTCTAACTTAAAAACTTAAGGTGATATCGTGAGCTTAACTATCTTAATATACAATGTTGTAATGCAAGGCCCAGCAAGGATGGAGACGGGGTCAAATGTTCACATTTTAATCGTCCAAGCAAATAAAAACAGATCAAGTATGACTAGACATGATACATTTGTTCACTTGTTAAGATACAATGTGCAATTTAAAATACTTCTTAGACACAGGGAATAGAGGGGGCATATACCAAATACAATGGTACCTCGAGATACTAATGCTTGAAAATAAGAAAAATCCAAGGTACGAAAGGCCACTCGAAGAATTGTTTTTGTTTGTTCCAAGATTAGGGTTGTCAGTATTGTTGAAAAAAGCTGCCAGGGTACCCGTCCAAATTTTGAACGGATTCCCGGGTTCAAAACCCCGCATAATTTTCCCTGTCTTGACCGCTATACAATGCAGCCTAGCAACCATCCATGCACCTCATTTCACACAGTGGCCAACGGCATGCTTCCAACTAAACTGTAGGAGAACTAGATATAAATTGTTTAATTAAAAATATAAGCTTTCGCAGAACTATCAAATAATATGAAATAAAAATCGCAACTACAGATATATTACAGATATATACAATATAACCTAGAGCGTAAGTAGATCGACAAAATGTAACTTTAGCGACAGTAGCTGCAGCGTAGTGAAACCTAAAACATATTTTATCAATTGAAAATGCATCCACTGTGAATTAAAGCATAATTTATTATTTTACTTTTGTAAAACTCAAAATTACATTAGAAATACATCTTAAAAGTTTCGAATTTCATATTAAGCTTCCTGTTCTTGAAGTTATACAACTTTCTCTCATCATGCTGTAGAGATGGCGGGACATTCTCCTGCAGTGGAATCCACTTCTCCATGACAACATTACCAGCGTCCGTGTGCCTTCTGATAAAATCTGGTTACCTGATATATTGCTCTATAATTTGTAAGTACTTTAAAGATGCCAACACTAAACGATTAAATCATAATAAAAATACATACATAACTGAGTTTTAATTTAGCAACCCAGTCTCAGTATAATGTAAGCATTTTAATGTTGAAATAATTCTAATAAAATTATTTAACGGTAAAAAGATCTAAAGGATATTGTATTCTTAAGAAATACATGCATACCTAACATCATTCAGTTTCAATTTCCTTCATTTTCAAGACGTTTTCTTTCGAAACAATTATTAAAAAATAAATAATAACCTAGCGCCGTCAGTGAAGAGATTTCCCTGTGCTTTTATCGAGAGCATGCTGTTTCCCAGTCAGTCGGTCACCGATATCGAGAGCCTGCTGTTTCCCAGTCAGTCTGTCACCGATATCGAGAGCCTGCTGTTTCCCATTCAGTCTGTCACCGATATCGAGAGCCTGCTGTTTCCCAGTCTGTCATTCACCGATATCGAGAGCCTGCTGTTTCCCAGTCAGTCTGTCCTCGATATCGAGAGCCTGCTGTTTTCCAGTCTGTCTGTCACCGATATCGAAATCCTGCTGTTTCCCTGTCAGTCGGTCACCGATATCGAGAGCCTGCTGTTTCGCAGTCAGTCTGTCACTGATAGCGAGAGGCTGCTGTTTCCCAGTCAGTTTGTCACCGATATTGAGAGCCTGTTGTTTCCCAGTAAGTCTGTCACTAATATTGAGAGCCTGCTGTTTCCCAGTCAGTCTGTCACTAATATTGAGAGCCTGCTGTTTCCCAGTCAGTCTGTCACCGATATTGAGAGCCTGCTGTTTTCCGGTCATTCTGTCACCGATATTGAGAGCCTGCTGTTTCCCAGTCAGTCTGTCACCGATATTGAGAGCCTGCTTTTTTCCAGTCAGTTTGTCACCGATATCGAGAGCCTGCTGTTTCCCAGTCAGTTTGTCACCAATTATCAGGTTTAAAAAAGATTAGAATATAATTTGATCGATAAGTTTGCCACAAGCCTGGTCACAATAGTTCTAAAATATTCATTGATTACAATATCATTATTCCCCTTGCGGCCTTTAGCACTGCATTTGCATACATCTTTTCTCTCACAGATTATAACACAAAGGCTTTTAGCTGCATGTAGCAGACTTTTTATTGTTGGGTGTGTCATTATTTGTTTTCATGTATCCATGTATGATTTACAAGTGTCTCCTGGAGGCATGGTTTGTTTTTTGGTTTTGGTTTTGACACAAGTTAGGTCCAAAATCCAGCCGATGACTTTAAATGGGATGTCCATATAGAACTCAAGCCCATGAATTAAAATTTCATGTCCAAATATAAATTTAGCACATGAGTTTAAAACAAGACGTCGACATTTTTACTTTGTTTTACGGGATTAAAATCTTATAGATTTTTGTAAAAAATATGCGATGTAACAGTGCAAGTGATGTTAAAATATTAAAATAGTTAGGGGATATGTGAACTTTGTTCACTTGCGTTTCTGGGGGACGAGACTAAAAAATGCAATTTTTATAAATTAAATTTTTGATTCATACTTTGTCAAGTAGCTTAATTTTATAACAGTCTCAAGATGTTTGAATTAACTAAAGTTACGTAAAGCCAATACAAGTTTTAACTTAGAGCGTTGTCGATTTAGTAGCGTTTGTTTCGTTCTCAAATTTTAGGCTGACTTAAATATAACATTTAGTTTAATAAACATTAGAGCATTATAAAAAAAATTAAAATCTTACTAAATAAGCAATAACCAAGCACCCTTACTACATTGATGTAAGACAGAGATCTAAGACAGAGATATAAGACAGAGATATAAGACAGAGATCTAAGACAGAGATCTAAGACAGAGATCTAAGACAGAGATCTAAGACAGAGATCTAAGACAGAGATCTAAGACAGAGATCAAGGACAGAGATCAAGGACAGAGATCTAAGACAGAGATCTAAGACAGAGATCTAAGACAGAGATCTAAGACAGAGATCAAGGACAGAGATCAAGGACAGAGATCTAAGACAGAGATCTAAGACAGAGATCTAAGACAGAGATCTAAGACAGAGATCTAAGACAAATATCTAAGACAGAGATCTAAGACAGAGATCTAAGACAGTGATCTAAGACAGAGATCTAAGACAGAGATCTAAGACAGAGATCTAAGACAGAGATCTAAGACAGAGATCTAAGACAGAGATCTAAGACAGAGATCTAAGACAGAGATCTAAGACAGAGATCTAAGACAGAGATCTAAGACAGAGATCTAAGACAGAGATCTAAGACAGAGATCTAAGACAGAGATCTAAGACAGAGATCTAAGACAGAGATCTAAGACAGAGATCTAAGACAGAGATCTAAGACAGAGATCTAAGACAGAGATCTAATCTGTTTCTGTAGGACGAAAATATACGGTTTTACGTCCAGCTGGTACTGAACATGTTGACTTGCAGCCAGGAAACCATTTTAATTATCCTCTGCTTCTTCAAACTTGAACAATGAATTGGCTTTGGGATTTAGAGTTGAAACTTTACAAAGGAGGGCAAAAATACATGACAAAACGTTTATTTGTCTTTTGTAAAATTTCTCAAATGAAAAAAAAACACAACGTTTTGAAAACTTTTAACATGGGAATATTTATAGGTTTAAAAAAATTTTAAATTAATTTATTAAATACACATTGGCAAAGAAAAACTACATTAACCGTAAAATATGATAAATATTAAAGGAAAAAAATCCATTAAATTTCCATATTGAAAAACAACAAATTATATTTTAAAGCTGTTAAATTTAATTTCATTTAATACCTAGAAGTGACTGGAGATGACAATTACATCAATCTCTGTCTCAGTGTATGACACAAGTCGGTACATTTGATATTGTATATTTTAAATAGTGATTTTTAACTTTGATTTCAATTTTTAACATCATTAAAAAATTATGGTATTTAATGGACTTCAAATGAACTTATACATATAAAAAATATCGCCCCCCCCCCAACCCTCCACCACCTCAAATTTCGCCACAAAAGAAAAATGAAAATAATGAAATTAAAAAACAAAATTCTCAGGGACAAAGCCCTGACAAACACATAAACCCAAAGGGCAACATACGATCTCGCCAAATCACGTTACACCGGGCCGCGATCTTGACACGCCAGTTTCCGCGTTTAATCCCGGGAACTCGTCAAGTTGGTCTCACTTTCCAACGAGGGTTGTCGGAGGGCCGTGTTATGAACAGCCAAACTGTCTCCCAACTGTTTTATCCAACTAACTGACCTTTCCAAGGAAATTCTCTCATCCGCCCCAGGGCCAGCGGGTTATCGTGAATCCGATTAGAAGAAAATGAGTTGGACTATCTCGTCTCTTTCCCTGGTCTCCCCATCGCCGGGGTGGACAAACAACATCTTGAGACCCCCTGCCGTCTTGTATTGACCAAACAGAATTACTTTTCTCACAGAGATTACCCGAAATTAAATATCTGTTTTTCTGATTTAACTAAAGATTGTACAGGGGAAGTTTCGCTGGAATTTACAGATGGATACGATTATTTGGAACTATAGAGAGAGAGAGAGAGAGAGGGAGAGAAAGAAAGAGGGGAAAAAAGCAGATAGATAGAGATAGTTTACATTAATTATAAAATATCTTCTAAGTTAATCAAAATCATATAAAGCTACATCATTTGGTACACCAGAGCATCGATACAAACATGATTTTGAACTACATTAGCATTCATCATCCGTTAATATAAAAACTTATCACTCATTGAAAAAAAACTGATTTTGACGGATATACATACCCCCACGTCTGGACATTTGTATGTAATGTTATGTATTTAACTGTGTTTAGGAATATTTAGAGTGAAATGTCTGTTCTCAAGTTTTTGGATGTGTTTTTAAAGCGCTGTGAGCCAAGCTGTAGTAAAAATTTTAAAATAAAATAATAAAATTCTGATGGCTCCAAAGGAAATAAAATCAGCTTCTCTTCGCGTTCGACGCGCTATTTCTTAAATTTAACTTCATTATTCTTCCTAATACAAGAGATCAGCAATGTTGGCCTTTTCTGTTTCGTATTCAAATTAGGGCCCAAAATATTTTTTTTAATAAAGGTGAAAAACAAACAACACCACAACTTTTGTTTGTTTTAGCGTCCCATCACCCAGTTACATTTAACTGGACGAGATTTTTAAATGAAATATTGTCAAGAGCGGCTAACTCTAACAACTTGTCCCTTCATTTCAGTGCAGACGACCGCCTCTCAGAGCAGCGCGATGCCCTCGTTGTCGTGGAACATACGGGTAACCTACTGTGGATGCCCCAGGCCATATTGAACAGCTCGTGCGGGTTCGACACTCTCTTCTTTCCCTTTGATGAGCAGTCGTGTCAGCTGAAGTTTGGCTCCTGGAGCTACAATGGCAATATGCTTGATATTGATTTTATAGGTAACCAAGGGAAATATGGTTGATATTGATTTTATAGGCAAACAATAATATATTTTAGGTATTATTTTGATAGGTAACCAACGGTGAACGTCCATGATATTGATTCTATAGATTAAAAAAAATAGATGTTCATTTGATAGGCTACCAAAAAAACAACCGTTGTGTATTAATTTTATTTTTGAAAAAATAAACATGCTTGACATTCATTTATAGGTAAACAATAAAACACGTTAGATATTTATTTTATAGGTAACCTATAAAACATGCCAGATATTGATGTTACAGGTAACCAATTAAAATATTAGAAATTGATTTTATAAGCAAAGAGTACTAGTACATCCTGTTAGATGATGTTAAATTCTTTTGTAATTACCTGCAACGTGTTAGAAATTGATTTCTTAATGAGCAAGTCCACAATGTTAGATGTTGATGTCTAAAGTAGTTACTGAACGTGCTGTTGCTACTGAATTAGATATTTGTAGAGCAGCCTCTTTAGTATTTATATCATTGGTAACTAGAAAGTTCAACTTTATTTCAGACATTACAACATCCAATCATTTACGTGTTATTCAATTTTGTTCTTTTATCTGAATAATCCTATTTATTTTGTGACCATGTTGTAGGATGTTTTAAGCATAATTTTTGTGATTTGAAGTTAAACTTTTTCTCACCACATTTAAAAACAATACTAAATAAATCCCAGTTAAAATAAAACACTCCAGGCTTTGCCCTCATAACTGATTGAGACACATCGATGACCCAGTTTAACTGTTCTGTTTCTGTTGGTCAAGGTGAAGTCCGAGAGATGGACCTAAGTGACTACATGCAGTCCAACGAGTGGAGTGTCCTGGAGAACAGTGGCGTGAAGAACATCAAATATTATACGTGTTGCCCCGAGCCTTATCCTGACATTACTTTCACGTACGTTTACACAACATTCTAGCAGAAATTCATACCTAAATGATAAACTTTGGATTAATCTACCTGAAAATTGTCTAACGAATAGTTGGACCAGTTGTGTGATGAGCTTGAAAAGATTGTATGACAATAAATGTAAAGTTTAAGTGAAACGAATTATAATTCAACAGATCATTCTAACAAGCATCAGATATAATAAGAGTTTTTTTTAAACCGTAGGGATTTAAAGATCTTTATATTGTCAATCTTTAGATCATGTAGAGCTAATTGTTATTCTTGTAAACGAAAGTGAAGAAAGATGCATTATAAAAAATAATAGAGAAGTAAGTTACGGAACAGCAGTGCTTTTTTTCTCACGTAACGCTTGGGACGGCGTTCCTGCACCTTTTCTTATAATTTTTTTTTATTACTGCCTGTAATGCTTTTTCGGGTTGCGTTCCGGTAGCATTTTTTCGTGCGGATCCGGTACCTTTTTAAAAATCCTTTATATTAACTCGTTGTGTCTGCGACCGCCCTCGATTGCTTGCTTGCTTGTCGCCAAAACGTTTGATCGATTTTTAACCCACTTGTTAGCGAGCTGAAATTTTGCAGGCAGTTTCGTACCGATAATAAAAACAATGTATCCAAATTTCAGATCGATCGCATGTACCGTAGTTAAATTATTGATTTTTTAGATTATTTTATTTATTCCTATGTATCATGCTGTTTTTTTAGATAGTGTCGCGGTGCGCATTATATATTGAACAACCTTTCTGTCGCGCAATAAGGTGCGTATTTTATTGACAACTCTTTTTATAAACATAATCCTGATCGGTGCGCATTATGTTAAACATGTTTTACGACACAACTGCAATTTTGTATTTTTGGATGGTCTTGCGCTGCGTATTATAATGAACATTCTTTTAGTTACTTCTCGTACATAAAGGATTTATAGTAAAAAACTTGGTTTTTTACGGGTTTTTTTTTATTAAAGAAAAAAAATCACTGCAGAAACGTATGTGTCACATAGAATGTATATGGTGCTAGAAGTAGAAGAACGTAAGATTATTTATTTAACTTTTTAAAAAAAAACTATTAAAAATACGGATCTTGATTCAGCGTAAACGCCAGTCTGCTATAAATACTTATTCTGCCATTGTTGAGAGGTATTAAAGATTTTTAATATGTGTGAAATTTCTATTTAAAACATTAACATAACTACACAGAATAGCTAGTAATTTTTGACGCAATATTAATAACAATTGTTAATTTTATTTTCAGACTGCGATTAAAGAGAAGAGTCGCATTCTACACTTTTATTTTAATCCTGCCATGTGGATTGTTATCACTGCTGACGTTAGTTATATTCTGGGTACCACCAGAGTCTCCTGCTAAGTTACAACTTGGTAAGATTTGTTTGTATATCATTTGCACTCATTACATGGCCCTGTTTTAAAGAGATCATTTCGATGAAGCTCTAAATTACTCATCCTGTTAATTTTTACAGACCAATAGTATATAATAATAATAATAATAATAATAAATTGATGATTTTTATAGCGTTGTATCCCAGCAAGAAGCCCGGCTCACACCGCTTTATAACAAATTTTCCCATGGAAACGAATAATTACAACTGGCATTGTTCATATTAAGTTTTATAACTCTTTTCCTTAAGTTCTGCTAAAGAGCATAATATTATCAACGTCTTATATTGATTCATATGCTCATGCTTTTCATCACATACGTTTTCCTTATTATACGATAGTTTACTTGATCCTCCACAGGTATGAATATATTTCTTGCCTTTTTCGTTCTCTTGTTATTGTTAGCTGATTTCACGCCAAGGGCAGCCACCTCTATACCATTGATTGGTAAATATTTGAGACATTTTATAAACATATAAATTGAGGTGAAATTGTCCACGTCCATAAAGTACTAACAATTAAAATATTTATAAATTTATTTTCTATTAATATAATAGATGTTTACTTTAAATTAAATTAAAAGCATCAATTTCTTTTCTTGTAATTAAATAAAATAACGTGAAACGCCACTTGAAATTACGTGGGAAATATCTCAGATCGATCATCTCCTCTTTGTAGACGTTGTCTCTGATCCATTCTTTATTCATCTTTCTCTACAGGAGCGTATTTCTGTTTAAGCATGATCATGATAACTATGTCTACAGTCCTCGCTTGTGTGGTAGCCAACATGCATTTCAGAGGCGTTCGTATCAGCAGGGCTCCGAGGTGGCTTCGGTCGGTTAGTTAAAGACATAAATATTGACTGAGTGCTTATTCCAGTCCCCATGAGAGAGCAACTTTACCAGTTCCTCTTATTTGCTATGTTACATTTAAGTAATTACCTGTAGTTAAAAGTAAAAATCCAAGTACTTTTCAGGGAATAAGGCATACTGTAAATAAATTCTTTTTACATGCATACAACGAATACCAAACGTTATGTTAATACATAAATTTAATGTGCACAATATACGACAACTAAGTTCACCAATGAGTTATACACAGATAATTATAAACTATTTTCATCACACCTGTAGGAATGATATAAATCTTCATAAATATTAGACCATTGTATTACATTATCAATGAGTCGGTGCACTAACATAAAAGAATGTACTGCTCTATCAGTGCTTCATTGACACTCACATTAAACTATGTACTGCTCTATCAGTACGTCATTGACACTAACATAAAACTATGGACAGCTCTACAATGAGTCATTGGCACTAACATGAAACTATTTACTACTCTATCAGTGCGTCATTGACATCGCAGCCAAACTGTTTCATGTCAGTGAGGTAATAGAGGAAAACAGACTCCAGCCGGTGACGCCGAGGAAGACGTGGTCCACGTATGTGACGGGAGAGAAGAGTCAGTCTGACCCAGAGACGCTGGTAGCCAGGGTTCATCTTCTTAACTGCCAGTCAGGGTCCAGGCAGGAGATACCAGATTACGGGGCATTTCAGGTTGGACAAAAGATATTATCATAGCATAATTACTGTTGTATTTGATATTGTAAGGCCATGATTTTTATAAACATGGACATATAAATATTGTGAAGATTTAGGCAAAGACCATTGTTGTTTACAAACTTTTTTTAAATTAAGAAAATGTATAGTTTAAGTTTACTATTTTACTATGGCATTTTTATTGATACGAATTATTGTTATAAAAAGACTATTGCACATCTGTGCTGGACAGTGGACAGTATATTGTCACCATTGTAATAAACAGACTATTGTACATCTGTGCTGGACAGTATATTGTCACCATTGTAATAAACAACTGCGTTGATACATGAAAATTTAACTAATTTAAACGGATGACATTAATGTAAAAATGTAATTTAAATAATCGTACATTCTAATCCCCCCAATTTGAATGACTCACCTGTCAAGGATATAACAAGAGACTACTGTGAGCCCTCCACTTCCACCGCCTTCCACCAATCATCAACCTCACCATCCACCAGTGACGATGTTATACTTATTGACGAGGTAAGTTATATATACATCTTATAGGTGAGAAATACTGGAATAAACGTGAGTTTTTTTTTAAATTTTTAATTCCTTTTAAAACTTCACCAGAGCTAATTATTATGTCTACACTATTTCAAAACTACACGTGTGCTTTAAGGATTAGAATTATAAGATAAAATATGGATCAATATTATTTTGATCTGGACTGAACGAGACCATAAAACAAAGAAACGAAGAAACAAAAAATGAGTATAGTTTTAGTGCGCGATATTTTAACATTATTTAGACACTCATAAACGAATGTACATAATCCTCAGTGTAAAAGGTTGTTCAATATAAAACTGGGGAATTTTTAAAAAATGGTCTGTGATTTGAAAAATGGGAGATTAGCACAAACAGCTATTTTTTTAAAACCTTCGTTAAATACATGCATGTTTCGTTGCGTAAACGTAATAGAGATGTAGTGTTCACATGATAGGCACAATAGTAATAATTATAACATACAGTGACGCATTCCATTACATAACGTAAAATTATTGTCAATCATATTTAGTTTTGTACCTTTTTAAGTACAATATATTAAAATAAATTAAATACCTTTTTACACGTTGAGACTTCGCAACAGCTGCTGTATATTAAACTATGTGGCTACTATTCAATATCATTTATCACCCAGGTAACAACGAATACTGATTTCTAGTTACGCAAAATTTACTTTACATTTGAACGTTATCATATTTCAGGTGAGTGCCATACGAGAGTTGATGGACGAAGAACTTGTCTACAGAGAGAGTAAAGTTGAGAACAAGAAGACCATTCGCGAATGGCGCATGATCGCTTGTGTTATGGATAGGTTATTTTTTACGTTTTACATTGTCGTCAACATTCTAGGGGTTGGTGTTATTCTTCTCAAGAGTTACCTGTCGTGAGACGTGCGCACGATGTTCACAAGTCTGTTTGCCATTAATCGTCAGTCCGAAAACCTACACATAAGTTTTAAAGTTCCGTGTTTAATCATGATGCAGAGAAATTGTTTCTGTCATAACGAATGGACTCCTAGTACAGGAAAAAATATTTCTGTCATTACACGTTCACATCTGATACAGAGAGATTTTTAATAAATAAAATATGTTGATTGCATATACAGTATGGTTTACCGTAAACTTTGGCAGGTAGGCTTAATAATACATAAAGATTTATCCTACTATTTGGAGGCTCCACTTGATACAAAATGAATTGTCCAAACATGTCGTTGCACTTAATAGCAGTCCATTTCGTTAGACTACCTGGTAATGACGTTTCATGCTATATTTTCATTCATTTATTGCCCCTTGTTTTTTGACAATATAAAGTATGAATATCACCAAATCTATTGTGACTTTCAGAACCTTTTTTGGACTTAAATAGCTAAATTTGTGTGAAAAATATAAAAGTGCAACACGTCAATAATAAATGTAAGAACATTTAAAAATGGTTGAGTGCTCTGCTTACAAATGCATTTCTTATAAAAATCTTTGTTAAAAATCACAACAAATTTATGACATTGTGTTTCCTCTTTCTTTGAACTGCCGAATATAGATTATACCCATATGATGTACTATAATGTCTATAATATATATTGTGTTGCAATCACTTATGTTTTGTAAGCGTCACTGAAAAGATTAGACTTTTAATGAAAGGGATTGAATTTACCAAGACATAGATTATTTTTTAAAATTGACTAACAAAATGTGTATTTTAAAAAAAAACACCATTATTTATGGTATGAAATGAAAAAGAAGAGTAAGCAGAGTAAATCATTTTCGATATTTATATCTAGAGACCTTGAGCTTTTTATAATAATAACAGATATTTATTTTATTCTTGTATTGCTCAGAATAATATAAACTTCCATTTGAAGAAATACTCTAACTTAAGTCGTGGTTTAATGATGTAGGGTTATGTTTCCTGCGTTAGAAAAAAGTGTTATCTTGCTCAAGCTTTTAACACAATAAACAAGACCATGATGAAAATGTAAAAAAAAATCAGTTGGTTTTTCAAGTCTGCATAGCTCCAACTACCACCTGTCTTTACTTCAAGAAATATGATTGTTATATTTATTTAATCTGGTTGTTTTTGGCGTAGTACAATTATTGATCAACAGGTGAACATTATTTACGTTCGAATGTCTCAGCAAATGAGGTGGATGATAGATCGAGTTTTTGGTGAGTGTTAGAAAAAAAATCCACCAGTGATAAAATACATTGATACAGTCTTAAATGGCTACAGTTGTGAAACTACCGCCATGGTACATTGCTGTTTACAGACAGATTCATGAACAGTGAGCGCATGCTAAAAGGCGAACAACAAGATAGAAGAGTTGTCTTCAATACGCTAATCCGAGGGACACCACACTTTTTTCCACGGCGGGCTGAAAGTTTGACAAAAAGACAAGCACGGGCCGCATGATTATTCCAGACAAAACAAATTAAGTTAAGTTTAGCCTTCGGTGTAAATCGGGGATCAAAGGAGGGAAATATATATATATATATATACAATTTTTTTTTAATTTAGAAAACAAGCAGAGATCTGGTAGGTGTCAGAAGTTGACCAAGGATCAAGACCATTACTATTACATGGTGTTAGAAGTACTGACTCCAGTACTATTACCTGGTGTCAGAAGTACTGACTCCAGTACTATTACCTGGTGTCAGAAGTACTGACTCCAGTACTATTACCTGGTGTCAGAAGTACTGACTCCAGTACTATTACCTGGTGTCAGAAGTACTGACTCCAGTACTATTACCTGGTGTCAGAAGTACTGACTCCAGTACTATTACCTGGTGTCAGAAGTACTGACTCCAGTACTATTACCTGGTGTCAGAAGTACTGACTCCAGTACTATTACATGGTGTTAGAAGTACTGACTCCAGTACTATTACCTGGTGTCAGAAGTACTGACTCCAGTACTATTACATGGTGTTAGAAGTACTGACTCCATTACTATTACCTGGTGTCAGAAGTACGGACTCCAGTACTATTACCTGGTGTCAGAAGTACTGACTCCAGTACTATTACCTGGTGTCAGAAGTACTGACTCCAGTACTATTACATGGTGTTAGAAGTACTGACTCCAGTACTATTACATGGTGTTAGAAGTACTGACTCAAGTACTATTACCTGGTGTCAGAAGTACTGACTCCAGTACTATTACCTGGTGTCAGAAGTACTGACTCCAGTACTATTACCTGGTGTCAGAAGTACTGACTCCAGTACTATTACATGGTGTTAGAAGTACTGACTCCAGTACTATTACATGGTGTTAGAAGTACTGACTCAAGTACTATTACCTGGTGTCAGAAGTACTGACTCCAGTACTATTACCTGGTGTCAGAAGTACTGACTCCAGTATTATTACCTGGTGTCAGAAGTACTGACTCCAGTACTATTACCTGGTGTCAGAAGTACTGACTCCAGTACTATTACATGGTGTCAGAAGTACTGACTCCAGTACTATTACCTGGTGTCAGAAGTACTGACTCCAGTACTATTGCAACTCCCTAAATACTTTTGAAGTCTGTTACATTACTTTGGTGCTGTTGATACGTAGTGCTGAGGGACTTCTTTAGTGTGTCAATCCATCACCAAAATAGCAAATTTTATTATCTATAAAAAATGTATTTAAAAAAGCGTCTTTCAATATCAATGCACCCACATACTTATTTTTTTTTATTTTTATTTTTTTATTTTAAATTAGGGTTAATTTATGGGTTGACGAAGTTTGAAACAACAAAAAATGACTTGCAGAATTTATATTTGAAGCCATGTCAATATCATACGTACATCAAGAAATGAGTCAATATTTACTTATTCTATAAATGTCGCTATTTCTAGTTAATGAATAACATAAATTTCCGCTTCATAAAAAAATCATATAACTATTTATTCTCATCTGAAGGACATTGAATTCTATACTGCAATTATTAACACAATTTCTCACACTAAAATCACACCAGACTTCCACTATTGCAAATTGAAGTACTAATTTATTTTAAGGCAGAGCTTAAAGTTAAGTTAAAATATTGTAATTGCAATGTCAAGTTCTTAAACATTACTAAAGAATTTTAAACCAAAATATTAAAATTTTACACCAATGTCAGTACTTTGTCATTTTTAAATATTTAAAGACATAGAATTTAAATAAAATAATTTGAAAATGATTATTAAAATCTCTTTTTTCCCTTGAATATACAAATAGCGGTAACTATTTTTGAGACAGATACAGATATACTAAAAACCTCGTTGTAAATTCAGGAGATGAAGCTATTTACCACAGGAGGCTTTAAGTTACTGTTAAATATAGTTAGAAATTATCATAACAATTTTAATTAAGCTATTTACAGTGAATTTGAATTTCACTCAAGCTTCGTGGCTTAGCGTAAAAAGTCTAGAACACAACTAATAATTTTTAAAATTAAAATATGTGGGTCAT
The DNA here is from genome assembly GCA_944989445.1 of Ampullaceana balthica. Classification (NCBI taxonomy): domain Eukaryota; kingdom Metazoa; phylum Mollusca; class Gastropoda; family Lymnaeidae; genus Ampullaceana; species Ampullaceana balthica. Next base: position 980,692 of record CALYLW010000376.1, on the reverse strand, counting down.
TAAAGAATAATATAACGTCAATTGTCAGGTTTAAAAACCCTTATGAAAAGTGTTCTCCAAAATCGTGCTCGCTATTAACGCTCTGTTAATTATCACACTTTTTTGTGTAGGATTCTGTAATCCAAGGTCTAGAATGGATTTGGACTTTTTCTCAGTAAGCCTCAATCGCCATCATTGACACCAGATCAATTTCTTTAGCGTTCTTCATGGCAGCGTTTTCAGCTGGTCGCTATGTGTCCTCATTGAATATGTAACTAGACATTAGATAAGGGTAAGATCATCATTGCTATAACTGAATTACCGGCTACTCTGGCTGTCCAAATGTGACATGTTTCTAACAAGAGAGCACTCTACATATAATAACATTAAAAAATGTGTCCCAATAATGTAAGGCAGGGGTCTCCAAACTTTTCTGCCGGAGGGCCGCATTAACTGTCAAACATCAGTTTTGGGGCCAACTACACAAAGTTTTGTGGTAAACTACAGGTAAAAATAGTCTCTTTTTTTAGATTAAAAGGTCTCCAGGGGCCGGATGAGAGGGCCTCGTCTGGCCCGCTGGCCGTAGTTTGGAGACCCATGATGTAATGTCTCATGCTTTCTGCTATAATACATGGTACTAACTGTTCCTTTAAATGTGTGAAACTATCTGCAATGTTCCTGCTAGCAACTTACATATTAACTTCCTAAAGTTCCGAAAATACAACACTATCATTTTCATTTCTTAAATTCCACAAAACAATACAATAATTTTCAGTTCTTTAAGTACCACAAAACAACACAATGACTGTAACAACATTAAGCAAGACGTAAGCCGTAAAGAATATCCGGTCTGTTACACATGCAATGAGCCTCCACTCCCTGATGTTGGCTGTCTTCACCTCCTCCTTCTGTCGCTTCTCTTGATGTGTGAGTAGAATGTCTTTAATTCTCCTGATTTCCTCCATAAGAGGCCCCGAGGTGGAAGTGTGTTCTGGGACGGACTCATACCCATAGTCCCGCTCGGAGGGCTCGAACACTTCCGGCTGCGCAAACATCCGTGGATTGACACCGTTGTCAAGAAGTCGACTCTTGGCTGTCTTCAAGTCGTTTTCTGTTTACAATGAAGATAATAATTATTTTTTTTTAAAGTCAACTAATATTGAATAGTTTGAAATAGTTTTTGAAATGTAAGGGTATTGATCTATTTCATAGTTCATAGCAATATGCAGTTTAGAACTTCCTAAAAAAATTGTTTTTACACGCTTTTATTACACGCTTTTATTACACGCTTTTATTTAAGTCACAATGTTTGTATGTTGTATCCATCAATCCTTCCATCCATCCACCCTTCCTTCAAATCTTGAAACGTAAAATTAAACCACTTCTGATGGTCCTAGAGATCTAAATATTTTACCACAGATAGATCGTGGATGACAATGTATTGTATCAAAATTTCAGATCGATCGAATGTACCGTATGGAAATTATTGCATTTTTAGTTTATCTATAGTCGATATATAAGCATGAACACTTTACCGCCTTGTGTGCAGCCACGTGTCCACCACGTGAACACATGAGCGTGGCATAAAATGTTGGGCGGGCGCTTATGAGGTGTTTGGTATAAAATAATTAACCTTAAAAACACTTTTTAAAAACTAGTTTTATAGTAAAAATGCACTAATTTTCTACTTTTTAGTCTACGCATTTTACAGTAAGTGCAAAGCCAGCTTAACTTTTGACTATAAATCCTCTATATATGAGACATAACTAAAAGTAGTGATTATGTTCAAACGCGACATTCACAGACTGAAACATAATTATCTCCCCTGGTTTTTATCTCCCCTGGGCGCAGGGACGGTAGGGGGTGTGAACAGTGACGGTCGGCGTCAACGCGACGGACGGTTCCTATTAAACTTACAAAGCAAGCTAATATAAGACTAGTAAAAAATAGTGGTAAAAAAGTTGTATGGGCTTCAGACGTGAATTTTAAAGAGTTTTTATTATAAGTTTTAAAAAATAGCTGTAAAAACTAAGTTTTTGACTATAAATCCCTTATATGAGACATAACTAAAAGTAGTGATTATGTTAAAAAGATTTTTTTACATTTTACTCTTTCCTTAAAATTACTTTTTTTTTACTCCAAGAAAAGATAACTAAAAAAGAGAATGAAAATAATTTAAAAAGCGTGGAAAATACTGTTGAATTTTGGATATTTTAAATAATTTAAATTGATGCATATTATATTTATTGTAAGCCAAATAAAATAATACAGTAAGAGGAACATTAAAATTACAATTGAACGGAAATTAGTATTTGTCCACACAATTATTTCCTTTTATTAAATCAAACCCTCTACTTCAATTATTGAATTTCGTGCCTCCGTCCTGAATGTTAAGATTTGGCATCTCGTTATCATCATCAAGTATCATATCTTATCTTTTACAGGCACTCCTTCTGTAAACGCGATTATTGCGTCCTACTAAATGTATCAAAATTTTGTGGTTGACGGAGTTTTTCAATCGCGAAAGTCACACTGCTTGATTGTTTGAGAGTGGCGTAGCTATAAATTTTGCCGCCTGGGGCGGTCTCCAATTTGCCGCCCTTTTTAGGGGCCTTCCATAAATGACCTCACGAACCTGTGGGAGGGGGGAGGGAGTCACACATTTGTGACAATGTGTGACGAGGGGGGTGTTAAAGAAATTTGACATCACGTCAAAGCGCGCAACTTTAAATTAATTTCCACTTAAATATTTGATTACTGACACTTTATTTAATGACGTTTATGTGAAACGCATGTTACGATATTAGAATGTAGCGTTACACCAAAAACATACTTAAATGACACAATTTTTATTTGAAGCATGCTCATTTTCAAACATAAAATACGGCTTTTATGGGGTCAAAGCTTTGTGACGTCTTATTGAAGAAGGGGTCTAAGTTTGTGCGACGAGAGGGGGGGGACTGAAAAATCAGCCAAAATCGCGTGACGTCATTTATGGACAGCCAGTTAGTCGATTATATTATGGTTTTTATAAATTAATAAACATGAATAAACAATTGTAATTGAAACGAAGTAAGGGTGGGGAACATGTTTACCATTGCATGCCATATTTAGGTAAGCAGTAATAAAAGAGGCCGCATAAGATTAAATACCAATCAATACAAATTTATAAAATACAAGATACTTTTTTTAAAGGCCACAAGAAATTTACTGAGGTAGCAGGTCTTCCCCCCACCCCAATGAGACAAAACATATTCCAAATTTACACACACACACACACATAAAAACCAATTACCAATCACTATTTTTCTATTTTGTATTTATGAATAAATGATTTTTTATTTACTAACAAAGAAATTGTATACATTAGTATGTAAACATATTTATACATTTACTTTCATAACTTTCATAATAGAAAAATCGTGTAATATGCTATCAAAATTAAAATTATCTGCAATATCTGGTTCTATGGACTATGGACAGTATTGCAAGATTTTGTTGTCTTTAATCGCTCATTGTGGAACGAAGATAATTTTTATCAACTTCAGTTTGGAGAAGCTCCTTTCATAACTAGCGACACTGATAGCAATAGTTGAAAAAATTCATAGCAAAATTACAATGTTGGGTACAGAATTTTCCAATCTTTACTGTTGAATAAATTTTAATAGATCAAGGAGGCCTTTTCCCGCGTTTTTATAACATAATGCCTCGTATGGTAGGTACAGCCGTTAAAAAGTGAATCCGTTTTCTTTCCATATTGAACTGTTCTTTGTCAATGTCAATAAAGTAAAAGTAGGTTATTTGATGTTCAAATGCTTCATTTTTTAGGTTACATGGTATTAAATACGAATATTTTCTTGCAAAGACATGCAACTCATAAAAGCGTTCTTTTATAATTTCATCCTTGGATATAAACATATCTCGGTGTACTTCTTGTTCTAAAGATAGAACCACGTCTTTTTAATTTTCCCCACTCATATTTTTTTCTTAACTCCGGTTCAGTTTTTATCTCCAACTCTTCACAAATTGTTTGGCTGATTTTAAAGTACTGGTATGTCTTTTTTTTCTCGAAATTATCTATGCTTATTGTGGTGTTTATAAACTGAGAAATTTGAATATTTTCATATTCTTATTATAAATATTAATTATTTTCCATAAAATAGACGAATTCAACTTATTTACACATTACTTTAATAAATTGGATTAGCCGTAACATTTTTAATGAATTACCGCATTTTAATGAAAAAAAACACATTAATTGTGCTACTTTAATGCAATTAAAGCAGAATAAATTAAATTTTTAATAACTTACCATACAATAATTTTCTGAAAACTGAAACAGTAATATAAATGACTAATTGCAAGTTAAACACAATATTTCGAACCACCATGCCTTGTAGGTACGTGTTCGCGCATCATTCTGCGAATGTCATAATTCCACGTAAAAACTGTCGTTGCGATAATAATAGCACATATTATTCGGCCCAGCGGTGAAGTGTTTTTGGGTACTTTTATTATAAAAGAGTCATCTGTGACTTATACCGCTTAGTTTTCCAAACAAATGGATACCTTTTTTGAGCAATTTAAAATGTTTGAACGGTTTTGCGTTAGTTATAATATCCACTACGTAATCAAAAAAAGTTGCGAATCCGTTAATTAAGACTCGAAATTACAAATATTTTTGTTTCGCCTGGTTTTCTCCCTTCAAAAGAAAAAGGGGGGTTGTCGGAAATTGTTGTACTTTTCAAATGCCCACAAATGCCGCCCCCTTAATGAGTGCCACCCGGGGCGGAGGCGCCCCCACTGCCCCCCCTAGCTACGCCACTGCGGGGGGGGGGTTAAACAAACGTTGGGCGGTCTGTTTAGACAAGATCGCTGCATGAATATTGCAAATAAAATTACAAAGTGTCAAATTATTGTTTGATGCCATTTGATTGTCATGGCATGGTGCAGGGTTCATGAACTGATAGAGCCGTGTTTGTTTTCGGGAGAAATTTTTAAAAAATACATTAACGAGGGAGAAACAAAATCTGTTGATTCATTTATGTGTTTTTCAAGCAATTAGAAACACGATCTGGTGATTCATTTATGTGTGATGCAAGCCCTTTGCTGCTGCAAAAAAAAGTTGTATAGGGGAAAAACAGGTCATTGCATTTCAATTATTGTTATACAATAGTCAAACCAGGGGCGGATTAAGACTGCACAGGGCCCCTGGCTGCAATTCAAACTGGGGCCCTATCCAGCCAGCGTCCCTTTAAATAAAATGATTGCTAGCTGCTAGTATAAGACTGTAACTTGTAAATAAATAGTTCATCGGTTCCTTTAACATACTTTGTCTGTACTACGGGATCGGCCTTCCCAGCCAAAGATTATTCATGAAAAAATGGAATATGAAGAAATAACTGTTTGCCGGTATCCGAATATTGAGTGTAAAAATACAATTTAAAAAAATAATTTGTGCCCACGCCGGGTAATCGATCGCGTGACCGTTTGCACAGCAGGGCGACTTTCTACCTCAAGACCACACGAGCCTGATGAAAAAGGTGAAGTTTAAAAATATAAAGAATAATCTTTAATATTTTCTCTTAGTGAGCCTATAAAATCAGTTTTTTAAAATTAATTTATTTAATTTATGATATTTTCAGGAATTCATGCAAACATTTGTCCATCTTTCTTATAAAATATACTAAATTTGGGGGCCCCTATTCATCGGGGGCCCCTGGCTTTAGCCCGTTCAGCCCGCCCCCCCCCTTAATCCGTCATAGAGTCTAAACTTACCAGCCATTAACTTTATTTCGTTGGGTCTTGTCAGGTCATTCCAGATTTTGTTTTTGTTAGTATTAACATCCGGGTAACTCTTCGGCTCTGCTACATCCACACCAAACAACTTAGCCACCCCGTTCACTGTGCACTGCATCAATAAATTGAACAAAAAAGACAAATTAACACACTTCACTGTCTTTGCAAACATTAAGTACTATCTTAATACTAAATGCATTAAAATTACTTTTAAAATAAATAAAAACGCTAATCAAAGATTTAAGGTTGTTCCACACCTCTCAAATGCTCGCGAGCATTTGATCAAACATCACACGAACGCACTATAAAATACGCCAAAATTGGCGTATTTTATAGTAAGTTCGTCTGATGCTTGATCAAATGCTCCCGAGCATTGGAGAGGTGTGGACCAACCTTTACTCTGTAACACTAAAAATAATTTAAGCACATTTGGAGTTTGAATTTGTTTTTCTTGTTTTGCGGGTATTTCAAGACCATTGATGTAACTACTACTTGGTGTGAAAGGGGTGGGACATGAAAATATTAAAATAATCAATTGGCGTGATAAAAATGAGCTGTGGCGTAAGGGGCCGCCATAAAGTACGTCACGCTTTAGAGGGGGGGAGGGGGGTGTAAGAAAGTGTGACAGCGGGAGGGGGGGGGTCCGGCCTTGTGTGACGTCACGCTGTTTTATATTAAATTTTAATTATTTTGTTAATAAAAAACCAAATTTTTGTTTCGAAAGTGTGAAGTACTTTAGGGGTGGGGGGGTCCTAGATTTGTGGCAGTTTGTGACAAGGGGAGGGGGGGGGGAGTTAAAATTGGTCAAATATAGCGTGACGTACTTTATGGACTGCCCCTAATAAGAGGAAATGGGTGGCTAACAATTATTGGAATTCTTAAACATTGTTTGTCATCACAGCATATCTTTTCAAGTAACTTAAATTTGGCGGCTGGATAGCGAATTCAATTTGTGCACTCGCCTCACAAGCTGAGTGGAGTGGTATATAACCCACATTAAAGCCACATATAAAAATGTTGATGTATGACTAACGCTAAAAAGTACGCCGCTGACCTGGAGAGGGATGGGCGCCCGAGAATGTTCTAATGGAAACATGACAAATCCCTACGACCTCAAAAAAAAGGTTATTGGACTAAAAAAAAAGAATTTCACGCATTGCCATCATCATAATACGATGCGGTGGTTATATCAACCTTTGCTTGGCTGTTATTTCTTGTATTTGTGAGACCATTAAAAAAGTACCTCTCTTTCAAACCTAACCAAATAATGTCTTTTATATTTGACCATGTAGCATACAAATCTCACTAATACATAACTGAATACCGTACCGATCTCATCCACGCCGGGGGTCTGTTGATTCTGACCCCCCTCAGGTACATGTTGGCCACCACGCAGGCTAAAACAGTCGATAACGTGATCATGACCATGCTGAGACAGAAGTAGGCACCTGTGATGAGACACATTAAATAATTGAGCTTTGGGTATAACGAGACCACGTGTTATGTAGTTTTATAAGAATAATTGTATATTGACTTTAATTAACAATCAATGTTTGGTCTGAGAAGATTAATGTTTCATATGTTACTTTTGACACGAATCAAGTTTATAATCAACTTAACTTTCAACAATAAAGTGTTTTAAACTGGAATAAGGATCTTTTTCCTCTTATATCTTAGAGATACAGTTTTTGTAATGAAAAGAATAGTTCATATTTTAATTGAAAAGAAAATGATAAAATTAAAACATGAATGTTTTTAATGAAAAAAAGGATTAATTAAAAACATTCGCAATGAGAATATTTTTCTTTGATGTGTTTTCGCTTTTAGAGTTCTACATTTTTTTGATTCACCTATCAAAGGTATGGAAGCAGCAGCCCTAGGTGTGAAGTCAGCAAGAACCAAGAGAAGGAAGAAAAAGGCGACAAACACACTCATCCCTGTCAATTAGAGGAATAAATGAAAGACATTTGCCAAGTTGACAATGCAATTTTCCTGATTAATACAACACGATAATTTATCTGTGTATAAATGCATACGCAATTTGTGAGTACAACCTTATTGATATAAATAAATGCTTCTTGCTTTACATGTCATTGGAAGACCTAAAGGTTGGTCCAAACCACTCAAATGCTCGCGAGCATTTGAGAGGTGTGGACCAACCTTAATGGTTACTTACAAATTAAAAACAAAATTAAGGTAACAAACAATAAATCATGTACCCAATTTTAACCCTTTTAAAAATCTAGTAAATAATGTTGTTACAAAATCTTTCCTCAAATAGATCATGGACAGAAATATATTTGTGTAATCTTTTATCATGAAACAAATCTGACGTAAATTAGATTACAATAAACTTTTGTGGATCTGCTATTAAATGAGTCCCCAAACTTTATAAAGTGAAGTCTATTAAAGGCTGCGTATAGTTTCAAGGCTTGAATATTACACTGGTGTTGTAGGTACTTAGATTCAAGTTTGACAAAATGTGTTCTACTATATATGAACATACAAATTTACAAACATTAAATACTTAAGTGATTAACTATTTATTAACCAAATTGAAATGCTTATGTGATAACATATTTTTTAACAATTGTAATACTTACGTGACTATATATTTATCGACCAATTGTAATACTTACGTGACTATATATTTATGGACCAAATTGAAATACTTTCGTGACTAGGTATTTATTGACCAAATCGAAATATTTGCGTGACTAAGCATTTATTGACCAATTGAAATACAAGGCTACATCTTTATTGACCAAATTGAAATATTTGCGTGACTACGCATTTATTGACTATTTGAAATTAGGGCTGCGGAAATTAACGATTAATTTCTCGATTAATCGTTAAATTTTTTTATCGATTAAAATTACTTTAATCTATAAAAATTCGATTAAAATGAAAGAAAATATTCATAATATTTTTAAAAATGTTTATTAATAAATAATTAATTATTAATAATTAATAATAATTTATATATTTTTTACATACAAACTTCTCCCGCGTAATATTATAATTTATTTTATTAATTTATGTGGACCGGCAGACTTCAACAAAAAAAACTGACAGCATCAGTGCAGTTACATTTAAACATATAACTGCAAAGTTGAGCTGTTACGTCCGCAAGGGTTATTGAGTCTCTAACTTACAATAAAGTTGAGAAAAATTATTAAATGGCTCGTTTAACACGGCACGCAACACAAAAAGAAGGATTTTACACAGTAACTGACTTTACAATTCTTAATTTAATACAATGAAATAATAACAAGAAAATAACAATTAAACACACGATACCTTGTGGTTAGGAATAAACAGTATAATTAGTTCAACTCTTAACCTAATATAGATCTAACAATAACGACTAATAACATAAGTTAATAATGTAAAGAGATAAAAACTCACAACAATAGCCGATAGCATTTTCAGTAGAAGGTTAACAATGACAGGTAACAATTACAATAGTGGCCAGCCTAGCTTGGTACTCTTCTCGTGCGATGCAGGCGATTGCTCTGTCTAACTCTCCATGCCCCTATATATATAAATATCAATCGAACTTTCTCGTTCTAGAACAGAATGTTTCTCGCAATTAAGCTGATCGAGAAAGTTCCAGGTAAATCGATGTAAATAACCGAAGGGTCAGAGGGGTGGAGCCAAACACGCCGAGGTCAGCTATGTACCCTTGACCTGTCAAGACGTGAATAGAGAGGCGGGGCACGGTGATACATTACAGGGACCCGTGGCATCCCTACGCATTCATGGCAAGCCGGGAGGGAGGAGAGGGGATGGGGGTAGTACCTAACTCTTCCCCTCTTAAAAGAAAAAGAATTTACATTTCTTAAAATTGAATTATATTCTAATTCGGGTCCTTGCAAACAGTTACAGAGATCTAATATAAAACCTCAGTTGTAAATGTTTTAAAGGTAGACAAATTATAAACATATTCTTTTCAATGTAAATAGTACAACAATCTTATACAAAAATATTAGTTAATAAACAATCATATAGTAATTGTCATACAATTAAATGTATAGGTTACAAAATTATTCTTGGAAATATATACATGATTTTAAATTAATTTCTAGACAAGGTGTCTGCAATGACATTGTCTTTTCCTTTAATATGTTTGATATTAAGTACATATTCTTGTAGGAAGAGGCTCCATCTTAGTAATCTATTGTTCTTGGAGACCATCTTGTGTAAAAAGTTTAACGGATTATTGCCAGTGTAAACCAGAATAGCATGTGAAGGGCAATTTACATCAAAAATCAAATTGTTGTAGAGCGAGGATGAGACCTAAACATTCCTTCTCTATCGTGGAGTAATTCTTTTGGTGAGCATTGAATTTCTTTGAAAAATAACATATCGGATGATCTACACCACTGTCATCTTCTTGGAACATCACAGCGCCGATTCCAAGATCACTCGCGTCCTCTGCTATTTTAAACTGTTTTGAAAAATTAGGTGCACTTAGCACAGGGGCATTGGCTAGGATATATTTTATGTCTTCGAATGCCTTTTGACAGGAATCCGACCAATTAAAACTTACATTTTTCTTAAGAAGATTAGTGAGTGGAGAAGCAATTACTGAAAAGTTCTTGCAGAATTTTCTGTAATATCCTGCCATTCCCAAAAATCTCATGAGTTGTTTTCTAGTGATGGGAGCAGGGAAAGAGGAAATAGCCTCAATTTTGGCTTGAATGGGCTTTACATGACCTTGACCCACAATGTGACCTAAGTACTCCACTGTGGCATGGCAAAATTCACACTTACTCAGGTTTACAGTGACCATAGCTTGTAACAATTTCTGAAATAATTATGTTAATTGTTTGATATGGCTATCGAAATCTTGACTATAGATGATAATATCGTCAATGTATGCGTTGCAATCATCTAGGTCAGCGATTATGCTATTAACTAATCGCTGAAAAGTAGCTGTAGCGTTTTTCATGCCAAACGGCATTACCTTGTATTGGTACAGGCCGTCTGGGGTACAGAAAGCAGAAATTGCTTTTGCTTTCTCAGATAAGGGAACCTGCGAGTATCCAGAGAGTAAATCTATCTTTGTGACATACATGGCATCCCCAATTCGATCTATCAGATCGTCTATTCTCGGAATAGGAAAGGAATCTGTCTTAGTGACAGCATTCACTTTCCTGAAATCCGTGCAAAACCTATAGCTTTTGTCAGGTTTTGGGACCAATAGGCATGAGGAACTCCAGTTACATGAATTTGGTTCAATAATGCCGTTATCAAGCATGTATTTGATTTCTGACCTGATAACATCAAGTTTTTTCCGGATTCACCCTATAAGGATGTTGTTTGACCGGAATTGCATCCCCAACATTAACATCATGTACAACACAATTTGTCTTTGTTGGTACATTTGGGAAAAGAGCTCTAAATTCGGAAATAACATTTATAACAATGTCCTTTCCCTTTGATGTTAAATGCCCCAGTTTGACATCAATGTTGGCCAGTACCTCTGAATTTCTGAGCTTATATTGGCCAACCTTGTCGGGAACATTATCCATAACATCAATTACCTGTTCCTCGTTTGTTTGGCGTAAAGAGGACATTGTATTAATAGTCATGATGGGTTTTCTTTTGGTGTCACATGGTCTTTCAATATATTCGTTTAGCATGTTAATGTGACACAACTGTCGTTTCGTTTGACGGTCTGGTGTAAAAATTACATGGTCTAAATCATTAACTTTTGATTACACTTCATAGGGGCCAAAATATCTTGCATGTAGTGTCTGCCCTGGAATTGACAAAAACACAAGCACCTTGTCCCCTGGGGCAAACTGTCTGATTTTGGATTTCCTATCCTACCAGACCTTTATTTTCTCTTGGTTAATTTTCAAATTTTCTTTCGCTACATTACATGCATCAAATAATCTATTTTTAAACTTAAGTACATAATCTAATACATTTTCGGTGGATGTTGTGGACATCCAGGTTTCTTTTAAGAGCTTTAGGGGAGCGCGAACCGCATGGCCAAACACAATATTCAAACGGGCTGAATCCAAAGGAATCTTGGACAGCTTCTCGGGAAGCGAACAACAGCATGTTGATTCCTTCGTCCCAGTACTTCTCTCTTTCGAAGCAGTAGGTCTTCAGCATGTTCTTTAGAGTTTGATGGAATCGCTCTAATGCTCCCTGTGACTCTGGATGATATGCACTAGACAGGCAGTGTTCAATGCCAAGTTGGTCCATGACTTGCTTAAACAATCCTGCTTTAAAGTTGCTTCCCTGGTCAGACTGAAGCACCTTGGGTAGGCCGAACAAAGTGAGGAACTTTGTTAAAGCTTGTATGATATTTTTCGTCTTGATGTTCCTGAGAGGTATAGCTTCAGGGAAACGTGTTGAAGAACACATAATAGTCAGCAAATATTGGTGACCTGAATTCGACTTAGGCAGTGGTCCAACGCAATCTATTATGATACGGCTAAACGGCTCTTCGAATGCTGGAACAGGTTTAAGAGGTGCTGCTGGGATCTTTTGATTTGGTTTCCCAACTACTTGACATGTATGGCAGGAATTGCAAAATAGAGTGACGTCTGCCTTGATCTTGGGCCAATAAAAGTGGGATATAATCCTGTGGTAGGTTTTATGTATCCCTAGATGGCCTGAAAGGGGTGAGCTATGTGCCAAGTTCATGATGTCATTTCTAAATGGAGCGGGAACCACTATTTTATGAACAATTCTCCACTCTTTGTCAACTGATGCATCGGGAGGTCGCCATTTCCTCATCAGCATATCTTTCTGCAGGTAGTAGCATGTGGATAACTGTTCGGCTTCTTCCACAGTCACTGCATCCTCTCGAAGTTTTGCGACCTGATAGTGACACGAATCCTTCCGATATGAAATGCTTGAAATCTTGATTGACATCAGTTTGGTCTGATGTAGAATTTAGGACCTTGGTAGATAAAAAAAACTCTTGCTTGAGTCTTGAGAACATTCGGCTAGGGTAGAAGGGTAAAAACTCTTGGTAGAGTCATAAAATCTTTCATTTGAGTCCTCAATATGACACTCTCTGGAGGTAGACCTCTTCTCGGAGCACAAGGATCTCTGTGAATAGTTCATAAAACTGCTAGTCGAAGTGGAAACGTGGCTGGAGTCGGTCGGACTAGCCTTGCTGTTCCTGGTTAAACTCATTGCTGAGTCAGAACAAACATTTGATGAGTTTCTATCAACATCTGGGGAAGGGTAGACTTTCTTGGCCTTTAGAGACCTGTTACCAGAACTGTAGGTACCTGTACATGCCGCTATCTTGTGTGAGGTATTTGGATGAGTGGGCTTGTCAGTTTTCTTCATCAGTTTCCAGCAATCATCCCTGGAGTGTCCATCCTTCTTACAATAAGAGCCAACTGATTTTGAAGTTATCTGTGGCTTGGTGATAAAAGTGTTTGGCTTTGTTTGATGTTGACCTCCAGTAGTGAATGATGTTCTATGCTGTTTGTCAGATTTCGTGTCATATGGACCTTTCGCTAATTCGTGAGAGATGATGTATTCATCGGCTAACACTTCTGCCTTATGCACGTCATCTTCGCCACGGTCAGCAAGATGTGTCCGGATGTCGACGGGAGCACAGTTCTTGAACTTTTCAAAGAGGATTAGATTCTTCAGCTTGCCGAAGTCAGGGTTGATGTCCTTCGAGTGCAACCACTTGTCTAGAAGTTTTTCCTTTTGGTGGAGGAACTCTACGTGGGTTTGGCCCTTGCGTTTCGAGAGCTCCCTAAACTTTTTTCTATATGCCTCGAGGACACATTCGTATGCTTGTAATATTATATTCTTTATCAAATTAAAATCATTACGCTGCTCAGCCGTCAATGACGAGTAAACCTCGGCTGCCCGACCAGTCAGGACTCGCTGCAGCAAGGTCGAACAAAGATTTTCGGGTATTTTAAAATTAGTCTTAGTTCTTTCAAACTGCACAAAATATTGGTCGACTTCTTTTTAATTAAATATTGTAATTATATGTGCATATTTTAGTGCATCATAATCCTGACAGGTAGGAGTCGAAGATCTATTTTCCATTGCCATTTTATTACTTAACATTTCCATTTCTTTTAGTCGTATTTATTGCAATTCCTTATTTGCCTCCAATTCTAACAATTTGAGCTCCTTTTCTTTTTCCATTTCTAACAGTTTCAGTTCCTTTTCTTTTTCTCTTTGGGCTTCTAACTCTCTTAATTTAATCTCATATATTAATTTTGCCTTTGGGCTTCCTCTTCTTCTAATTCTAAAAGTTTAAACTCCCTTTCTTTTTCTTTTTGAGCTTCCAACTCTAATTGTTTCAACTTTATTTGAAGCTCAGATGTAGAGTCATTATGTGATTCTACTGTTTCAAGGTTATCGTCTGATAAGAGATCTTCGTTTACTAAATGTATTACAATAAGATCTCTTATTGTTTTCTTTACAGCGGAATTAGAAACTTCTATTTCTAACTTTTTCGCAAAGGAAAACAGTTCTTTTCTCTTACATGTGTCCAATGCCTCTACAGAAGGCTCACTTAAATTAAATTCCATTATGACACAAAAGTTATTGGCTAACTAAACACAAAATTTTGTTTTAATGCACTTAAAAATCTTATATCTAAATTGACTAATAGGTATCGTGTTAAAATGAAACTCTAAGTCAGTTACGTGTATAATGTAATACAAAGTAAACAAGTTAAAAGTTTATAAATATGGTTCAAATAGGAAAACTTTCCTAATCACGGAAGACGCCACCAATTATGTTACGTCCGCAAGGGTTATTGACTCTCTAACTTACAATAAAGTTGAGAGAAATGATTAAATGGCTCGTTTAACACGGCATGTAATACAAAAAGAAAGATTTAACACAGTAACTGACTTTACAATTCTTAATTTAATACAATGAAATAATAACAAGTAAAAAAAACAATTAAACACACGATACCTTGTGGTTAGGAATAAATAGTATAATTAGTTCAACTCTTAACCTAATATAGATCTAACAATAAAGACTAATAACATAAGTTAATAATGTAAAGAGATAAAAACTCACAACAATAGCCGATAGCATTTACAGTAGAAGGTTAACAATGACAGGTAACAATTACAATAGTGGCCAGCCTAGCTTGGTACTCTTCTCGTGCGATGCAGGCGATTGCGCTGTCTATCTCTCCATGCCCCTATATATATAAATATCAATCGAACTTTCTCGTTCTAGATCAGAATGTTTCTCGCAATTAAGCTGATCGAGAAAGTTCCAGGTAAATCGATGTAAACAACCGAAGGGTCAGATGGGTGGAGCCAAACACGCCGAGGTCAGCTATGTACCCTTGACCTGTCAAGACGTGGCATCCCTACGCATTCATGGCAAGCGGGAAGGGAGGAGAGGGGGTGGGGGTAGTACCTAACATGAACAAAAATTTATTTTTTAAGCTAACTGCGGATGGCACAGTCGAAGATGGTGAAAAGGTTTACTGTGTTCACTGCCATAAACAATTCTCCTTTAAAGGATCAAATATATCGCTGACGTACCACCTTCAGCACAAACATCCGATCAAGTATCAACACATTGTCATATTTTTTTTTAAAAAGTCAATTACCTGTTTTTGTTACTTCCCTTGAAATGTTCAGTTTAATGACGTCATAAATTTCTATTTTTGGCTTTAATCGAAATTAACGATTAATTAATAGTTCATTTTTGAAAAGTTAACGATTAAATTTAAATTAATCGATAACAGCCCTATTTGAAATACAATACTACATATTTATTGACCAAATTGGAAATACAAGACTACATATTTATTGACCAAATTGAAATACAAGACTGCACATTTATTGACCAAATTGAAATACTTACGTGACTACGTACCTAACTGAAGTTTGGCCGGAGACTCGGGTGGCACCCAGAATATGACCAGAGTCAGTAGAGACAGCAGCGTACATGGCAGGATCAGAATAAATGTGTAGAAGGCTGTCTTCCTTTTCAACGTCAGGTGGAAGGTCAGATCTGGAAACGGTTCTGGACAGCACGTATAGTACTTAACATTTCTTACAGCCCTGTTCTCGATAATGTCCCATTCGTTACTCACCTGAAATGAACAAAATTTGATCTTCAAACGGCAGCTGTTTTATATGACGAGGAGCGGCACAGGTATTCTGGAAATACATGGCTTAAAAAATTAATTACTTTTAGGTATAGATTTCTTTAAAAAATTGTATCATACATTTTCATCTTGTCGTATATGTTGCTGTGTAATTTGTGTCACGTACCTTATACGACCAAAGCTGCTAGCAGGGCATATTGTCAGTATTCATTGTATAATATAGTAATATTAATTTTGTTTTGTGACTCGAGATCAGCCCTCGAAGTCCTGGCTAGTGAGAAGCGTAGTACCCACTTGGTTGACGCCATCTTGGAGGACGTGGGTAGACTCGAAAGACTTGGAGGTAAGGTAACCGTGCAGTGGATCCCGAGCCACGTGAATGTTAATGGCAATGAAAAGGCAGACTCCCTGGCCAAAGCAGGTGCAGCACTGCCCCAACCAGAGGCCCCAGTCACTTATCTCGGGGCTAAAACCTGGCTAAAGGACCACTTCCGGAGTAAGTGGTACCAGGTGTGGGCTGACAACACGACAGCCAGAGGGGTATTCGCTAACATGCCCAGGCCAAGCCGTTCAGACCAGTGGTGGAACCTGAGTCGCAAACACCAGAGTTTAGTGACTCAGATGAGAACAGAACATTGCCCAACCAACTCTTACTTTCACAGGCTAGACCACAACAGGGACTCGAACTGCCGTCATTGCAGCCAAGCCCCTGAGACAGTCGTACACCTGGTGACGTCTTGCCCGGCGCTTGATATAGCCGGGGGTGAGGGAGGCGGAAGAGTCCCATGTAAAGACAATGTTGTATGGCAATGCTCAGCAGATGGAGCAGATTGCCCAGGTACTAGCCAAGGCCTTAAGAGATTAGTCTCAGGCCTACAGAATATGTGTTTAGTTTAGTAATATTAATTAAGCACCAGTAGCATACCACGTAATAAAACACAATAAATTCGAATACTATTTCATGGTATATCCTAGTATATATCCCCAATTGTATACAATTCTCTCTTTCCAAAAGGTACTATCGAGTGGTTTACACCAGAGTTTACCGCAAGCAGTATACCCAAGAAGTATAATTCAATAGCAAACGACTTATGTTATAAATAGTGAAGTGTGTAACATAATTTAACTCACGCATTATACTCCAGCATTATGCCCCAATTGTATACCCAGCATTAAGCCCCGGTAAAGAGCCCACACATACCACGTAATCACTAAGATCAAACGAATGCTCTTTGACGAATTCCACATTAAGTTTAAAGCCATTGTAGGTCCATGAGCCAAATTTAAGCCAGCAAAACTGCACATCAAAGGGAAAGTACTTGGTGTCGAAGGAACACGAACTCCTGAGAATGGCTTGCGGCATCCACTGGATATCTCCGTTGTTCTGGACAATGCACAGTGCATCTCTCTGCTCTCTCAGTCGATCATCAGCACTGAGTTTAAAGGTTAGATTCGTAGTGTAATTAGTATTAGTAATAGTTATTTGACAACTTATATAGTGGGGTAGCCCAGCAAGGAGCTTGATTCATAGCGCTTCACATACAAACTTAGCAATGTTAGATGGTCTGTCGGAGTCTTAAATTTTGAAAAGAATTGTTTTAAGTGCAGTTTTTAAGGCCGTAAAAGTATGTGCAATGGTAAATAATTCCAGTGTTTTTGGAGCATATTAACCCATTCAATTTGATCAAAATTTATTGAGCTTGTAAAAATATTAACAATGATGGGGATTATATATTTTTTTCATTTCGCTTCACAACACATTTAAATAATAATAACAATTATATTTCTTCAAAACTTAATTTCCGAACCTTTTATTTTCAGCTACCTCTACATTAATTATGAGTTTGAATTATTCATTTTTTCTTCTCTAAATAATTTCAGAACTGGATCTTTTAATAAATAGTTCCTTCAAAATTGAATATGTTTTACTAAATTCAGACTGATAAGATTAATAAGTTTATTAAAAAAGATATTTAACTTTTTCTTTGGCCAAATATAATCCACCAAACCATTTATCTGTTCACCATTTTCCCATCAATCATCTTTCAATACAACATATGAGTTCCACGAATGAGGTCAATATACATATTTTGCTCATTTTGGTTGGTCTCTATTCGAGTCTCATTCTGTGTGACTCAAATTTTCTTTCTTAAACATTTAGCGAACTCTTACCATTAAAATCTATTTTGAAGAATTTGTAACAATTGTTTTGAGCCTTGTACTTATAGACTTACAAATTATAAAGAAGAATGTCTGGAAGCCATATCATGCTGGATGGTATTCTGATCGACTGAATGTCATCATGCATACCAGGGTCCCATTTCAACAGCATATCATTCCATTCCTGGAGTTTAGGAAAGGCAACAAATTTGTGTTAGAAACTTTGCTGTGAGCAAGTTAAAAAAATTCGGAAAATTTTATCTTTCATACATTAAAGTAGATTTAAGCTAAACGTATATTTAATGAAACCGATCAGAAGTTCAGATGTGAAAAATATAAGGAATGTTTTGTTTAAATGACAGCGAACTTTGTAAAGTAATTCTTGATATTTAAGAAAAATACTTTTCTATATTGCTTGTTTATTTAAACGGTCAATTGTAAGCGACTATGCACAATATTGAATTCACAGTTAAACGCCATGTTGATCATATCATACATACTTAATGCACACAAATATAAAAAAAAATTATAAATGCTCCATGTCTGATTTTTTTAAAAACTATTCCCTAATCTGTTTTTTTCCCTGAGTCTAATCTTTGTATTACCGGATCATGCAGAAATAGAGACGACAATCGCGAATTACGTGCCTTAAAACAAGTTGTAGCCCCACAGAGAGGGACAGAAAACACGTCATGGTATTAACGGCTTTTGGGGGTTAATCTGTAACGTTCATCAGTTGCTTGTATTCTCATTGCTATCAGAATAACTATGTTTCCTCTATCTGACCTGTTACTTGGTTCTAAGAGGACTTCCATCTCATGATGTACAAGGTGGGCTTATTCTTACGATAGTATAGTAATCTTTAAAAAAAATAAAAAAATTAGCTTATGCAAGACATAATTCGAACGTGTCTCTTTCCATAGGTTACACTGTTGAAAGAAAACATTGCGTTTTTAGTAGGGCTGCGGAAATTAACGACTAATTAATCGATTAATCTTTAAAAAAATTAATTGATAAATATTAATTTGATCGATTAAAATTCGATTAAAATTTTAGAAAATAATTCTAAAATTTTTTAAACAGTTTTTTTAATAATTCATATTTTTTGTTACTGAATACTTTTCCCTCATATTATTGTTATTTATTTAGACGTGCATACGCAAACAAAAAGGTTTTTCTTCCTTATTTCTTGCATAGCAGAATGAATTTGATGTGTTACGTCACAAAATTTGGGAGCCATGGAATTACAGCGACTTAAAATATTTCGCGAAATAATGAATCGCGACTTAACCGGATCTATATATGCGTTATACAAATATAATTAATCGAAAATAATCGATTAATCGATTAAATTTACAAGATTAATCGAACAATTTTATTTAATCAGTACCAGCCCTAGTTTTTAGGATTTTTCTAGAACAGAAGATACGATGACATAACATCTAAATTCTACGTACGTATCGGTACCACATGCTGGCTTTCAAGACCTGATTGGATTCATCCACATCCAGGATCTGGATGAGAGACAGTCCAAAAAGAACTGTCATGTTGTCTGAAGTTTTGATTACTGGCCGCCCCTGTTTGCCTAAAATATTAATTCTTAACATTAATATGAGGACAAATGGAAAGTAAAGTGCGTTTTTTCGGTAGTAAAAGCACGACATGATTAAGTTTCAGTTAAGATATATAACAAGACTAAATCATTGATTTTTTTCAATTGAATTTTTACAAACAGTTTAAATTAGATTTCTATCTTATTTTCAGGTTGTTGTTTTTTACTTACATAAAATAATTTGTATGGAAATAAAAAAACAAATCAATAAGATAATATAAACTTTAATAAAAATTTCATAATATTTGATTTCCTGAAACGTAGATATTTAAATTAAAATCATGCTCAATATTTTATAAATGTGACATTTTGACTTGTAATGTCAATTACACGTCACTAATACATATTATATAACCTGTCAAATAAAAATATATATACAAATTTTAATTGAGAGTTTAATTCGTCAGCAGAAATATTTTTACTGAATTATTTTCAAATTGGTGTCTTAAAATTCTAAATGTGCAATTCATGTTTGCTTTAAACCAAATTTCATCTGATTATAACTTAAAATGTATTTTACATTTTCATGTATTTAAAACCGTTTTATTAACTTTATCTTATTTTGGAGCATCTGTGACAAGTTGTCTACCTTGTCTCTCATACTTTTGTAACAGGGAGGAGATGAGTTTCTTCTCCGTGGACATGTAAGGGAGGCTATCGTCTATCGTGAGTGAACCTTATGGAAAAAAGGAGGAATAAATGAGAGCAGATTATGTAAACACAAGACATAATTTAAGCTGTTAAATTAATTTATTTTAATTCAAGTTAAAATTGTTCAAATTTGTTCCATGCTGGAATGCATATACCTCAGATCGAGGCGGTGTGCTTATGTTTGAAATGTTTAGCACACCAACAAACCACTTTTCCAAAATTTTTACAAAACTTGAGGAACGCACCTTACAAAAATCATTTCCCAAAATCTGCACACCCAACGGCGTCTCACCACCAAAGACGAAGATATGACAAAATAGAAGATTTATTTGTTAGCGTTTAAATAGCAGTACGTTGTACATTCAATCATGTTCGTTATAGGCAATTGATCCTGCCACTTTGTAGTACTTTTTAGTATCGTCTGATGAATGAGAGAAATAAGTAACATATTCTAATGGTGTTTTAAATTAACATTGGCATGTTTGACGTCTGTAAGACCTTAGCTAGGGGCTACAAGATGAACATTGGCATGTTTGACGTCTGTAAGACCTTAGTTGAGGGCTACAAGATGAACATTGGCATGTTTGACGTCTGTAAGACCTTAGTTGAGGGCTACAAGTTGAACATTGGCATGTTTGACGTCTGTAAGACCTTAGTTGAGGGCTAAAAGATGAACATTGGCATGTTTGACGCCTGTAAGACCTTAGTTGAGGGCTACAAGATGAACATTGGCATGTTTGACGTCTGTAAGACCTTAGTTGAGGGCTAAAAGATGAACATTGGCATGTTTGACGTCTGTAAGACCTTAGTTGAGGGCTACAAGATGAACATTGGCATGTTTGACTTCTGTAAGACCTTAGCTGAGGGCTACAAGTTGAACATTGGCATGTTTGACGTCTATAAGACCTAAGCTAGGGGCTACAAGATGAACATTGGCATGTTTGACGTCTATAAGACCTAAGCTAGGGGCTACAAGATGAACATTGGCATGTTTGACGTCTATAAGACCTAAGCTAGGGGCTACAAGATGAACATTGGCATGTTTGACGTCTATAAGACCTAAGCTAGGGGCTACAAGATGAACATTGGCATGTTTGACGTCTATAAGACCTAAGCTAGGTGCTACAAGATGAACATTGGCATGTTTGACGTCTATAAGACCTAAGCTAGGGGCTACAAGATGAACATTGGCATGTTTGACGTCTATAAGACCTAAGCTAGGGGCTACAAGATGAACATTGGCATGTTTGACGTCTATAAGACCTAAGCTAGGGGCTACAAGATGAACATTGGCATGTTTGACGTCTATAAGACCTAAGCTAGGGGCTACAAGATGAACATTGGCATGTTTGACGTCTATAAGACCTAAGCTAGGGGCTACAAGATGAACATTGGCATGTTTGACGTCTATAAGACCTAAGCTAGGGGCTACAAGATGAACATTGGCATGTTTGACATCTATAAGACCTTAGCTGAGGGCTACAAGCGCCTGGAAGTGCATAGAAGACATGGAATCGGAAGAATTAAATTTGAAAAATGATATATTATAAAAGATGACTATTAGATTACTTTAAAAAAAAAGCAATAAATGGCAATTATTCTCCAACCAAAATTTCAGTTTAAAAAATAAAATAAAAACCAAATAAAAATAAAACTTCCCTAATTACATACTTAAGTAATATAGATAATAACTTGATGAACAATGGGGGAGGGGGGCACGAGTGTAATTTATTTCAAGCATTAGAAACAACTATTCTATACATCTTTAGGTCCAATATTTCATCCATAAATCAAGTTGGTTTTAAGTATCGGCGATGAAAATTGTATGCACCTATTCCCAACTGTCCTGTTAATCTACATTTTATCTTATCTGTTACAGACGCTCGTTCTACACAGAAGATTATTGGGTCCTACGCTTATCCATGGTTCTTATGTTACACTTCTATATAAAAATTAATATGTATCTTTAATCTGAATAATGATTTCATAACTGTGACGTGCACTCATGTTGAAGAATAATTAGAACTTGGAGATGGAAAGTTTTTAAGTATGTTTAATCATGTTGATTTTGTTTGATGCCTGCCATATAGAAACTGAAATTTCCAAGTATATGCATTGTTTTCATTCTGCATCAAAAATAAACGTAAAAATATCCAATAGATGTTGTTACTTTAACGGAGAAGGTGGAATTAGTCTATACCCATTTGAATGTGATTGTAAAAATTGAAGTCGAAAAATAGGCTTTCTATTCATTAGTAGGATAGTAACATCTTATATAAAAAAACGTCACCTACAATGGCAAAGACTGTTTACATCTTTAAACATTTCTTTAAATTAGTTTATGTTCAGTAAGTTTTATATTGCTTCCTTGATGAGTTCATTTGCGTTAGATGTTGATTTCTGCACCTAGAAGCCAGGTGAAAGGTCCAGCGAAATGAAGTATCCGCAGCCACGTTCGACCGTTCAATTCAAAGCCGACGTCTCATTTCTGAGGGTGCACACAGGCGAGAGGTTTAGCTACATGGACAAATCACATCAATACTGGGAGGTCAACTTTAGTTACGTGGTTAAGAGTTATGGCGAGAAGTTCACGGACGAAGTGAATGAGGTTCCAGGCGTTCAAAAATGGCTGGATGTTTTTTGATACCACCAGTCGTACCAGTTTTACATACAGCAACGTTGTCTGTTCTTGACATATACGTTTAATAATGTAGGAATAAAATTACACTTAATCTTATTATCTTTAAATTTAGAAAATTACGTTTTATAACATGAAAATAATTGCTGTATTTCGTGTTATTATCCATCTTATATTTTAAAATATGATTTATAGTTTTTATATACACATACCACTCTTAGTAAAAAATGTATTAAGAATTAATTTTGTTGCAATGCCTAATTAACGGATTACAGTTTTGGTCAGCACTAATTAACAGCTTACATTAATCTTACAATTTATTTGCCAGCCTATACTACGGGCTCAACGTGAAAAGAAGAATAGATGGAAGCATGAAGAACTATGAAATCGACACACAAATAGGACCTCGCAAAGCCAAGATGACAATAATGTTTATACACATTTTCATATTTCAAATTGTTTAAACACAATTTTAAACAAATTTCATATTTCCCACAATTATCACGTTCCTCTCTGTTTGATGTCCAGAATCGAAGCTCCACTGTCATGTCCCAACAGAAGGTTCAATTAGTTGGGCTGATAATAACGTTGGAGGCAGCCCGGAGACAACCCCTACTGTTGGTTTGAATAGTTACATCGTTATGTTAAGTTATAATTAATTCAAACCGTTATGCAATGCAATTTTAGAAGGAAAAAAACCCTTCTTAACAGTTGGCTAAAACAATTTTGCTCATGACATTTTTTGTCAAAATCACCATTTCATTTTTTTTGCACGAATACAACACTTCCCCCTTTACTCCCTATAAGAGAAAGTAAAAAGTATCAACATACATAATTCCCGTAATGGTTTAATGCTTCTTGAATGTAATGCTGTTTGGTTTTATAGGGCGCACCAAAAATTACTGCACCAAATATAACTCTTTTCGAACGTTCCGCATAAAATTGTTCAATATGATAATAAATGAATCAAATAAAAATAAATAAAATAAATGAAAGTTCTGTATTACGTTATTTTTAATCTGGTGTGTATTTATTTTGAAAACGTCCGTCATTTTTGACGGGTAATGCACTAGTTCCTTTAATAATTTGTCATAAAAAAACAGTCATGCATTTCAACATATCATTGAGAAACCCCCAAATGTGAGAGCGATTATCGCATCAGATTCCACTGCGCATGTGAGAATATCGTCTCTGATTACAGGGGATAGAAATTGTAAGCCACATGTTCCAGACTGTCAGTTTGCTGATGAATTGGAATAATTTCCCGAATGCTTTCATTTATCACGAGGAAGATAACATCAGCCATGTGAGGTCATGACCAGGTCATTTTTTTATATCAGGGAACACATGCCTCTAAAAATATATACGGACTTACAGCACACATGACAATGTGGAGATAGCATCTTGGAGCATGAGGAAATAACCCGATGAGTTAAGTTAATTCAAATTGAAATTGAACGCATACGTATTATTTGGAGAAATAGAACGTCAGGGATCCCCTAGGAGCTGTGTGTTGAAAGGCAGATATACGTCAGGATATGATCGGAGCAGTGAGGTACCAGGCAGATATACGTCAGGATATGATAGGAGCAGTGAGGTATCAGGCAGATACAAGAGGTACCAGGCAGATACATGAGGTACCAGGCAGATACAAGAGGTACCAGGCAGATACAAGAGGTAACAGGCAGATACACTAGTTACCAGGCAGATACATGAGGTACCAGGCAGATACAAGAGGTACCAGGCAGACACACGAGGTACAAGGCAGATACACAAGGTACCAGGCAGATACACGAGGTGCCAGGCAGATACATGAGGTACCAGATACAGAGGTACGTGTATCTACACGTCAGGATATTATTGGAGCAGTGAGGTACCAGACTAAACAAGTTTGTTATCAGAGAAAACATCATATCGCTAACAAGAGAGGAAAATGGCAAATTACCGGAAAATGTCTAGAAAATGAAATAACATTTTTAAAATATTTATAGCAGCAGGCTAGTTGCATGAGTGTTGATGGAAGTCAGGTTGATTTATACATTATAGTTTTGGGGGGGAAATACAGGCTGACTGAATATATTAGAGTTCGAATAGAAAGACATAATGGCGGAATACATTAGTGTTCAGTTGGAAAGACATACTGTCTGAATAATTATAGTCTAGATAGAAAGACTAAAAATGAATGAACTGTATGTTTTTGAATTTACATTTAAAGTAAAAGTATTTCTCTTTCTTAATTAGATGGGGTTTTTTTTATTAAGTGTAAGGACAGTAACTTAGTGGCGATAAAGTAAATGGTAAATGGGCTAAATTGGTTGATAGGCAAAATAACTAGGTTTTTTAATTTTTAAATTGAAATATTCTTTTTTTGAGCTAGGGGAGAATTATTTAATAAATTTCTAAAATATGAATTAAAATGTCATTTTTCTACCAGCAGGCTTTATCAAGATTTGATATTAGGTCAATCTGATCATGATTTTTTCAATATTTATTCTTCACACTAATGTCATTAAACACTATATATTTCAAAAGTTGCATTTTAAATAAATTTGAGTTAGTGATAGATTAGCCCATATCCTGAACGTATTGCCGTTATTGATGTTACATTTGATCGTAATCCGCTTTTATGTAACAAATCAAATTATAGAAATCAAATTAGGAATAGGAGATAACAGAGAGAAATTATTTTAATTATTTACATGCCCGCACCGAGATAATTAGATTATTTTAATTCATCAACAATTCACGGACGATCGTTAAACAATCTTGAAATCAAGGGTTTATCACATTAGTGTAGATTTTTCTTTTTAAAAAAAAACTTTTAATATCGAATAAATAAATAAATAATGAATAAATAGAAATAGGACATTTATAAATAAGATGATCCGGACGATAAAATTATCCACCCCCTTGTAAAAGACTTGTCTGTCCTGGCAACCTAATGATATTTGTGCTGGATTGGGTTGGCCAGGAGAGAAATGAGGAATAAGGTCATGCCTGATTGTGTTATGTAGAGATGATTTCCAGGTCAGCTGGTCAGTGGTGAAGCTCAATTGACACTGTCTAAGGAGAAGAGTGATTTGTGTCCACTATGACATGAGGTCAGATAAATGTTATATTTTATTGTAGATTGTCGGTCTCATTAAAGAATTTCTGTAATTTTACTGTCACGTTATTTAAAATATGGACGAAAAGACATTTTGGCGTTGCTTGACCCCCATGTTGTGCCGATAGATCTGATACTAAGAAAACACCTATCTGTGTTGTTTATGAATGATATAAATATAAATTGAACGGAATTTTCATCTTTTTAAACTTTTAATAGTTGATTTAATTAACATATTCATTCTAAAATGTTTTAACCAGAAAAAAGCAATGTAAATCTCGAGTAGATAAAATCGAGATTAAAATATTACCATTTAATTGCATAAAATGAGACACCGCCACTATTAGTTTTAACGTCAACTTTCATTTAGTTTATTTAGTGGTTGTCTGGAGGCCATGTCTCTAGATTAATTGTTTCAATAAATTTAAATAGCCAATGCTCTAATAGGAAAATTAAAAACACAAAACTTCTACAAGTTAAAATCTTTGAATGTACATAATTTAAATATTTTTAAAAAAATTTCCTTTTCATTTGAAACTCGCGTGCAAAAACATACATTAAAAAATATTAAATTTATATATTCATCGATAGCTAATATAAATATAAATATGTGACAATATAGTATTGTATTGCTAATATAAATAAAAATATGTGACAATATAATATGTATTTCTAATATAATGAAAAATATGTGACTATATAATATTGTATTGCTAGTTTTTGTGTGAAATGAAACATGTGTACCATACATTTTTGTTGGTGAAAAATAAGATGATTTCTGATAAATTATTTCGAATACAACAATTCAATAAGAGCTTCATTGTCGTCAAACAATAACATACATAACTTTTCAACTGCTACATAATTCACATTCTTACACATCACATTTAAGCTGTAACGCATGAAGCTCTCTGGAAAAATAAAGGTTCGATTAAGAAGGATCTTTTATCTGGGGCACTTTACAATAGATTCTTTAAGGTGAGAGGGTGGCTGTCAGCCAAAGCATTACCTTTGTTTTTTAACAATTTTCTATTCCAAAACAAATAAAGAGTTCATAAGATTCCATTTTGGTTTTCAGAGAATATTATTTCTGGCTAATGACATTGTGTAATGTATCCCTATACCGTTTTTAATTTTGTATGAATTGCTCCATCACAATACGTAAAAATATGTAGTCTCTTTATAAACGTCGCAACGAAAGAAGACATAAACGTGGATATTTATATAAAATGTCGTATCGACATCTATATATCAAATACCAGACGAGCTTTATCAAACTTACATCGCATCATAACAAAGATGAAGAAAAGCTTGCACTTGGTATTTATCGATAGCGGAGCCCTATATTTATGAATGCGTTTTTGTGTATGCCTCATGGGGCATAACCACTGAAAAGGGACAGCAGAGACCAAGCCATCTTTTGTGAAACAAGTTCTTTAACTCAGCAAACTTTATTTTACTCGGTTCGAGAAACAGAATGTGGCAACCATTGACAGGAGGAAGTTTTCAAGGCTCAGTAAGACGAGTCCATTAGAGATCGATAGACAACATCTAGATTTTCTTTTGAAATCAATAAGTGAAAGCAGACGCAAGTTATAGAAAAAAACTGGTGGAGCTCTAAGGTGAAGAGGATATGGAGTTTTAAGGAACAGAAATAAAAATCATGGTGTTTTTTGAAGCCGTAACGAAAAGATCAAATAATGATATTAGCTTAACACAGTCAATCTTCCTTATGCTTGAGATGGATAAAATGAATTTATTTTAACACGTGACGTTCACCAGAACCCTACATTATTAAACTAGAAGACACTCTTGGGTGTTATAAATATGTTAGTCTTAAAATTATTTTGCTAATCTTTACGATGATATATTTACATAGGGCCTCCATCATTTGTGCATTTTAAGAAAACCTTGAAAAAAAATTACATTAAAAAAACAAAACAACTTGGATCGATTTTTAACCCACTTTCTCATATTCTAGCGAGCTGAAATTTTGCAAGCTGCCTCGTACTGCTGATAAAAATGATCTGTCAAAATTTCAGATTGATCGACTGTACCGTAATTAAATTAATGAATTTTTAGATTATATCTATTTATATCTTTGTAGCATGTTACTTTTTGTACTAGTGTCGCGGTGCGTATTATATTAAACAACCTTTTTAATACTTTCCTGTCGCACTGTGCGGTGCGTATTATATTGATGATACTTTTTAAAAAATATGTTCCCGATCTGTAAATGTAAATGCTATTAATTGCTAATCTTTCACGCGGGGCGCACTATGTTAAACATTTTTATAACCCTTTTTCCGTGATCAAATCGAGCTGACATTTAGCAGGTGGACTTTAAAAGTTTTTTTTTACTATAAATCCTTAATATATTTGAGCCATAACTAAAAATTTTGGAATTTTTTTATTGTCTTGCGATGCGAAATATACTAAACATTCTTTTAGTTATGTCTCGTATATAAAGGATTTATAAGTAAAAAAAAATTTTTTACGGATTTAAAAAAATATTATTTCGTAAAGTTTATTTTATATTTTTGAAAAAAATGAAAAGTTGGTTTGATTTGATTTTTGATTCGGTGGTTTGATTTTGACTTTCTCAAATGAAGAACAGTTAAAAGAACTGGCATTCAGTTGGATATGTGTACGACATTTCTTGCACTATGGTTTGATTCATGCGTTAATTTTGAATGCGGATTCTAAGGAAAAAATATTATATTATAATTAAAATTTAGAAATAGTTTATTAAATCACATCAAAATAATGAACATCAGATTAACCTCGACACTACATGCGTAAAATAGGAATCGTGTTATGAGACAGAGGTCACAGTACCGCCAGAAATGATTATGGACCGATGCAAGTGGCAGTGCTGCCGTTTGATTGATAGGTAGATAACGACATAAAGTGTTTTTTTGTAAAGCATTGTAACATTACACGCATAAGGTTTATTTATTTAATGTAAGTGATTTTATGTTTTTTTTCACTTCACATATACAGGCCTAATGGTGGTAGTGTGTTTATGGAATGTAAGATGTGCACATATATATAACGGACGCATTAGAACTTTGTATTTATTTATGTTTTTGCACAAATACCAACAAATCTCAGCAAACCGTAAAGGGAACATTGACAGTGGCATGAAATATTTTTTATGTAGTAAAATAAAGTGAGAGAGACTGAGAGAGAGAGAGAGAGAGAGACAGAGAGAGAGAGAGAGAGAGAGGGGGAGAGAGAGACAGAGAGACAGAGAGAGAGAGAGAGAGAGAGAGAGACAGAGAGACAGAGAGAGAGAGAGAGAGAGAGAGAGAGAGAGAGAGCGAGGGAGAGACAGAGAGAGAGAGAGAGAGTGAGTGAGAGAGAGAGAGAGAGACAGAGAGAGAGAGAGAGAGAGAGAGAGAGAGAGACAAAACCATGACCTCGATTTGAAACTTTAAACACAGTACTGTCTGGTGTCACGACAACACGGGGGGATTTCCCGCTCGATTCTGGCGTGACTGAAAAAAAGATTATCAATTTAGTGTGTCAAGTATTATTATACGTTTCACACCAGACTTTAATCACTACAAGCTTTTAGTTTCCACTCTAGAAAAATTGCAGACAATCTGAAAAAATGTTATTTAACACATCGAAAGGACAAACTTGTCAATGTTTATACTTTCATTGTTAAAATAACCGAATTATTTAAGATGCTCCACGATTGCAACGTTTATTTGTAGATTTGCATTAATTTACAAAACCCGATTGTTGACCTAAAAATAATACAATTTTTGGCAAGTGCCAACGCCTTCGGTTGTAAACAAGAAATAAATATTTAAAAAGTTGGCTACAACAGGAAATTTAAGTTTGCAAAACACTGCCACGTTATATGCATAAGAGATTGCTTTAAAAATACTTAAAACAAATTTACACCAGCAACGTAAGCAAACATTAAATAAGGTGCTTCTTATTTGTATGTATCATCTTTAAATTAGCATTTCAGTGGATGATGAAATATAATGGCAAATAGAGAGTCTTCACAAGGTTTCCATTTTAAATGTGCCACCGATACTAAAATAAATAGTTTATTGAAATTGTATAATCTTTTAAATAAAATACTTTTACTAAACCTTGCGTTTTCCGTCATTTACATTACGTTAGAGCGATGCATATTTTGAACTACAGTCCACATATAATTTATATGTCTTACTCCCAAACTGAATCTTAACAACAACAAAAATTTGAAATAAATGTGGGAACGTCCCATTATATGGCACAGTTACATAAGACAGTCTTCAAAACTACTGCAAATATTAAAATATACCATGAACCATTAATTAGCATTTTACATGAATTATTAATAAGGAAATTTTTAACACACACTAATGAAGATATGATGATAGGTTTCCACATAATACTGAAGACATAAAGACAGGTGATAATATTACTGCTAACATATAAATATTTTAATGACACACTATTGAAGATAAAATACAGATATTTAGTGATATACAAATGAGGAATCAAATGAAAAATGAGAAAATACAAGGCCAGACTCATATTGGCTCATAACGGTACCACATGACTTTTTTATGTGCTACAATTTCTATTTATACCATCGTAGACATCTTTGTTAGTGTTAATTATAAATTAAGGGCAACGAATTCGTTTTAAAACAAGTTACTGGGGATTACTTTAACATTTATAGTTACATAAATTGAATTACATTTTTTAATGTTATTGTTTGCGAGTTTCTTTTTGTTTCTTTGATATTAAATGACCGAAAACGTACAATTACCTTCTAGTCAACTTAGCAAAGAATACACGATTTTTCACATTTAAATAACATACTGATGAAAAACAAGAATATAGTAAAAATTTCCAATAAAAAAAAACCTGCTTGTCTTTCTAAACGAACAAAAGCCTGAATATTATCCCAAACTTATGTTGTTACCGCTCTTCCCCGGAATCGGGACATTTCTTTGCGGTCAGTTATCTTTCCACAACGTTAAAATGCCAAATAATCTTCTTGAACTTTGGGGGTGGGGGAGGGGTGGAGTTGGTGTAGACTCTGGACGGACTGATTTTCAATCGATGATCTCCCGTTAACATTTTATTTTAAAAAAAATAATAATAAAACTCTAAGTTAATAAGGAATTAACTTACAACACACCTTATTGTTTGCTGACTGATTTCTCTGACTGATCGTTGTCTTTACATCATTGACAAGGTTAAAAAGCAAAGATCAGAAAGTTACACAAAGCTTTTTAAAAAAGTAATCTTTGAACCAAATGTTATATCGATTAACTTTTTGCTGTTATCAAACAAAAACCAAAGCTTTCATGTAGTTACTTTTTATTGATGGCTCCCTGAATGTAATGAAAGATTAATTTAAGCCTTACTTACCTGTATCACTGGAAGCAGTTGTTCCAGTGAAGATCTCCAGTAGAAAGCAAACGAGGAAGTAGATTTTGCAACGAGAGCAGACCATCGGGTCAACAAAGAAAGGATTAAAAGCCATGATTTTCTACCATGTATTGTACAATTTAAAAAAGAAAAAATTGTTATGCTTATTATTCGACGTTGCCAAATATATGACTAGCGCTTTTAAAAAATCCGTAATCTTCTGTAAGAATGAACTAATATTTTGTTTTCGTATCTTTCAAAACTAAACAAGAAGATAATTATCTGGCCCTGTATTATTATTTATATTATGTAATTAAATGTAGTAATTCAATATTAAATGTTGGAATAGACCATAATTCATATAAATTTTCTTGTCATTATTTTTTTTAAAAAAATAATATGTTAATCTAAAATGAACTGTAATATACGGAAATCTAGGTAAAATGCAGTTAGTCCAAGTTCATAAGTTGCACAAATCTTCATATTGACTAGATTTTTTCTTAGAATAAATAATATGCTTTTTTATTTTTAAAAAAGTAAAACTAGTCCAATGTTCATTCACAAAATGTGTTTGTAAACGCTAACACTCTCGATAGGTCCAGAGCCCAGTACATAGAATAAACGAGCAGCTAGCTTCCTAGAACTATATCCACTGACATCATGGAGACCGCACGCGCCGTCAGATCGTGGGGTGTGGGTGGGTGATGGCGAGTGATCGGGCCAAGGGGCAGTATGAAATGTTGACGGGGTCCAGCAGCTAATTGGGATGTTGTACCGCGTGTGTTTAGAGAATACTGGAGATACTTAAATTTTGTGATCCTTCAAGTAAATTACAACCAGTAAAAGTGTTAGGATTTTTTTTTGAAGTTCTTTGCGTTATTATACGTTTTCAAGATTTGAGTTGTGTGGTAATCTGATTATATATTCTAACAATGAAAATTCAGAATATACTGCAGTTAAGGTGAGTGGGTCTCGATATAACAACGACCAATTCAAGAAAAGTAATGGAATCATTGAACAAACAAAACATTAATTATTTTTTAAATCATTTATATTAACTCGTGGCTTCTGCTTGATGCCTTGCTTGCTTGCTTGAATGCCGAAAATATTTTGGATCGATTTTTAACCCACTTCCTCGTAAGCCAGAGCGCTAAAATTATTTTGCAGCCAGACTCGTGCCGATGATAAAAATGATGTACCAAAATTTCAGATTGATCGAATGTACTGTAAATAAATTAATGAATTTTTTAGATTATCTCTCTTTATCTCTATGTAGCATGTTATTTTTTGTCGCTTAGTGTCGCGATGCGTATTATATTGAACGACCTTTTAATACATCCCTGTTGCGCTGTGCGGTGCGTATTATATTGACGATACTATTTAATTAAACAACCCCGTAAAAACAAAGTTTTTGACTATAAATCCCTTTTATATGAGATAGAACTTAAATTATTGATTATGTTCCAACGCAACAAACATTTACAGCCTGAAACTGAGTGAATTCCACCTGGTTTAAACACGAGATGTGGTCACCGATGGCTGGCGTGAAGTCAAGTGACCCGTAAAATGTAAACAATAGCGACTGCTACATATAGTTTCATATAGATAAACTAAAAATTCATTAATTTAATTATGGTAGGTTCGATCGATCTGAAATTTTGATACGATGCATTGTTAGGTGACAGGAGTCTATGTGCCAAATCTCAACTCGATGGCATCACGGGAAGTGGGTCATTTTTTACTTTTGTTTTTCCGCCGAATGACGACGAACGACAGAGAGACAGAGACGGCGGTGAAGTTAATATAAGGGATTTTAAAATATATTCCCGATCTGTAAATGTAAATGCTATTAATTGCTAATCTGTCTCGCGGTGTGCACTATGTTAATCATGTTTTTATAACCCTTTCCCGTGATCAAATCGAGCTGAAAATTAGCAGGCAGACTGTAGAAGATTTTTAACGCAACGTCCCTTGGAAAAATTGCGTTTATAGATTCGAAATGTCTGGAACTCTTGCACATGCAATTTCTCCTGAACAATACCAGATAGAGGGTTCGGGTCTTTTGCAAATATGTTTAGGAG
Source organism: Ampullaceana balthica (assembly GCA_944989445.1). Classification (NCBI taxonomy): domain Eukaryota; kingdom Metazoa; phylum Mollusca; class Gastropoda; family Lymnaeidae; genus Ampullaceana; species Ampullaceana balthica. The sequence goes on along the minus strand of CALYLW010000376.1, from coordinate 947,188 downwards.
GTCCCAAGGATGTGCTACGGCCAAAAAATACCGACAAGGTTTACTGGATTTCCTGGAAAATAAAAAAAAACGAAACAATTCAGTATTTTGTCAGTTTCTCGCCAACCATAACATCTATCGGGTTGAAACAAACGCCAAACAATAGCTAAAAATATTTAGAACAATGTTGGTGAAGGAATTTCTTACGTACCTCTGTTGTATAAATTTTTATTCTTATAAAAGCAATTTTTGAAAGCAATTGTTTTGTTTAGTTTCAAAATTACTTTTTATTTTAAATTAGTCTTAATGTACTCTAGAATGATAGGTAATGGGATTTTCCCGCTGCTTTGTGAATGCTTATGTTAGATTGTTGCGTTCTTGGTGTGATGTTGCATCGATGGGATATGACGTCATATTGTGTTAATTTCAGAAATACTTAATTGAATCGACTTTTAATGCAGTCTAGAATGATTTCCCTTAAAGAAAAAGGAAATTCTTTTTTGGAAATTGCGTTTAAATACTCATTCGAGTTGTTTGGGTTTTTTTTGTTTTTTTTATTTTGTTTTTTTGTTTTTTTTTACAATAAATCCTTTATATAATATGTGAGACAACTAAAATTTTGGATTTTTTGTATTGACCTGCGCTGTGTATTATTATGGAAATTCATTTATTTATGTCTCGTATATAAATGATTTATAGTCAAAAAGTTTTTTTTTCGATTTTTAAAAAAATTACTTTGCCCATATCCTTGGTATTTATGTGCTCATTTTTCGTACAACGCAATCTTGATACTAACAGAAAGCAATAACAGCAATGAGATACTGATAAAAAAAGAGAAGAAAAAAAAAGAAACAATATCTCATTGTTTGTCCCAGTGAATATTACGCTCTCAGTTGAAGAAATACAAATGAAATTAATGTCTATTTAGCAAAGACAGGATGCTAAAATTTCTATGAAGCCTTAATGGCAGTTTATGAACACAAGTCACCGTGCAGCTTTTCCACAGATGACGAACGTTTGTGTCAGACTACCTAGACGGATGTACCAAACACGCGTGTGATGACTTTATCTTAACAGTTGCAATAAAGTACAATGCAGGCGCAGATCCAACAATATAAAGTCTTTAGGGGTGATCTAGCAAGCCTTCTCAAAACACAGACACACACACAGACAGCAACACACACACACACACAATCACAGAGAGGACCTGATGCCAGTTCTGTCTAAATATTTAAAGCAGATTGCAAAGACCGCACAAACAAATACAGACATAGCTTTTAAATCAGATTATTTCAATATGGGTACTGTCAATATAAAAAAAAGAGAATGGGCAATCTCAAAACCTGTGAAAACTATTGAGGCATTTACACTCCTTGGCATGGCTGAAAAGAATTTTGCCAGAATCATACTTTATCTTTTGCACTATACTTTAAATAACCTTTACTTCCACGCCAGAAACGTCAATGTGGTAATGCTAATATAATTGCCAAAAAAGTCCGGCACAAATACACACGGCAACAAAGCGGGCCGTTCACACCAGAATTGTTGAATAATTTAGCAGCTAACGCCATGTGGAACATCATGGAGCAGTCCGTGTACCAGAGTACTTTTATCACTACATTAGTTCATGTACCAGAGTACTTTCATCACCACGGTAGTTCATGTACCAGAGTACTTTTGTCACCACATTACTTCATGTACCAGAGTTCTTTTATCGCCACATTAGTTCATGTACCAGAGTACTTTTATCACCACGGTAGTTCATGTACCAGAGTTCTTTTTCACCACATTAGTTCATGTACCAGAGTACTTTTATCACCACATTAGTTCATGTACCAGGGTACTTTTATCACCACATTAGTTAATGTACCAGAGTACTTTTATCACCACATTAGTTCATGTACCAGAGTACTTTTATCACAACATTAGTTCATGTTCCAGAGTACTTTTATCCCCACATTAGTTTATGTACCAAAGTACTTTTATCACCACAATAGTTTATGTACAAAAGTACTTTTAACACCACATTAATTTATGTACCAAAGTACTTTTATCACTACATTAGTATATGTACCAAAGTAATTTTATCACCACATTAGTTCATGTACCAGAGTACTTTTATCACCACGTTAGTTCATGTACCAGAGTACTTTTGTCACCACATTAGTTCATGTACCAGAGTACTTTTATCACCACATTAGTTCATGTACCAAAGTACTTTTATCACCACATTAGTTTATGTACCAAAGTACTTTTATCACCACATTAGTTCATGTACCAGAGTTCTTTTATCACCACATTAGTTCATGTACCAGAGTACTTTCATCACTACATTAGTGCATGTACCAGAGTACTTTTATCACCACATTAGTTCATGTACCAGAGTACTTTTATCACTACATTACTTCATGTACCAGAGTACTTTTATCACCACATTAGTTCATGTACCAGAGTTCTTTTATCACCACATTAGTTCATGTACCAGAGTACTTTCATCACCACGGTAGTTCATGTACCAGAGTACTTTTATCACCACATTAGTATATGTACCAGAGTTCTTTTATCACCACATTAGTTCATGTACCAGAGTACTTTTATCACCACATTAGTTCATGTACCAGAGTTCTTTTATCACCACGGTAGTTCATGTACCAGAGTACTTTTATCACCACATTAGTTTATGCACCAAAGTAATTTTATCACCACGGTAGTCAATGTATCAGAGTACTTTTATCACTACATTAGTTCATGTTCCAGAGTACTTTTATCACCACATTAGTTTATGTACCAGAGTACTTTTATCTCCACGGTATGTTAACTTCAAGGTTGCTGGTGGTTGTTTCCGAGAATATCTGTGACGTATTTAAAGGGCGTAAAGGAAATGAAAGAATTAATTTGTGGCATGTTTGTTGTATCATGTTGTTTACTTTAACAATGACGTCAATATTCTTGTGTGACTGTTTCCTGAAGGCACGCTAAAAAATTGAAATACTTATACTCGTCATCAATACGAACAAAGATCTTGTACTATTTAGCTCAATGGAAAGATCTTGTACTAGTTAGCTCAATGGAGAGATCTTGTACTAGTTAGCTCGATGGAAAGATTGTAAAATTTCACTAAATGAAACAAAAACAAGATATGTTTGATTCGCAAATGTTTTGGTGAACTTCTCTTGGACAGTAAAAAAACCGATGATGAAATAAGCACAAACGTTTCCGAAATAAAATTTAATATTGGGAAGTCACAGCAAGTTTTTCATTAAGTTAAAATGTATATATTATATAGGAACGCTAGCGAGATATGATAGACAAAAATTACCTATTGTCTTATTCAATTATGTTAGCTAATAACCAACAAGTATGTAGATAATAAAATACAAACTTTTGGTTAATATTATTGACAGGTGGTAACAGCTGTTTTAGCTTTGGTTAATATAAAACGAGCGCCATCATCACCTAAATTAAGGTTTTAATGTCCGTTATGCAGAAAGTAGTTTTTGAAGAAATAAAATAAATATTCCATTCCATAGCCCTTTGGCAGATTTTTGTTCACACAGTAATGTAAGTTCACCTACAAGTGGAACGCAAATATATAGATCTTATATTAACGATGTCTGTATTCCATCTGTATAACCTCATGATGAATGCGGTGGCCGGTCACGTCAGTGTCCAGAGTTGAGATCAACCCCCCCCCCACCCCAAACCCCCAAACTGCTGAAATAAACTTGAGTCTGTAAGGATAACATCTTGCATAGAGTCAAGTGGGGCGAGGATAGGATGAAGTTGGGCTGCATGCTGTTTTCACGGGAGCTGAATTGTCATGTTTGTGTAGGGCTAAGTCAATACTCGCGAGAAGGTTGGGATTATGCAGCCAGTCTGGTTTGTTTGGAAACTATTGAGCTGTTCATGAGTTAATGATGACAGGACAGGGCATTGACGGCGAGGAGTGCAATGATGACAATAGAGGGCATTGACAGCGAGGAGTGCAATGATGACAATAGAGGGCATTGACAGCGAGGAGTGCAATGATGACAATAGAGGGCATTTACAGCGAGGAGTGCAATGACAATAGAGGGCATTTACAGCGAGGAGTGCAATGATGACAATAGAGGGCTTTGACAGCGAGGAGTGCAATGATGACAATAGAGGGCTTTGACAGCAAGGAGTGCAATGATGACAATAGAGGGCTTTGACAGCGAGGAGTGCAATGATGACAATAGAGGGCTTTGACAGCGAGGAGTGCAATGATGACAATAGAGAACATTAACAGCGAGGAATACAATGATAACAATAGAGAACATTAACAGCGAGGAATACAATGATGACAGGAGAGGATATTGGCGGGTGCGGATGGCTATGATAACAGCAAATGGCGGTGACTGGAGAGACCACTTTAACTGTCTACTTCAACGTGCGAATAAAGGCTCAATGTGAAAACTTTATACCGCTTGGAATAGTTATAAAAAAAAATAATTAATTTTTACGTGACATCATTTTTCCATAGAATGCTTTTGGACATACGCGAAATAAGGAGAACTAAGATTTTTCAAGAATCTATGTAATTAATTTAAAATTTCTTAATTTAAAAAACATATGAAGAAAATGTAAAATAAAGGTTTAACTGTATACATATAGAGAAATGCAGCTATTAAAAGTATTACTGAAATATGCATTGATTTCAAATTATCGTATTGAATGAACATTAAATTAGGAAAAGACAACTTTCTTGATATCGAGATATGTGGTGTAATGTCAAATGTCTCTAATATTTATTTTTTATATTTCAATTATAGTTATTATTTTTATTTTTTTTGTATTATTTATTTTTTAAAATTTTATTTCTAATAAAATTGAAGTTTTTAAATTTAGCTAAACTTGTCTAACATAAATTCAGAAAACAAAAATCTGATTTCACCAGGCTTAGTACATTTTATCGTATACTGAAATATGCGTAGCTACATACGATTATTGTTGCCTCCTTTCAACTAAAAACTCTTTTTATTAGGATTTAATTTTTTAAGATAATAAATTTTCCACAAAAGAATATACATTTTCTTGACATTTCTTAAATGAATTGCGCAAAGAAAGAGAGCAAAAAAATTAGAAAAATCTCTACTGGCTAGATGAAGAAATGTAACTGTAAAGGAAACTTAAATTAAAATCGTTTTAAAAAATTAAATTAAACTGATTTTATTGTACCAATGGCGTCCGCCATCTTTTACTGTATAGAGCAGGGGTCTCCAAACTATGGCCCGCGCGCCGGATGCGGCCCGCGAGGCCCTCTCATCCGGCCCCTGGAGACCTTTTAATCTTTTAAAAAAAAAGATACTGTTTTTATGTGTAGTTTAACACAAAACTGTGTAGTCGGCCCACAAACTGCTGTTTGACAGTTAATGCGGCCCTCCAGCAGAAAAGTCTGGAGACCCCTGGTATAGAGTATAGATCATAAGGCATAGGGAGTTCCAGCAAGATATTATAAGGGGAGTCAACCAAATAAATCGCAAATAAAATCCCTTCTGCATAGTTAAGTCCCTTCACATACGTATAATTCTGACCATTCGTAACGGGAAACTTCTTGATGAAAGGATTGACTATCATGTCACTCTTTATATGTGGTGGAGATTTCGGGAGTTAATTCTCTGTGTGTGAAAATTTTAATTTTTAGAGATCATATACAAAATTTATTCAGATGATTCCTAAAGCATGTCTCTGTTTGGAATTTACAGAATTTCTTCATTGTCTAGACAGGGAAAAAACGAATTTATTTACTAAACTTTACAGAAGGCATCTTGATTTTTTTATATTAGCTGAATTTCAAACTTCATTTTTAATATCTATATATTTTTTGCCTTTTTACCCAACGTAGCCTATGATGACATTCATAAAATTTTATAGAGCAGACTTTAACCTAATACAGGGGTCGGGAAACCATGTCTCGCAAGCCATATGTGGCTCTATTGATGGCTGCATCTGGCTCTCATACAAATGTTCGATTACTATAAAAACCGATTAGTCAGACTACTTTGATCTACACATTAATTGCATACAAAAACAGCATAACAATGCTATTTTAAAAAGAATTCAGAGACATAATTATTGTACTTTAAGTGTTGAAATTACACAAAATGCACACATTTACTTGAAATTTTAGTTTTTAACATAATGTATGGCTCTCAAACAATTACTTTTCTAAATATGTGGTGTTTATAGTTCCTTAAGGCAAAAAGTTTCCCCACCCCTGACGTAATATATGGATATACTAAACCAAAACACATTTATTTCACTTAATTCTAAATTAAATTCTCTTATGAAAAAACATTGAGATTTTGTGTGCAAATCTTTCATTTCCCGATAGTATCCCCATTGCAAACACGATCCAATATTCAGATAATTACAAAATTTGATCAAAATGGAATCCCTTAGCATTATGAGTCCGTTACTCAAAGGACCCTGTTTCTAAGTGAAATCCCTTCCCTAGAGGGCTTACCATTTTCTTGGAGCATCCAATGTCTTAATAGACGCCTGTGAGATGACGTTCCAGGTGTGGTTATGACGATCTATATCAACCATGGCTAAGACTCACCAATGCAAAAAGTAGAAGTAACAATTATTTTTCATGATGCTACTGTATCGGAGGCGATTTAAAGTCGTGCTAGACTGTAGGAATGATGTGTTCACATCCTCTATGGGAAGAACATCGGTTCACTTACCCATCAATATTTGCTAGAGGGGCATCGTAGCCTTTAGTCAAATTATAACTTAAATCAAGGGTCAAAATGTTTTAAAGTAATCAAACTTAGATTTTATTCAGTTTCTATTCACATTGAGGGATATTTTCTGAAATTAAATTAACTATTTCGTTTCTTTTGAAATAATTTATAAATATTTACAACTAATAGCTTATCATGCTTATTAACTTGTAATTAACATCTAGTTTTCAAAGTCCATCTGGCAATGCATCACATATCAAAATATTCCTTGGCCGCTTAGGCAAGAAATAAATTAAAGAGGATAAGATTTGGTCTGATAAGAGAGACACACACAAAACAACAAACAAAGTATCAGCCAGAAGCCTTCTTTAGTGAAAGCAAAATACAAAGAAAGGTGTCCAAATGATTTTTTAAATATTTTTTTTTGGCGCGATGTAAAAACTAAATGGAATCTATCAGGAAGTGCAAACACAGCGCGTTATTTAAAGGGAATATATCTTCACATGGGATTTCTATTACGATTGGATAACGGAATTATGATAACATATATGATAATTTAGGTGATAAGGTAAGTAAGGTCGTTGACGCGACCCATCGAAGAACCCACGTGCTTTTGTTTACATGTTACGTGTCACGCTGAGGTCGGTCCAGCGATCGGTGACCAGACTTTTCCCCTCTCCCACCCCTACCCCCCAGGGTAATGAAGCAAAGTTGAGTTAAGACTGATTCAGTCTGTAAATGTTTGTCGCGTTTGAAAATAGTCAATACTGTTAGTTATGTCTCATATATACTGGATTTGCACAAACTTTGTTTTTACGGGTTTGTTTTATTAAATCCCTTATATTAACTTCACCGCCGTCTCTCTCTGTCTGTCTATCTTGGGCGGTCGGAAAAACAAAAGTCAAAAATGACCCACTTCCCGTAATTCGATCGAGCTGCAATTTGGCACACGGACCTTTCTCACCTAACAATGCATCGTATCAAAATTTCAGATCGATCGAAAGTACCGTAAATAAATTAATGCATTTTTAGTTTATCTTTATATAACGTATGTAATTCAAATTCACGGTTTGTTAATGTTTTTTTCCCACGTGAGAGTTTGAGTTGACGCTTTGATGTCGACCCATCGAAGTACCGGCGTGCTTTTGTTTACATTTTACGTGTCATGCTGAACTCGGTCCCCCCCCCTAGGGTTATGAAGCAAAGTTGAGTTAAGACAGATTCAGTCTGTAAATGCTTGTCGCGTTTGAAAATAATCAATACTGTTAGTTATGACTCATATATAAGGGATTTATAGTCAAAAACTTAGTTTTTACGGGTTTGTTTTATTAAATCCCTTTTATTAACTTCACCGCCGTCTCTCTCTGTCGTCATCTCTCTCTGTCTGTTTTGGGCGGGCGGAAAAACAAAAGTAAAAAATGACCCACTTCCCCTGAAATTAGGCACACGGACCCGTCTCAGCTAACAATTAATCGTATCAAAATTTCAGATCGATCGAACGTACAGTAATTAAATAAATGCATTTTTAGTATATCCTTATATAACGTATGTAATTCAAATTCACGGTTTGTTATTGTTTTTTTTTCACGTAAGATCTCAGTTCGCGCGTTGACGCGACCCATCGAAGTACCGGCGTGTTTTTGTTTCCATTTTACGTGTCATGCTGAGCTCGGCCACCCCCCATTGGTTATGAAGCAAAGTTAGGTTAAGACAGATTCAGTCTGTAAATGTTTGTCACGTTTGAAAATAATCAATACTGTTAGTGATGTCTCATATATAAGGGATTTATAGTCAAAAACTTTGTTTTTACGGGTTTGTTTTATTAAATCCCTTATATTAACTTCACGGCCGTCTCTGTCTCTCTGTCGTTCTGTCGTCATCTCTCTCTCTCTCTCTCTGTCTGTCTTGGGCGGGCGGAAAAACAAAAGTCAAAAATGACCAACTTCCCGTGATCCGATCGAGCTGAAATTTGGCACACGGACCCGTCTCACCTAACAATGCATCGTATCAAAATTTCAGATCGATCAGACGTACGGTAATTAAATTTTTGCATTTTTAGTTTATCCTTATATAACTTATGTAATTGAAATTCACTGTTTGTTATTGTTTTTTTTTCACGGGATTGTTCAGTCACGCGTTGACGCGACCCATCGTAGTACCGGCGTGCTTTTGTTTACATTTTACGTGTCACGCTTAGCTCGGTCAAGCGATCGGTGACCAGACTTTTCCCCTCTCCCCCCCCCACACCCCCCCCCCAGGGTTATGAAGCAAAGTTGAGTTAATACAGATTCAGTCTGTAAATGTTCGTCGCGTTTGAAAATAATCAATACTTTTAGTTATGTGTCATATATAAGGGATTAGTAGTAAAAAACTTTGTTTTTACGGGTCTTTTTACCACGTTTTTATTAACTCGCTTTCGTTCCCGTTTGTTGGTTTGTCCAAGATTTTTTTCAAATCTGCCAACGTAAAATTGAACCACTTTTGATGGTTCTACAGTTCTGAAACTTTTACCACAGATAGATCTTGGTTGACAATGCATTGTATCAAAATTTCAGATCGATCGAATGTACCGTTATTAAATTATTGACACTTTTTAGTTTATCTATAGTCTATATAACAGCATCTGTACCGTCGGCTTTTGTTGACATCCGTGAGTTCGCCCCGTGACCACATCACTATGTTTTTAAAACGTTGGGCGGGCGCTTGTGAGGTGTTTGGTAAAATAAATAGAGGTAAAAAAATATTGTTAAAAACCAGGTTGATATAAGTGGACTAAAAGGAATCAAATAAATAGAAGTAAAAAGAAGATTTTTAAAAACCACGTTTTTATAAGCGGACTAAAATGAATAAAAAAATTTAAAACTTATAATTTCAAGCACTTTGCTTTAATATGACTAAAAACGTGGGGCAGGTGTTTGGTATAAAATTAAGGATTTCTAATTTAGAAGGCAAAAGAGAGATCTATAAGTGAGAGTATGAGTGAGCTGCATATGTTAAACCTCATAAGCGCCCGCCCCACGTTTTTAGTCATATTAAATCAAAGTACTTGAACTTTTAAGTTTTTAATTATTTTCTTCTTTTTAGTCCGCTTATAAAAACGTGGTTTTTACAAATCTTTTTTTTACTTCTATTTATTTTTATTACCACGTTTTTATTAACTTCCTTTAGTTCCTGTGTGTCCGCAATGTTTAAAACTTTCCAACATAAAATTAAACCACTTCTGATGGTCCTAGAGATCTCAAAATTTTACCACAGATAGATCTTGGTTGACAATGCATTGTATTAAAATTTCATATCGATCAAATGTTAAGTAATTAAATTAATGCACTTTTTGTTTATCTCAATATAAGAATCTGAGTCCGTTTGTTGTTGCTAAATTTCACGTGCCGAGTTCACCACGTGACCTCATCGACGTGGTATTAAACGTTGGGCGGGCGCTGATGAGGTGTTTGGTAAAATAAATAGAGGTAAAATATAATTTTAAAAATAGAAGTAAAAAAAAGATGGTTAAAAAACACGTTTTTATAAGCGGACTAAAAAGAAGAAAATAAAATTTAAAAATTTAAAATTTAAAATAAGTACTATGGTGTAATACGACTAAAAACGTGGGGCGGGCGCTTCTCAGGCTTAACTAATTCAATTCACTCATTTTCTTACTCGTCATTTGTAAACCCTAATCATTTTAGCCAAACGCCTAAAAAGCGCCCGCCCACGTTTTTAGTCATATTACATCATAGTACTTGTTTTAAATTTTAAATTTTAAATTTTTATTTTCTTCTTCTTAGTCCGCTTATAAAAACGTGGTTTTTAACATCTTTTTTTTTGCTTCTATTTATTTTATTCTTTTTAGTCTAAGTATATGATATGGTGAGTTTTGAAGTATTGATTATGTTCAAATATAATACGCATTGGCCGACAAACATTTACAGACTGGAAATGACTGATCTCCCCTTGATGTTAAACATGGTTTTTGTGGTCGGGGTTGGTGTGAACTCGGCACGTCAATGTAATGTAAACAAGGTCAGATGGATAATACATAGGCTTATATATAGATAAACTAAAAGTTCAATAATTTCATAACGGTACATTCGATCGATCTGAAATTTTGATACAATGCATTGTCATCCAAGATCTATCTGCGGTGAAATTTTGAAATCTCTAGGACCAATTGAAAAATTGTGGACAGACAGGAACGAAAGCAAGTTAATAAAAACGTGGTTAAAAACCAGGTTGTTATAAGTGGACTAAAAAGAATAAAATAAATAAAGGTAAAAAAGGATTTTTAAAAACCACGTTTTATAAGTGGACTAAAAAGAAGAAAATAATTTAAAACTTATAGGTTCAAATAATTTGATCTAATATGATTAAAATGTGGGGTGGATGTTTGGTATAAAAATTAAAGATTTATAATTTAGAAGGCAAAAGAGAGATCTATTAGTGAGAGAATGAGTGAACTGCTTATGTTAAACCTCATAAGCGCCCGCCCCACATGTTTAGTCATATTACATTAAAGTACTTGAACTTATAAGTTTAAAATTATTTACTTCTTATGAGCCCACTTATAAAAACGTGTTTTTTTAAAATCCTTTTTTACCTTCATTTATTTATTTTTTTACACCCCTTTTTACACGCTTTTATTTAAGTCACTCTGTATGTTGTATCCGTCAAATCTTGTAACGTAAAATTAAACCAATTCTGATGGTCCTAGAGATCTCAAAATTTTACCACAGATAGATCATGAAGTACAACGTATTTTATCAAAATTTCAGATCGATCGTTTGTACCGTAATTAAATTAATTCATTTTTAGTTTATCTCAATATAGCTTCTGTATCCGTCTGCTATTGTTTACATCCACGTGGGTGCCACCGGAGTTCACCCCAGCCAACGATGACCACATGCCCCGTGTTTAACAACACACTAATACGAAACTAAATCTAAACTCACATGATAATACAAGAGGAGCAAACAATTCCATTTTTTAATTATGCCCCTTCTCACACCCACATTTTAAAAATAAAATACTTTTTAAAAATCCTTTTTTTAAAAAAAGAACGTGCACTAAAAAGAAGAAAATAAAAATATATTTTATGCATGTGCGCTTTTATTTGCAGTGGATAGGTTCACGGATTTCACCAGAAATCATAGAACATTTTTATTTTCTTCTTTTAAGCGCTAAAGCGTGTTTTAAAAAATCTTTTTTTTTAATATGTTTTTATTTCATTGGTAAACAGTGGTGAAAGCGCGTACATTAAAATTCGTTGTTGAAAACAAAATTTGTAAAACAATTTGTTAAATCATTCACAAAAATAAATACAAGTATTAAATAAGGTAGGTGCCGATGTTTAATACATAATATCGTTTAGCTTCTGGTAGAGCAGTCGAATCTTGTAGAATGTAGAGAAGGACCTTGATGATCAACAATTACAACACCGATATTGAATGTACATGCAGAAATCACCTATGACCCGATCTTAAGCCGACCCCCCAAACCTCGGATTTTGTTTTTACAAAAAATGTCTGCTTTAGAACGAGTATATACGGCAGATGTTTTGATTTCGAAAACATGTTCCCAGCGGGTTTCCGTAGGTCGACGAGAGCCATGCTGAAAGTTAGAGGTCCAAGATTATTGATTCATAAAACATGAAGTTCCCAAAATGGTGTTCATTCTTGTTTTTCCCTTGTGTCCCTATTTAAACGGGGGGAATTGTGTGGCACGCCATGACGGTGGAAATGTCCCCGAGTCCATTTCCTTGGTGAGTGTTTAAGTAACTGCGGTGTAACATCTTTTTTTTTCACGTCGCCTGGCAACTGACAGATGCCACTCTCGTGGACAGCGATCAACGCACCCGACCCCTCTTCTACCACCCAGAAGGTGACCAATGTTAAGATTTGTTTATCCTAGTGATTGAGAGAGAGAATAGCTGGAGACACCAAGACGCTCTGCTAGAGGTATCTTAGTAGGATATGATTTAGAGAGGTAGGTGGATATAATTCCCCATTTCGTTGGATTAGAAATATTTATTTTATAGTTTAGAATAGTATGTTTTAGACACAAAGTAATTTGTGTACTGATTAATGGCTAATTAATTTTTTATCAGTTGTTTATTGATAATCTATTTATATTTATGTATATTTTGTTTATTTTACTAAAAAAAGAAAACACGAATTTTAATATGATCAAAATGTTGATAAAAATTGTAAACGTTCTTACAAAAAAAAATAATATTGTAATGGTAATCTCTGTGTCTGTGGAAGAGTTTTATTTATGTATCACAAACTCACATCTAGATGTAGAAAATTTTATCAATGATCATCCTATTAATTTTACTTTATTTATTTGATGTAATTGATGAAATCATTCTTGATTTTACACATTACTTAAACTTTGTTTCGTTTTACTGTAGACGGTAAATTTAATTTTTGTCAAGTCATTTTGCTTAAACACTTTACAAAAATTATATGAATCCTTATTTGTCTGTATTAATAGTTCACGTTTTCAGCAGATTGTGTTGATTGAATGTTTAAATGGGAAAATCCCAGCCTTTTTGTCTTAATGCCGTTTGTTTGATGTTCATTGTTTACGTCACGACTACCAATCTAGTTAATAATTTTTATGTAGTTAAAACAACCTCGTAGCAGTCAGTTATATTTTTGCGGTCGTTAAGAAACTTTGAAGACAAAAATGTATTGAAACCAAAGACAAATTATATTTAAGTGGAGAAATTACATATTTCTTTATCCATCGAAATTTGAACAACGTATTATCTTTGGCATCAACTTATTTATTCTGGTTTTAATTTAATTTGTAAATAAATTTTAAAAATCCTAACCTACTGTACAAATGTGATGTTTATCACAGATAAGTGCAAGGTGCGGCTTTAAAAATGTACTCATACCAGGAAAACAACGTTTCTTCTTTTAAGGTCAAAAGCAAGAATTAAACTTATTCATTACAGCCGATCTTTCTATAAAGAAGAATACTGATTTATTCTACACCATGCACTTGTATTTGATTACAATAAGTCTCTAGCCTACACTCATAAGTTATCATCTCTTGTTTTACATGCATGTTATATATTCTATATTAATACATACATTTGATTACTGTTACTTATACTTTTGCGTGTCCTTTTATTCCACTCACCGGGTATGTTGTCATCATTGAAATAAAATTATATAAGCACAATTCTGTAGCCGAAGTTGTTGTTCGTCCGTCGTAGTCGACGATGACCACTCTCATCATATTAGTCCAGTGCTATGCCACCACGTGTGTCCTCTGGTGGCTTATTAGCCCTATTCTTGCACAATATAATTTCCTATCGTTTAAAATTTTCGAAAAACTACTTTTATCATTTAATATCATGAAATATCTATTTAAGTGGAAAAAACACTGATAAAATTGTACTGAAAAAGGGGATAAAACTATGTCTTCTGCCTACATTAATTATTTAAATCCATTGTTTTCACATTACATAATATTTTGATACCACATTATAATTTTGATTAAAGGATCCCCATCTTCCCTTACTAGATCTGATCTAGTTCGTCTGTGCTAAGTCAAAGGTTATGCTTTCTCAAAAAGATATGCTCTAGGTCATATGCCTGTGTTAAGTCAAAGCATACCATCCTAAGTCATACAGACCTACTCTATGCCATATGCCTGTGATAAGTCAAAGCATACCATCCTAAGTCATAAAGATCTAGTATCGAAACCAAATAACCCGTTCTTTCCCGCGGTCGATACCAATTACTGGCCTGATGCCTCGACCTCCGGAAGTGACCTTGGTGACCTCAAGGCGCGCGACAGCACGTGTGAAACATGTCGATCTTACAACTCGCTTCCATATGACAGAATCGATGCATGAAATATTCAATCAATTAGAGTTGTATTTGACACAAGGAATTCACTTTCCAAAAAAAAACCCTTCGCGGCTATCGAAATATCGATCGTCATGAAAAATTCAATAACTTATCAATATCTCATTGGTATTGTCGTCAGGAGACTGGAATTTATATTGTTTGCATAATAAGAAAGTTGAATGGCCTTGGAAGCTATCATGTGCATACATTTATAGTGATAGAAATTGGCAGCTATTATGAGCATACATTTATAGCGATACAAACTACAGGTGTTTTGTGTATGCAGTTTTAGTGATCAACATTAACAGGTATATTTAACATTTAACATATCACTAATGGTATTAGCAATTAAATCAGAACAAGATAGCATAATTTTACAAAAATGACTTAGATGAATTGATAAAATGGGAAACTAACTGTAGTATGTCTTTCCACCCAGAAAAGTGTCAACTGTTAAGAGTAACAAAGAAAAAGAAACAAATAAATTCAAAATATTACATTCATGGAAAAGAACTGACCCAAACTAAAGATGCAAAATACTTAGGAGTCTTAATAGATGAGAAACTATCATGGAATCCCCATGTCAATGAAGTTATTAAAAAATCAAACAAAACCTTAGGCTTTATAAAAAGAAACTTTAACAAATGTAATAGAGATTTAAAACTAAAATGCTACCTCACTTTGGTGAGACCTGTACTAGAATATGCATCTTCTGTATGGGACCCATCCACCAAAGAAAGCATTGATAAACTAGAACAAATTTTAAAAAAAGAGCTGCCAGATTCATTACTGGAGAATATTCAAAACTGACAAGAGTAACACTATTAGTTAAATCATTAAACCTTGAAATATTAGAGGATAGAAGAACCAAGAGCAAAGTAGTAATCATACATAAAGCAATTAATTCTAATTTAGAAATACAACACAAAGATAACTTAATACAACCCTCAGATAGACATAAGGATAAAAAACACCTTTCTTATTCCGTATGCAAGAACAAACACATACAAATGTTCTTTCTTCCCGTCCGGAATTCGGGCGTGGATGGGTTGCCTGAAGAAACCAGGAAAACCAACACTTTATCAACATTTAAATCTCTAATAAAAATGCAGGACTAAACACAAACCATAGATAAGCGTAGGATGCAATAATCTTCTGTATAGAAGGAGCGTCTGTAAACAGATAAGATAAGATTAGCATACGCAAGGTATTTTTTGAATAAATTATAGTTTTTACCTTTGGCAGGAAATATTTATTCAAAGCATTTTATTAATTACCAATGACAGGTGTTGTTTACATAAAATGTTGGTTACTAGGATTGGCAGGTATTGCAGGAATAGATTATAGCTTTTAAGGCTAGAAAGAAACATATACGCACAGCATTGTAGTGTTTAATATTGGAAAGTAGGCTATTGTTTGATTAGCATTAATAACATTATCACGATTTAAAAGTTAAACACAATTATTCTTGTCTTATCTATTACAGTCGCTTCTTTTATACAGATGATTATTTCGTCCTATGCTTATCTAAGGTTTATGCATTTTTATTAGAGTTTTAAATAATGATAGTGTTTTGGTTTTCCGGGTTTGATCGGGAAACCATTTCCACGCCCTGATTTCCAGAAGGGAAGAGCAAGAATTTGTATGTGTGTGTTCTTGCATACGCAATAAGAAAATAGGTTTTATCCCAATGCCAGTAAAACATTTACTCTCATGGAACAGGAAATGTTTCAACTTGATGATTGAAAAAAAAATTTTTTAAAGAGAGTAGGTGAAATTATTTCATCATTTCAAATAAAGATTCGGAGATCTCCAATACTTAACCTACGCAAAACGTAGAGCTTGTGTTTAAATCAATTTTTAAAGTGTCTTAAATTATTTTTAAAATATAATTATGAATGCTAATAGATCTAATTGTTTAAAGGGCTGTCAGCGTGAAAATATGTCTAGAGTTATGGTAAATTAAAGTGTTTAATTCGAATGAAATAAAAGGGCGCTGATTTTTTTTTAAATTTTGCTGACATTATTTTTTTAGAAGGGCTATGAGTTTTAAAGTGTTTTAAAAAAAATAAAATAAACATAAACAGTGAATATAAAAATAAAATAAAATGCAAACTGTTGAAATTGTATTTTTTTAATTGAGTCTGAAAGATTGATTTTTATTTCGTTTATTACATGTTCAAGACTTCTTCTTGCGCAAATAACAATTATAAACATTGAGCCTTATGTCCCAACAGAAAGGAAATAAACCTTTATTAGGTCTTGTTCTTCTACCAACCAACAAGTATAACACGGTTCTAGGGTCTCTATTTAACTATTATGATGTAGAAAAGGACTGCGATAAGTTTTTAAAATTTTATGAGATGTTTCTGGGTAACTCAACATGGTCCATGGGAATCAAACGTGCATTGAAGCAATAAGAAATTCTACATTTCATGTGACATTTGCTTGACTTGGAACACAAGTTTTCATAAAATAATAAAAAATAAAATTATATTATATTGGTTTTAAAAATTCAATTTGCACGCGTTTGCTCTATAAGTAATTGCTATTAATAAACTTTTGTTTAAAAAAAATTCAATCACAATAAATCCACACAAAAATTAATTGAAAAAGTGTGCCTGATTTGCGGATGTCACTTTTTAAAAACTCTTTATCTACTCCTCATTTCTTTTAAACTTTCTATCAATCAGTCTTTCTTTCTTTCTCACGCTAGTGACATTCACTGTAATTATTCTATTGTTACTTGAACCCAGCCACCGACCCTTTCACCAGTAATTATTATGAGGGAGGTGTACTTTGTTGACGTGTTAATTTGTCCCACAAGTCTGTCCTGAGGCTTGTCCCGGGGACACGTTCATTAAGTCACTCTCAGCTGCTTCACTTCGTGCTGTCACCAACGCGGATAAAGTACAACTACGATGTTATCTGGGAATATTTCTCGCTATGCAATCTCTGTATGTCCGAAATAATTGATGGTTGAACATCATGGATATATGAGTTTAGGGAAAGCTTTCCAAAAAATTAAAAAAAATTGTGTGTATGTATTATCTTCTGTCAAAAGGGACCTGAGATGATGTATCAGTTTGTGAGGTCAGTGAGTGAGTTGTATAATAGAAAAACTCAAAAAATTTGAGATGCGAATTTCCCCGTTCTGTGTCTGGATCACACGCTGTTTCTCTGGGCTCCTTTGTATAATGTCTAAAACATTTTTGCCTAGTGTACAGAATTCCGTATTACAATTTAATTTTCTGCAAATAGTTCATAATGTGACAATGGTGTAATATTGTGGGCTCATCATCTCAAACCTTAGTAGTGACATTGCACGCCGACACACCGTGTAAACACAACACACGTGTAAACTAGGGGTCTACCGATATGCCTTTTTGCCGATATTACCGATACCGATATTACCGATATTTTTTTTGCCGATATGAGTGCCGATATGAGTATTTGTTCGGACAAAAACCAGCGGTAATATTTGATGACGTCATTCTTAAATTTATCACTCATAATTATTTATCTTTTATATTAGGGGACTACCGATATGCATTGTCGCCGATGTTACAGATATTTTTTTTCCGATATGAATATTTGTTAGGACAAAATCCAGAGGATTTATTTGATTACATCATTCTTAAATTTATCACTCCTAATTATTTATCTTTTATATTAGGGGTCTACCGATAAGCATTTTTGCCGATATTACTGATATTTTTTTCCGATATGAGTATTTGGTAGGACAAAAATAACAGCGGTCATATTTGATGACGTCATTCTTAAATTTATCACTCGTAATTATTTATATTTCAAATTATTTTATAATTAAGGGGTCTACCGATATCCAGTTTTGACGATATTACCGATTTTTTCTCCCGAAACGAAGTTTCCGATGTGTTTACAAGTTCCAGATCATGACCTACACAGGACTCATAACAAAACTAACCGTCTTTTATAAAAATGTACAAGCAAAATTAGGAAGTCCTTTTGAAACTTCAACCTTGACTCATAATTATTAATTCTAACCAATAGTTTAATGGCTTTTGCACACGGCCACCTTTATGAATGAAACAATGAGAACAAAGCAATGGTAATAGAATGAAAATGAGGTTGAAGGTTGAATGGTTGCCAATGACAACAAGTCTTCACACGGTACATTTTGTTATTCCATACGAAACGAAATGTTTTAGACATCTGCGATTCTGTGTGCATCTTTGCTATTAGAGCAATTACGTGAAGATAATGTTTACATGTTATACATTTATTAGAGCAATTACGGTATACTTGGCATCGGCACTATTTACACAGTATTTCTGAGCATACGAAAATCGGCCGATACCTAAACAATATCAACGCACATGGCACACTGTATCGTGGCTGCACATATTAATACTAGGACTCTTTGGACTATTTCAATACCGGTATCGGGGTCGATATATTAATTTGTCGAGATATTGTAAATCTAAATGATAGTTTTTTTGTTTCCGTTTTTTTGGGGGTCAAAATGTCACTTTTTATGAAATATCGGTGACGTCAATATCGGGACCTTTACATGCTACCGATACCGATATTGCCGATATCCAGATATCGGTGCCGATATATCGGTAGACCCCTAGTGTAAACACACCATGTAAACACAACACACGTGTAAACATAAAACACCCTGTTAATATAACACACCATGTAATCATAACACACCATCTCAACAAAAGACATCAAGTACACATAACGGGATATAACTCTCACACTAGCCTTACTCTACTTTACTCACCATTGAGCCCAGCTTCCTTGTCCACACAACCAACAGAGCTGAATTGTTCTAGGTAATGACAAGTTGATGGCCACTCTTGTCTCTCAGAAATAACTCACCCCGTGATTGAACTTTGACCTTCACACTGTCTATTTCCCATTTTCGGAATCTCATCTCTGCAGCATTACTCTGGAATTGGTAAAGGACAATATTAATGGAGCGAATAAAAATTAAGATGCCTTAACTAAATAATTATTATCATTGTTTAACCACATAAAAATATGATACTTATTATGTTCACAGTTCTTACAAATAGTATGCACCGCAAATAATAATATATGTTGTAATAGTTATAAAACAGCTTGTGATTCTGAAATGTTTATCAATGTCGCGCGATAGATAGGTTGGAAGGGTGGAAATTCTTCATTGGATGTAGACGGAGTCTGTCCTTGGATGTAGACGGAGTCTGTCCTTGGATGTAGACGGAGTCTGTCCTTGGATGTAGACGGAATCTGTCCTTGGATGTAGACGGAGTCTGTCCTTGGATGTAGACGGAGTCTGTCTTGGATGTAGACGGAGTTTGTCCCTGGATGTAGACGGAGTCTGTCCTTGGATGTAAACGGAGTCTGTCCTTGGATGTAGACGGAGTCTGTCCTTGCCTGTGCCATTGATGTCTATGAAAATATTGACTACTCCTACCTGATAACATCAAAGGATGAGAAACAATTGTAATGCCAGTATAAAAATGTTAAATAAGAGTACGAATGTCCTTTAAACGCATCTTTGTTGGCTAAATGTATAATAAAAATACCAGTGCAATGTCAGTTTTTCATGGTCATTTAAGACTGTCAGTGTCTTTCCGTTTCTCTGGGTATTTTAAGACTATCCGAGTAATCTAAAGCATTAGAGTAAACAAGGATTCCATTTAATGGACTGATCATTCATATTTTTTTCTCTTTTTCCAAAGATTTTAAAGATGCGTTAACAACACCCGCCCTAGTTGTTTGGATTTCCCATTAAAAGACTTAACATTAAATGTATTTCCGGTTGCTCCATTTATCATCGTGTTTTCGTGGCATTGATCCTGTGCTCTTTGACTTCAACTGAATCGATACTTTGTTGACTTTCAATGTCTCTTGTTGGTAGAGCCCTTTGGGTCTCACACAGAGATGGAGTAGGTCTCGTTGGTAGAGCTCTTTGGGTCTCGCACAGAGATGGAGTAGGTCTTGTTGGCCTAACAACTGAGGCTCGTATTTCCGTTTGTCAAAAGTTTTCAAGGGATTCAAATAAAAACATGCCAAACCGGATCGTAGAAAAAGTATAAAATAATATGAGCCAAAGTTTCTTTTTGAATGTTTCATACATTAATAAGAAAAAATACCAGAAGTCTTATAGTCCTTTATAACTATAAATATGCATCATTTGATATTCAGTTTATACCTTATTGGTGTAAATAAATGTAATTCAATAATTTGAGTGCATGTCTGAACTATAATGTAAATTAAATATAAATTCCTTTTAATTGTTGGATTTCTACTTGATTTTCAATACTAATATAAAGTTGTTTTTGTTTTGTTTTTGTTAAATGAATGCAGAACAAAAGAAAGGAATTTAAAAGCAATACGGTAGGAACACAAATATATCAAATGATGATCTGTTGAATGCAGAGATAATTCTTGGACCTTTAAGTAGAATTAAATTAAATTTTAATTTCGATGCAAATTGTATTTTAAAAATTGTTCACTGCTAGCTACGGATGTTCAATACTCCCATACACTCCAGATCTATGTTCAATACTCCCACACACTCAAGATATATGGTGTAAGAAGTCAACCATTTTATTTTCTTTAAACAAATATTTGACAGTAAACCTTTTATTTGGACTAAAACACATTAAGCTGCACTTAACTGACATGAGAGGCAGTCTGGTTGTTTACATTGAGTCGTGGATGTTTGGGGAAGTGATGTGGCTACTGTGATCGGATGAACGAAACAATCCTGTCGAACAAGTGGGAAAATATAAAGATGTGTGTGGCTGGCTCTGAAAGGATCAAGTCTGATAAACAAGTATGATAATATAAAATGTGAGTTTGAGTGCTGATCAAATGTAAACGTTCAGTTAAACACAATTTACTTTCTCATTGGTGACTAGAGTCTGGACACAAAGATTTGTACACATACCAATTATATGCGTCTCACCGAGATAATGAGGAAAGGTTCTAAGAACAGTGTTAAATACATTTGATCGTGAAAGAGCGCTCGAGTTTATCGTCGAATGTTCGATGCCTTAGATGTGTGGCTTTTATTTATTATTTATTTATTTATTTATGTTCTTCTTATTTTTGGTTTGTTATCAGGTTTCTAACAGAAACAGATTATAGAAGTTCATAATTTTCACGTCTCTCTCATCTTTTTACCTGAAAAATTAAAAAAGTACTGAAAATAAATGTTAGAGTAAATTCTCTCATATAGTATCATTTTTCAAGATTTAACGAAGGAATTCGATAAGTAGCCTCAAGGGTAAGATTCTCAACTGAAGTCTGAGCAGGAAATAGATACTATAACGTTTCTCTTTTATTCAAAATTTCTATTTAAAATTTGAAAGTATGTTTTATTCTAATTAAACATGAGCACTGTGTTTCGCTTTCAAGTACTTCAAAATAACCTTTTCTATTCCACGTAATCTTCAGTTAAAATGCGAGCTTAACTTAGCTTTCTGCAAATGGAGAAAACAATTATAGGATTGATCAATGTTCATTCACTTTATTTGTTAGATTGATTTTTATCCGAAAATTTCCCTATAACGTCTGTATTGATTTTCATTGGATTGTAAAAACGTTTCCATTATAAAACCTTTACAATAATAAAGATGAATTTCAAAATTTAGATTACACATCTTTGAAAAATCCTGCTAATCATAATAACTTTTTTTTCATTATCTACTATCTGTGATTCTCTTTAAGAATGTGAAAATACTTCATCCTATTAGGTATACGGAAATACTTTTGGTATTTGTAAAAAAATGTTTTACAAAATGAGCAATTTTAAAAGATACATTCGATTTTAAATGTGTTTAAAAATATATCGCGAAAGAGGGTGGATGTGGTGGATTTTAGTTTGTAATATTAGAGAATTCTATAATTTTTTTGTTATATGAAGCCTTGAGCGTATTTGCAAAAGTTTTATGTACAGCTTGATTTCAGATGTTATATGTTGAGTCAGTTATATTGAAAAAAGCACGTTATAGGTGATATCAAACCAAACTTCAATTATATTGATATTACTTAAGTAACATTTATGACGTAAATTTAAAATTAAAATGGCCATAAAGAGACCCTCTTATAATGACCTAAACAAATGCTTGATGCACTGACCAGGCCGTTTGATCAATATTTAAAAGATTTAATTATTGTCTATACAGCCATCAAAATATGTCAAGGGGATTTTTTTTCATAGACGTTAACATCACCAACAAACACTATCAAACTTTATAACTTATAAATTAGCAATGTCGAATGTCAATGCAAATATTTAAAGTTGGCTTAGATATAAGGCTAGAGAAAACCCCCCCAAAAAAAATCACATTTCCGAATGAAAAATCCCAAATTGTAGATGAACCTTCAAAATATATATATAAATAAACATTAAAACAGACATGAAAATTTACCATGTAGCAAAGCTAACTTATACAATGTTGCCATAATTCTTTTTCCATCTCTAAAAAAGCCATGTTATATTCAAGAAAAGTACAGTGCATTTCAAAAAAAAATTATTGACTTTAGATAAAAATACTGTGACTTTGGAGAAAAATAATCTGACTTTCTAGACAAATTATGTGTCTATCGAGAAAAATAATGTGAATTTGATAAAATAATGTTTTATAATAGAAAATACTGTGACTCTCGAGAAAAATATATCACTTTAGAGAAAATACTGTTACTTTGAGAGATATAATGTGACGTTCGAGAAAAATGCTCTGACTGTCTAGCAAATACTGTGTATGTCAAGTAAAATTATGTGAGTTTTAAGAAATTTACTGTGACTTTCAATAACGGATCGTTACTCAGACAATTTGGACAGTTGGAATGAAAGTGACCTGCCAAGAAACCCAAGGAGCTTCCCCCCATACTCCCACGAGTGGGCAACGCGTCAACAGTTGGCTAGGATACTTTCAACAGTTGCTAGGCTACTTAACTTGACTTGTAGGTGACACTTCTTTAATGGACTCTATGTCACGTGGGAGCCACAATTTGGTTTCCGCACTCCCACAGACTCCATTAGTGTCCGTAAAGAATCCAAACTCCCAGAAACTCTACAGAAGGTTCTGCCAGTCAATGAAATTCATTAACCTCTGCACACTTCAGTGAGTGCACGGGATGATGCGAAATTTACATGCGCGCATGTTAAAGCTTTATTACACACTAACTAACATTTTAATGTCATAGAACAGTTCGACAATTAAGAAGCCAAAGTTTTTGTTGTTTTGGTTTTTTTCAATTAATATTTATTTTTCTATTTGTAATGGTTGTTCATCTGTTTTATAATATATGTAACTAATAATTTTCACACCAATTTAAAACAAAATCATTTATTAAGTAAAGGATTTATGGTAATTATAATTTTTAAAACTTGAAATAATTACACAAGGGAATCAAGTACTCGTACCGTTGTGTACTAAACCTAGACACATTAGACGATAGAATGAAAAAGACGCCAAATAGTAAAACTACCCAGGCAAAAAATTCTAGCTTGGAAATAAAATACAGTAACTATCAAATACAACACTAAGATATACATAGGGATAAAACAAATCTTATTTGTTGGTCCAATATGCAAGAACAAACACTCAAATCCTTCTTCTTCCAGTACGGAATTCTTTGCAAGTTATCGTTTGCCTGAAAAATCTCGAAAAACCAATACGCTATTAAAATTACAGAGTCTATTAAAATGCTAGATTAGCCAATAACCATATATAAGCCAATGACAGAATATTCTTCTGTATAAAAGAACCAGTTAAAGTTTTTTTTAAATATTTAGATACTACATATGTCAACTCCAAAATATTACTAAATCACAGAAGTCGTTAATCGCCATTTCGATTCGTTGTATTTACTGACATCAAAACTAGGAGGAAAGATATTGGACAAAGTTCATTTTTAAATATTCTAATAATTTGTTGAGTAAAAAACTATTGCAGCTCAAATAACGAAAAAAAAATAATTTTCAAATGGACTCCAGCCTTGCTTCACCAACTGCCCTCTACTTCTCTCTGATTCCTTCAGTCACACAAGCCAATATATATGTTGGTATCTATTGCCTGGCAATCGAGACCCCTTTCCAAACACTGGAAACACGATTAATTTCCGTCCCTAACAAGGACGGTTCTACTTCACCAAATTAACCACACAATTTGGGCCAAGATGCTTCATTATATATGTAGCCCTATGTTGCTAGTTTAGTTTTGATTTGCATGTGTTAGATAATCTGATAGTAGTATACACAAATGTTTACTATCCTGATCGTTTTTATTTATCTGATACTCAAAAAAAAAGACTTTAATTTTATTATCGTACAGGTCAGTAGCTGGAGCTGGAAAAAATTGTCAGCGTTCAACGGCTACTTTGTCCCGTTTTATCATAAACTCATAGTTGACTCTGTCTGGTCCTACTAATTCAACAAATAAACTTGGTTTTTTGCTGGTGTAGGTAATTAATAAATTCTGCTAAAATCTCCACACTCTAGAATTCTCTGTCTATAGATCGATTTCGTACTTAGGTATAACTTTTGAACATCGATACATACGTTTGCTTACAAAATATTCTGCTGTCTCTTGGAATTATATCTATAAATTGAGTATTTGTATATGCCCTTTACGCTGGATATTTTCATTTTGATCTTTATATTATTTGTTTCTCTATTGATATCAAAATAGACTTGATATCAATAGTTAACTTTATATCCCATAGGCCATCAGGGATGCTTCAGTCACAAAAACATTGCGTCACTATTGTACAATTTTTGTAACTATTTTTACGAATGAATTAATGTTTTAAAATAAAAAAATTTAATTATAAAGACAAGTTGAAACTTTCTTACCAAGAAATTGCACTGTTGGAGTTTACATTTTCAAATAATATAAAAGATGTTCTTTAAAATAAAAACTTATTCCTGAAATTATAATAATAAATGTTAAAATATTTGGATCAATTCAGGAAATCAGACATAGCTTATTTTTCCATCTTAAAACACATATTTAAGGCGTATCTATATAAATGTTTTCAATGTTTTTAAGCAGCTTTTTTGTTCCGTACATTTCTCAGAGTTTTTGAAATCTTGGAGGGATGATTCCCCCCTGCACCACTCTTTCAATTTCCTCCCCTGTCTCGTGTTCACGGTCTTGATTAAAACTGCCATGCAAAAATAACTCTTGGCATCAACTGAGCAGAGTCTTAGAGCAATAGGCTCCCCTTAAATCTGTCTGAAGCCAGATGAGAAGATGTACTGTTTATATGAGAGCAAAACTTCAGCCCAACTTCTTCGAGTGGTTAGGCTGTCACAGATCGATTCAACAAACTGGGGGTAGTCAAGCATTACGGCCCTTTTCCACGCTTCTATTGTATCCATACCCCAAGTTTGTGTTACCTCTCTGGTAGTGATACATGCCTACTTCCATACCCCAAGCTTGTGTTACCTCTCTGGTAGTGATACATGCCTACTTCCATACCCCAAGCTTGTGTTACCTCTCTGGTAGTGATACATGCCTACTTCCATACCCCAAGCTTGTGTTACCTCTCTGGCAGTGAGACATGCCTACTTCCATACCCCAAGCTTTTCTTACCTCTCTGGCAGTGAGACATGCCTTCTTTTATTTATAGGCAGCATTAACGCTCTTTTCAACACTTTACTATTCTGTTTCAGGCTTCTATGAAAGCGCTGCCCCACGCATGGGTAAAATCCCTACTATATAGTGATGCGTCATAACCTTTATTTAAATATTGCATGACCACTCTGTTCAACGCTTCTACTACAACCATGTCCTACGCTTGTGTTACAGCTCTACTAGAATATCCTGCTAAAGTTGTTTTTTTTAAACAACATTACCGCCCTTTCCCAAGCATCTATTACCGTGCTATTCCCGGTTTCTATTTCATGCCTGCTAGTGATACATGCAAACGTTTATTTAAATACACCATTACCGCTCTGCTCCACGCTTCTTCTACAACCATGTCCTACGTTTGTGCTACAGCCCTGTCTAGAGTATCCTGCAAAGGTTCATTTAAAAACCACGTTACCACCATATTGCTAGCTTCCATTACCGTTCTATTTCGCGTTTCTATAACAGCTGTACTAGTAATACAATGGTGTATACTTTAGACATTTCACTGGCCGAGTTTTATATTGATGAATGTTTCTAATTACGCTCTGGTGTATAGGAAGAAAGTATATTTTTTATTTTGTAAAACAAGTTGTTGTTTATTTTTTTTTAAATTACATCAGGATTTCTAAGCTAATGTAAAAGTGATATAAAAATGCACGATGCCTAAGCTACATTAGATCTTAAACACAACTCATCACTTTTGGTGTTTCATTAAATGGGGAGATATAATGTCTTTCTTAGCTGTGATATTTGAAAAAAATAGTGGGACGTAGAAAGGAGGGCTTTTTAAAAAATCATTTATTATTTCTATAAAGATAATTACTTCATTCAAATTTTTTTTGACGAATAACTCTTTTGTAAAGGGTTCTATGTTTACCTGTAATTGTTTAGCGGTCATCCAAAGTATTGTAAACAATTTCTTTACAAAATCATTGTCATAAATCGAAAGTAATCCTCAAAATACTTTCCATATTTTTACTATTTCAGTAAGCTCTCATCTTATTTGACAAGTCACATTATTTTTTTAGCACTTGAAACTCAAGAGTCCAATTACTTCTAATGATTAGAATGTATCGTTTCGGCCTTTAAAAATAAAACAAGTATGTTCAGTATTTACCCCGGATAAGGACATTTTCGTCCTTACTTTAGTTCAGACAAATCCCCCTAAACGATAGAGACAACAGAGAAGTGTTCAGCCAAATTCTGGTCCCCAAAGTCTCGAACACCCAAGAAACTGTCTCAAACAATAATTTGGGTTTTTAGACAACGGTAATAGGCTTTATGGTAAGATGGTCAGCTGAGAATATGTGCTCACCGTAGGACTATCTTTGGCTTTCAAATGAATGAACTTATAGAACCTTATTAAGGGAAAACAAATTCCAACTCACTGTTACGTCTATAAAAACATTCTACTAAACCAACTTTTCCTGTTTGATGTAAGAATTTCTAGTCTGATCTCTTGCGCCATAAAATTAAGGAGAATCGTTCCACTATTTCACCAAAAAATGATACTTCACCCAGTGATACAAATCAAATTTTAAAACAAGAAATATCAGGCAAATATGTTTGTGTAATTCTTATAAATGGCATATATGTTCATATTATATAAATTTATGGAGGTGGCATATATTTTTGATAGATGCTAAACTTTGGAGATTTTAACTTCGCGTTCGATTTTGTTTATGTTATAAATGCTGTTGGTAAACCAAGCTGCATGCAGTGCTCGTCACGAAAAGTCTTCAATCAGTTGTAAACACTTGCCCATTAATATAAAACAAAGCAACAGCTTCAGTTTGAGCTGGAGGGCAAATAATGACAGATGTAACCCACCAAACATTTGTCAGCGATACGACTTGATCTAAACCTACAAGCGTGTGTTGCGATATTTGAACTTTCTATTTACTGAAGGGTAAAGGGGAAATATGTATTCCAGTTACTTTTTAAATGTATTACAGTGAAACCCTCTTACTGCTATGCTAGCAAACACTTTTATCTCGGGTTAAAAAAATAATAGTATTAACATTTCAATTTCCGAAACCGTATGACACCAGAGATTTATTAAGTCCAAAATGAAATGATTTCTGTAAAATAAAAAGTATTTAGTAGCTCACCTTATTGGCATATGTTTTCTATTGTGAACGAAGTGCGCTTGTGTTTTGATTCTTTTGCGCATCTTATATTGCGCACTAAACGTGCTACATGTACGTATTCTACTATGAAACTTATTTTACGGACGAAACGCATCTTTTATTTATTTTTGATGGCACCAAATATTAGTTATCAACCTTCAATAATATATTTAAAGAGCGTTCAAGATCTTGTTTTGACAATATTTCCAGGAAGACAGAACACAACCGAATGGTAAACATTTCTAGTGTGATTGAAATAGGGGCCGTCCATATAGTGCGTCACGCTATTTTTACCATTTTAACTCCCCCCTGTCACAAACTGTCACAACTCTCAGACCCCCTCTCCGCCCCCCCCCCTAAAGTACGTCACACTTTCGAAAATATTTGTTCATTTTTATTTAAAAAATAATTAAAATTTAATAGAAAACACCGTGACGTCCCACATGGCTGGACCCCCCTCCCCCCTGTTACAAACTGTCACACTTTCCTACACCCCTCCCCCCTATGGAGCGTGACGTACTTTATGGACGGCCCCATAAAGGCCAATCCAGAGGTTTAAACAAAACTTTAGATATTTTTGTTTTTCTAATACATGTTATACATCAATTTTCATTGAAGATATGTAAGAGTTTAGTTGATTAGATAGAGGTGAAGGAATTGTAACACCACAATTTCCTACACTGACAGACGTACAGGCAATCTTCCTCTACAAGCTGACCAAGCTATTCCATTAAAAAAACCAAAAAAAACCCCAAACAAAAAACGTTTTATTTGTTTTGTTTGTTTATTGAGAAAATATTTTCAATGCCAAAAAGTTTGTGTTCTTAGACTCAGTGATAGTTTCTTTTAGACAATTAAGTTATTTGTAAGGTTTTGCTACAAATAACATTTCATTTTTAAAATTTGTCCCTTGATTTTCACAAATAATCTTGATTATAATTACCACCACACAATGTATCTCACTCTTTTGCTGTGAAGTCAAGATTTGACATGTAAAAATAATCTTGATTATAATTACCACCACATAATGTATCTTTTGCTGTGGGGTCAAGATTTGACATGTTCCCAACTGTTACGGAAAATGAGGACAAAGCTGTTATTCTAAAATCTAAACTAACGTCATGTTCTCTTGATCCAATCCCCCCTCCACTATTGGTTGAGTCATTAGATCACTTACTCCCAACCATAACACATGTAGTTAATGAGAGTCTAACATCTGGTACTTTTCCAACCTTATGTAAATCTGCTGTAATGAAACCTTTGCTAAAAAAACAAGGGTTGGATCAAAACAATTTAAAAATCTATCGACCTGTGTCCAATATTTCATTTGTATCTAAGGTCATTGAAAAACTTGTCTTAAACAACTTTTTTCTTATCTTAATTACAACTCTCTTCTAAGTCCCAATCAGTCGGCCTACAGACCTTCTCACAGCACAGATAATTATTTTGGAGTTTATGGCTAAGTTATGGCTTGGTTTCAATCATACTTATCAAACAGATCACAGGTGGTATCAGTAGATGGCTGTATCTCTCACAAAGATGACTTGGTTTATGGTGTGCCTCAGGGCTCCATTTTGGGTCTGGTACTTATCGTGCTGTACACAAGGCCACTAATTCTACTGCTCGAAAAGCATTCAGTTAAAAGCCAATCATTTGCAGATGATACTCAGCTTTACACTCACACTGATCCCTCTGATATTGAATTCACTGTCAAATTGATGCAAGAGTACATTGGTGAGGTAAAGTCTTGGAAGCACTCATATTCTGCAACAATAAATCACGCAGTACTTTGTCTCTTCCGAATTATATTCAGGTGGCTAGTTCTGATATACTTTTCAAAACATCGACTAGAAATCTTGGCCACATTATTTCTGACAATATGTCTACCAACAGCTTCATCAATCACATCTATCGCTCTGCCTACATTGCCATTCGTCAGATCAGCTCAATCCGTCATTACTTACAGTTAGTGCAATAAAAACTCTAGTCTGTGCTCTTGTACTAGCTCGTATGGATTACTGCAATTCTCTTCAGTCAGGTGCGCCAAAACAATACATTGAAAAACAACAGAAAGTTCAAAATTCTCCTGCCAGATTAGTTCTAAATGCAAATCAAACATGACCATGTTACTCCGCTACTTTACTCACTTCATTTGCTACCTATACAAGCCCAAATTGATTACAAACTGACCTTTCTCTGTCACAACTTCTTTTCTGACTCATGACCTTCCTATCTTACTGAGCTTCTGTCGGTCTACTCACCAAGTCGTCAGCTACGCTCTTCTGCAGACACGCGCATTCTCTGTGTTCCTAAGACACGAACTAAAATTTTTGACGAAAGGTCATTATCTTTTTGTGCAGCCAAACAATGCTCTGCCATTACACATCCGGAGTATTTCATCTACACATTCCTTCAAGACTGCACTTAAGACGCATCTTTAAAAAAATTATTTTCAAAATTAATGAAACACCATTTCTTTTTAATGATTAACGTAGCTTATGTGTATTGTACTGTTATTTATGTGGTTATTACGAAATTAATGTATATTTAAATTATTATATGTATGTTATTCAGAGCCCTCTTTACATCAGTTTGGGCACCTGGGCAAAGAAATAGTGTTTTACGGCAGGAATAGAAAATTAATATGCATAATATATATAAATAAACATACTCCCATGGGGCCCCTATGCTCGTGGGCCCCCGGGCAAATGCCCAACGGGCCTATGCGTTAAGACGGCCCTGATGTTATTATCTCCATGTAAAGCGCTGTGAGCCCGGCACCTTGCTGGGAAACAGCGCTATAAAAATTAGCAATTTATTATTATTATTATTATTATTATAATAATGAAAAGTCGAATAATTAATAATAAATAAATCAAATTCTAGTTTTTTTTAACATTTCAAGTATAAAAATTGAATATTATTTTTATCAGTGTTAAGGTTTTTTTTAAAAGATTTTTTTAACTGTACGTTTTAAGTGTGTGTGTGTGTGAATGCGTGTTCTTTCCGGCATTGCAAAATTCGGAATCGAGATCAGACGAAACAAAAATATAGGCTGTCGTACGGGACAGGAAATTGAAATCCAGTTCACAGATAATCTTTCTAGAGCAAGACACGCGATGTCTTGTCTACATTCACATTTCTCTCGTGCCAAACAATGATTTCTATAAGACTTACTACAAATATATTGCAGTCAATATCAAGTGTGATACATAAGCTGTTTTATCCATTTAAAATCATTTACTCATCTCGATATTTAGCTACTTAACTTAAAACACTTTTTTAAAGTGTTTTAAAATTTTTTTTAATAAATAATTTTTAACGCTCTCTTATCCGAACCTGCTTCAGTTCCGATTGATTCAGAAACTGAGGGTGCTACTGCAACAAGGAAATGTGTCAGGTGATATGTGTTGAAATAGTTGCACACCCAATGGTCGAATGTGGGTAATGTGTTAAAACGATTGCACGCCAAGTTCTTGTGTTCCATAGGGCACGGTGCAGCGTCTTGTAACAGTTATTTTTTTAATGATCGCATTTTGCGCCATTAGAATTGTGACGTAATCAACATCCGTGACGTTGTTGTTAGGTGTGTCTTTAGTTTGACTTGTGTCCGTTCTCATGGATATTATTAGTTTGATTCAGTTCATAGTTAATGCTGATTGAATTGTATTCATTCTAATATATAATGCGCCTAAGCGCGTCTGTATGTCAGTGATCGCTATGGAAGGTAACTCTTGATTTTAAAAAAACAACATTTTTTCGTACAATAATAAACATTTTGGTGTAGAGATTAGTGTGTATTGTGTTTCTGGACTTAAAATATTATTTGACATGACGTCGTTGTTTGAGCTTATAATAGTTATAGTTTGTGAAAAGGGAACGATGTAAATAAGAAGAAATTTATGCACTGGGTTAAGATTGAGGCTAATTGGTGGCACTATTATTTTTGATAGAGAGGGGCACCTTTGTGAACATTTAAATGTTACTTTTCATTGGTAGCAGCAGACATCAATATCATCACTCAACCTGAGTAAAAAGGAGAAAGTATTGATATTTTTTATTTTGGCGACCCCGTAGCGTAGCACTGGCATTGCACTTGTATTCTAATGCAGTGGTACCTCAGTTTACGAACTTTCGAGACTCGTTTATTAACCAAAAATGTTTGTACCAATGAAACAGAGAAATTTCTTTTAAAAATGAAATAATGATTATTTTTCATTGCAAAGGGGAAAAAGCAGCAATGCAAGGAATAGTTCTGCTCCGCGTATTATATGAAGATCAACATTGACTGATTTCGGTAACTTCCTGTTCTTGTTCTTTATGATGGTGGATGTAGTTCAGTTAGCCATTCAGTACTCATTAGCGAGAAAAATAATGAGAGTTTAACCGATCCAAATTAAAGAGGACCGATCACAATTAACCGTTAACAAACGTAGCTATAATTGTGTCGAAAGATATACAGCTGTTTCAATGGTTCCTATTGGCTAACCTTTTAGTAACAACAAAAAAGTAGGATAATGTTGGAGACTACATATTAACATAATATATAAAAAAATATATTTCGGAAACTAAGAAATAAATGTTATTTTTTATATCTGAAAAACAATTTATACTTAAATATTTTTCACATTAAGTTCTCTGTAAACTTTTAACATTAGGTTTTATATATGCTTTTAATACACGGAATTACCCATCAATTATAGGCCTTTAACAACAAGCTCAATTTGAACGATTTTCACTGTCGTTATTTTTAACAGCGAATTAGCTTCACACGCTCTAAAGCATGAGAGGTAATCCGATATTCTCTCTGGGATATAATCCCATGGCGGATGGATAGCGAGGTAAATAGTGCGCTCACCTCACAAGCAGAGGGGCGTGGGATAAAGCCCACGTTAAGGCCACAATAAAAATGTTGATAAATGGCCATCGCTAAAAAGTCCTCCGCTGACCTGGAGAGGAGATGTTTGCCACCAAGGACTACCAAGCCCCGAGAAAGTTCTAATGGAAACATTAGAACCCCGAGGTTATGGGACACACACACGCACAAAATAATCCCATCACTAGATTTGGACACATATCTTTGAGCTGAATGGGATTTAAACCGGTAGAGTAACTGGAACGGCATGCCTTAAACTGATTGGAAGAAAATCCTATATAATAACTTGGGATCTTGTCCTACTACTGATTTTGAGGTAGTCCTAATATATGATTTTGATGATATCCTATGTTACTCACTGGGACATAGTCGTATGTTATTCACTCGGACATAGTCGTATGTTACTCACTGGGACATAGTCGTATGTTACTCACTGGGACATAGTCGTATGTTACTCACTCGGACATAGTCGTATGTTACTCACTGGGACATAATTTTAAGTTACTCACTGGGACATAATCCTGTGTTACTTATTGGGACATTATCTGGAGTTACTCACTGGGACATAGTCCAATATTACTCACTGGGACATAATCTTAAGTTACTCACTGGGACATGATCCTATGTTACTCATTGGGACATAATCTTAAGTTACTCACTGGGACATAGTCCTATGTTACTCATTGGGACATAGTCCTATGTTACTCACTGGGACATAATCTTAAGTTACTCACTGGGACATAATCCTATGTTACTCATTGGGACATAAGCTTAAGTTACTCACTGGGACATAGTCCTATGTTACTCACTGGACATAGTCATATGTTACTCGCTGGGACAGAGTACTATGTTACTCACTGGGACATAGTCCTATGTTACTCACTGGGACATAGTACTATGTTACTCACTGGGACATAATCTAAAGTTACTCACTGGGACATAATCCTATGTTACTTACCGGGACATAATCTAAAGTTACTCACTGGGACATAATCCTATGTTACTTACCGGGACATAATCTAAAGTTACTCACTGGGACATAATCCTATGTTACTCACT
The DNA here is from genome assembly GCA_944989445.1 of Ampullaceana balthica. Taxonomy (NCBI): domain Eukaryota; kingdom Metazoa; phylum Mollusca; class Gastropoda; family Lymnaeidae; genus Ampullaceana; species Ampullaceana balthica. The sequence continues at coordinate 912,946 of CALYLW010000376.1, read as the reverse complement.
GGGACATAATCTTAAGTTACTCACTGGGACATAGTCCTATGTTACTTACTGGGACATAATCTAAAGTTACTCACTGGGACATAATCCTATGTTACTTACTGGGACATAATCTAAAGTTACTTACTGGGAAATAATCCTATGTTACTTACCGGGACATAATCTAAAGTTACTCACTGGGACATAGTCCTATGTTACTCATCGGGACATAATCTAAAGTTACTCACTGGGACATAATCTAAAGTTACTCACTGGGACATAATCCTATGTTACTTACCGGGACATAATCTAAAGTTACTCACTGGGACATAGTCCTAAGTTACTCACTGGGACATAGTACTATGTTACTCACTGGGACATAGTCCTATGTTACTTACTGGGCCATAATCTAAAGTTACTTAGTGGGACATAATCCTATGTTACTTACCGGGACATAATCTAAAGTTACTCACTGGGACATAGTCCTATGTTACTCATTGGGACATAATCTAAAGTTACTCACTGGGACATAATCTAAAGTTACTCACTGGGACATAATCCTATGTTACTTACCGGGACATAATCTAAAGTTACTCACTGGGACATAGTCCTAAGTTACTCACTGGGACATAATCTAAAGTTACTCACTGGGACATAATCCTATGTTACTTACCGGGACATAATCTAAAGTTACTCACTGGGACATAATCCTATGTTACTCACTGGGACATAATCTTAAGTTACTCACTGGGACATAGTCCTATGTTACTTACTGGGACATAATCTAAAGTTACTCACTGCGACATAATCCTATGTTACTTACTGGGACATAATCTAAAGTTACTTACTGGGACATAATCCTATGTTACTTACCGGGACATAATCTAAAGTTACTCACTGGGACATAGTCCTATGTTACTCATTGGGACATAATCTAAAGTTACTCACTGGGACATAATCTAAAGTTACTCACTGGGACATAATCCTATGTTACTTACCGGGACATAATCTAAAGTTACTCACTGGGACATAGTCCTAAGTTACTCTCTGGGACATAGTACTATGTTACTCACGGGGACATAGTCCTATGTTACTCACTGGGACATAGTCATATGTTACTCACTGGGACATTATCTAAAGTTACTCACTGGGACATTATCTAAAGTTACTCATGGGACATTATCTAAAGTTACTCACTGGGACATTATCTAAAGTTACTCACTGGGACATAGTCCTCTGTTACTCACTGGGACATAATCTTCTCAACTGATTGTTTTGTATTCCTATGATCTAAATAGGACGTAATACCATATACTGGTTATTACCTAATCCTATAAGCTGACTGGGAAGTTGCATCATATCCACGCTTCAAAGTACAAGAGTATCATGAAAGTAATTTAATCCAATGTCCTTAAGGGATTTCATTCTTTTACAATGATTATGGCATTAGTTTATATCCATAATCATATATCCAGACAGGACTGTAATCCTCCATACTGATTGTGACGTAATCCCATGTGCTGACTGGGTCTGCCTCTTGCATCTCTCCAGGCTTCGTGTTTCAACGACTGGAATACAACAAGAAACCTACTCATCATTAATTCAAAGAGGAGACAGAAAGTTGTCGGCCTTTCCCCCCTTAAGGGAAATGCGGATGGGATTAAACTTAGTGTATTGGGGGGCATTATGGGAAATAAAGGCCAAATTTAAGGGGAAGCAATCCGTCTTTTTTAATTGTGGTTAAGAGGATGAAACAATTAGAGTACGCTGGGGTAATGAACTAGGATGACATTTAATAAATATTTTCTATAACTGATGTAAAGATATTTTAACTATGTACAAGAATTTTTTTAAAAAAGAGAGAGAGAGAGGATGACACTAGAAATTACGAATTAAAGCACGCATTGATTTTTTAAATCGCTAACACAATATTTCCATTTTGCCATAATTTTTTTTTAAGGTTTGAAAAAAAAAGACTAGACATTTCCTTTCCAACTGTCATCTACAACTATTAATTTATTACAACGAAAACCCAAAAGGTAAAAAACGATTATTTTGATATTACTAGACATTTTCACTTAAGAAAGGTGTTTCCATAATATGTCAAGCGGTTCTTTATGCAAGTATAAATTGTTCGTTCTCTTTCCTTTAAAATATAAGACATCAATAGCGTTTCTCTCAGCCGTAAGGTGTCTTTTTGGCTCGGGAATTCCATATTGTGAAATTCATTAACTGCACTAAATGATGACTTTACGAATAAGTTTATTATTGAAGCTATTTTAAATTAAGCGGATTTTTTTTCTTAACAAGTTTAACTGCTGATTCCCGTAATGAGTTGAACTGTTGATTCCCGTAATGAGTTTAACTGTTGATTTTGAACTTGGTATAACTGTTGCTTCTTATGAACTTTAGGTTTGAACTCTAACATATGATTCTGAAACACGATCAGCTATTGATTTCCTGCATATGTTTTTTTTAAATCATCAAATTTGTCTAAGCCTTGTGAGTATTCACTAAATATGTGACATTCTCCTTTGAGGTGGAGCTCTACGCTCTTTTTAAAAATCTATATTTGAATGTATTTGTTCAATTTTTAAATGTTAGTATTACACATAGGATAGCGAAGTCAACAGTGCGCTCGCCTCACAAGCTGAGGGGCGTGGGATCTAGCCCACGTTAAAGCCACAATAAAAATGTTGATGAATGACTATCACTAAAAAAAAAGTAATCCGCTGACCTGGAGAGGAGATAGGGGCCGCCAAGGTCTACCAAGCCCCGAGAAAGTTCCATTGGAAACATTAGAACCCCCTACGACCACGAGGTTATGGGACACACAAAAATTAATAATTAAAAAAAAATTATACTTACTGTCTGTAAGTGTTGACAGTTAATTCAATAAACAAAGAAGATAGAATGATAATTCCATCGAACATCTACTGGCGTTTGTTCAATATCTAAATCGTAATTCACAGATTTTATCTCCTAAATGGAGATACCGATTATTAGATCTTAGAGAAGAGAGAACATGGATCGAGCTGAGAAATAAACAGTATTCATCGGCATCCTTCCATCTCGCAAGACGGCATCCTTCCATCTCTCCAATGCGTAACCGTTGGTTTGGGTTGCATTTCCTCGTGTGGCTTTGCAGTCGTATCCTTGAGTGACAGTCTTTACCACAGCTTTTGCACACCAGTTCTGTGCTTCCCAATGTTTGTAGCTGTCTGTAGCCTCCTCCATCATTCGCTCCTCGGCCACTATGACGCCCTCTTTTACAACTGAGCGCCACGTAGATTGGACGTCTGCCTTACACTCCCAGTCGCTTGTGCGTATTCTGGCTGCTTTCATGTCCCTTTGGCAGACATCTTTAAATCGCAGACGTGGGATAGCTGTCTTCCTCTTTCCCGATGCCAGTTCTCCATGTAGGAGGTCGTTTGGGATGCGGCCAGGGCTCGTGCTTTTCACATGTCCTAGCCATCTCAGGCGTCTTTCACTAAGGATTGAGAACATGCTTTTGGGTATTGGCACGCATCATGACCTCACTATTTGACGCTTTGCCCTGCCATTTAATGCCCAGGATGGGACGCAGGCACCTCGACGAAATAAACAGTAAACGCTGTACAAACTAACAAACACGATGGATTAGCAAGTAAAAATAAAGTATATAAATAAAACTGTGCCAAACGTTTGGGGTGGAAGAATACAGCCATGATACCTCTATGGAAATATTGTTTGTATTTTCAGAGATTAAAATATCGTTGCTTTTTAATGAGCACTCATTCGTATTTGCGTACCTGAAGATATTTACCTGCAAATAGCGTTTTTGTTCTTTTGAGCGTTTCCCAGGGTATCATGCTTGAGTTCAATCTCATAGCTCTATCCATGACTTATCTTAACACGGTTAACGGATGAGGTGTTCGTGCCCCACCCTCTCCGACAAACCCTAAAAAAATGTCTGCTTTCCAACAAAACGCGGAGGTTGTTTTCTGGTCACCATTTTGCTCGGCTCAAACAAAGTGAACAAAATGAAAGAAGAGAAAATATCAGTCTTTGAAGGATTTCGATTCTTTCTCACAACCTGGAGCAACAATGGGGACCTGATCGATTTGGTCAACGAACGAAAAGGGCCGTTAATCAAAACGCTGCCTCTGTCTGGCCACCAAAATCTGGGTGCGGCGCTTAAGTGAAGAGAATGTGGGAGGCGGGAGAAGTGAGGGGAGGGCTGCGATGCAAGAGAAAGAGGAACAGCTGGAAAAATTAATAACAAAAACAATGAAATCTCCCCAGTCTTTAAAATCCTATATTCTTCAAATTTAAGTTTTAAAATTAGTCCAAGAGATTCAATGTTGAAAACGCAAGACGTCCTTCAAAATATTCGACGGAAATATGCAACTAAAAATTTAAAATAAAATCAGTTAATGAAGTCTGTTCTGTTATTATTTTTGTTTAGAAGTATGACATGGGCCAAACACAAAACTGTTTAGATATAAAGAAATATTTTCAATTGCGCAAGCAGGCACGTAGAGTTTTAAAATATAATGGAAAATTTGGTTTAAAATTTTAATATTTAAAAAAAAAGTCTACGTTGGAAAAAAAAGGAAATGTCAGCTACAGATAAGTGTGTTTAGCTTCAAGTGACTTCGTTGATGTAGAAAAAAAAAGCCTAATGCCCGCCACTATAACTCACGTGGGGCGTCTCATTACACCAGAACATTGGAATCAGGCGGTAGTCTACCCGCCCCCACCCCGTGACGTGTTGTTTTGTGGAGGGTTAGATGGTAGAGGATAACTGGACTATGATGAGACGCTGGCCTGGAATTGGCTTGATTAAAGTCGGAGTTACTTGTGGTGTGTGTGTGTGTGTGTTGTGTGTGTGTGTGTGTGTGTGTGTGTGTGTGTGTGTGTGTGTGTGTGTGTGTGTGTGTGTGTGTGTGTGTGTGTGTGTGTTTTGGTGTACGTGTGTGTGTTGGTGTACGTGTTCGGTTGTGTAATTTTGGAGAATGAGTTAGTGTTAGTTTTCTTTCTCATTGCCAACTCTGGTTGTAAATTTAAAACTTTTACTTTTAAAGTGTGACGGTACGTCATTATTTCAATCATGTGTGTCATCCTATTATATAAAAGGCAAGTTTCTGTCCATTCTGTCCTTTCTGTCCCGTCATCTATAGCGATTGGTCCCTCAAACACATATGACTCCTACAGCCAATCACTAGCGGAGAAAATTTACATATTACGCGGAAGTTCAAAACGAGTTATCTTTGGTGCAGTTTTTTTGTCATAATTCATTATGTTGATCCCATCTTGAAGTGATGCCTGCCGCTTAATCCAATGACAATTCTGCTTTTTCCTTGATGGTCCTGGGGGGTAGTGGCAAGAGTTTTAAGTGTTGTTTGTTTTTTGTTGCCGTTATTGTTGTTGTTGTTTTGTTGTTGTTATGTTGTTGTTTTGTGGTTGTTGTTATTGTTGTTGTTTTGTTGTTGTTGCTGTTGTTGTTGTAGTTGTTGTTTTGTTGGTTTTTTTTGTTACTTTTGTTGCTGTTGTTGTTTTGTTGTTGTTTTGTTGTTGTTTTGTTGTTGTTGTTGTTTTTGTTTTGTTGTTGTTGTTGTTTTGTTTTTGTTGCTGTTGTTGTTGTTTTTGTTGCCGTTATTGTTGTTGTTGTTTTGTTTTTGTTGCTTTGTTGTTGTTGCTGTTGTTGCTGTTGTTGTTGTAGTTGTTGTTTTGTTGTTGTTGTTTTGTTGTTGTTTTTTGTTGATGTTGTTGCTGTTGTTGTTGTTTTGTTGTTGTTGTTTTGCTGTTGTTGTTGTTTTTGTTTTGTTGTTGTTGTTTTGTTTTTGTTGCTGTTGTTGTTGTTTTTGTTGTTGCTGTTGTTGTTTTTGTTGTTTTTGCTGTTTTTGTTGTTGTTGTTGTCCACATCCCTTGCCCTGCGACGACAATGTCCTGTAAACGCTTCAGCATAACAACTACCAAAACATAGCGTCCATGAACTTCACAGGTCACTCTACACTTACTTCCGTCCTTGGGCGGGCTTTGTTACTAGTCTAATATATAAAGCTCAGTTGGTGTTTGTATCTTTGTATGTTTGTATGTTTTCCTGTTACACAGCCACGGAAAAACCAAGTGACGGACGTCGACAAAATTTGGCAGGACGGTTCCTTTTAACCTGCAGATGGTTTTAGTATAGTTTTTGTAATTGTCCCTTTTGCCCGAAAGCCGTAAATTAAAAACTCATAAAATATAGAGCCAAAGAGAAAAAAGTATATATCAATTCCTTATTGAACAGCTTCATGCGGACATTCAAAACGAGTTCATTTTGGTGCACTATTTTTTCCTATACTTTATATTCAGCTGTGCGCTTTCTAAAATCTTTTATTGTCAAATTACGGTGCGCACATTTTTGTGTACGCATCTTACTTAGATTGAGCTGTGTAATTTTGTTATAATAACATTCATATTTGGTTTGACCTTGCCGTACAAAGCACTGGCTTTTTATACGAATACTTTCTTTATATTATAGATGGGTTAAAACTATGTTAATCATTCGTCACACGATGAATGGAATTTATTTTTAAATTAAGAGTTTTGTTATGTTGTTTATAATAACTCACAATTAAATTTTAAAACATAATAATGATGTGAGGGAATTTTACGTGTAAATATTTGGCCTACATGAAATAAACTTTATCGTAAATTAGAGCACTTACACTTTTTTTAATAAATTTGTTGCGTGATCTTTATTCCTAATGTAGATTTCATTTTTAATATCTATATTTATCTATAGCTATCTATATCTATCTATATATAGTAGATAATAAATATTTCTGCAACTTAAAATGTTCTTGTTTATTTAACTGGCTCAATCCTTTAAATTTACTTATTAAAGTTAAGCATCAATAATCTAAACATGCATATAAAGGCCAGAGGCGTAACTAGGTTTTTGGCGCCCTTGGCTAATTTATTTTTGGCGCCCTTGATAAATTAACAAGTTTCAGCTTTGCGATTTTTTCATTTGTTAGAAAAAGTAATTGAATTTCTCTTATTTTATTTATGACAATAATTATAATATATATAATATATATATATATATATATATGTATAAATTATAATATCATTTCCATATCAAAACATCTGTAAAGGCCAACAAAATGTATAGTTATTATTGGTCCAGCACATAATTACAAGACTTTATTTTAAGCGAACGCCTTTCAATTAACTTTCATTGACTAATAACGTGCGCAAATTTTATTGCAAGCTTTTAAATAAGACTGGGTTAGTTTCTTTAAATTATTTTGGAAACTTCATAACATTTACAACTTTTATAATTTAGTTTATTAGCGCTTTGATATGAGCAGCTATTGCCAACATAGAATGTTGAGGCGTAGTTCCTGACCTTATAGCTGCTGTTACACATATTTCATTACTTTAAATGGTCTAACAATGTGGGCTCGTAACTAAGATACGTTTTTTTACGTGACGGCGGTTGTCGTCACATATTTTTAAAAAAAGGAAGTTAACTGTATTTACTACCCTTAAAATTGTAAGTGAGTTTTATGAGAAAATCAATTCTCTAAGTAAAAAGAACTCATTAGAAAAACACATTAGACGTTGATGGTTTTTTTATTTCTTAAGATTTTTTAAAATTTTCGATATATGTACATGGCATTATAAAATATATACTCTCTAAACAAAGTATGTTTCAAGTTTATAATGAATTAGATAATTCCTTAATGTAATTTTGTTTTTCATTTTTCTTGATTAACTTCATTTAGTGTCTCTTTTCTATACTAATAAAATCTAAGCACCTTCTCTCCAATGGTCCAACTTACCATTTGAATAAAAGTCTGTAAATTTCAGACTCATTAAAAAAAAATTAAACACTACTGAAATCAGAACTAAAATTAATATTGAATAAAAATGGTCTTCCCTTATATTAGCTAAATTGTTGCAATCTAATCATTTACTATTTGGCTGATGGATAAATCTAGACCAAATTTAAGTTAACATGAACCTGATAATAACTTATTTTAATTTTTATATCATTTGTAATTTAATATGTCCACTCCTTTCTGTCCAGGATACAAAAATCATTTTCCTCCTAAAAATATATATCTTCGTTTCAAACACACTTTTTAAGCGAATAAATGAATCTTAAATATACTTGGAAAAATAAATTATCTAATTTCCAGAAACATAAACTGTGGGGAAAATGGGCGCGGGATAGAGAAAAAGTGAACTTAATGATATAATTTACAAAATTTGATGTCTTATCGGTAAACGGGTAATCAACAAAGAATTGAATCCCTTTGTGAAGCAGCAACATATTGGATTTTGGAATCCATCGGTAAATAGGACCGTTTTTTTAAAGAGACAGAAGGGAAACAAATTATGAAAATAGTCTTGATGTATTTTAATTTGCTTTGTTATTGATTCATTTTATTTTCTTCATCTAAGTTCTATTAGCATATTAAAGACTACATGAGTTTCATTCCAAATGTAATTTCCTGCTACGTTGGATCTATAACAATGATAAATGTTAGTTTACAGGATTTTAAATTAAATTAATGCTTTTTTCGAATCGTTTGTTTAGCTTCATAGTGCTCTTTATGTTACGTAAAATGTATCAGAATTAGAAAATTGCATTCTTCATATGTATATCTCTGAGCAACTGAAAGTTGCATTCCCAAGAGTAAGCACAACATTTATTTATATTATAACCAGAAGGCCAAACTAAAATGGTCGCATACACATACATAATTAACATATAATTATTGGCATATTTTCAACTACGTATTAAACCTCTGAGAGCAGTACACTCCCGCTGCAAAAGCGCGGGTATATTTCTAGTTTTTAATAAAATTTAGAGGTATGCTGTTTCTTTGTCAACTTATAGCATACATTAATCTTACAACTCCTGATTAGTTAGGTTTTATGATGTGCCAAAAGATTTGTTCAAGAATCGTTGAGACAACGCATAAAAGTTCAAAAAGCACCCACTCCTTGTGTAAGACATTGTTCGTGCGGTATGATGTACAACTACCGACCTGGTGGAGACGGATTCAGTTCCCGGGATAGCAACATTCCGTCTTCATCACTAGATCCAGCCCCAGCACAGATAACAAAGATGTTTCTGTATTATTTTTTTAGGCTGTTCCACTTTGCAGTAAGTTAAATTCGTGCTAAAAGTCTTCGTGCCGTTTCATGTTCTCATTTAAATAATACTCTTATCTGTGAATTGAAATTCTGATGAAATTATTTTTCTAGTTTGAGTTGCCTTGCTAGTAAAATTTTAATTATAAGCCGACGTTCTAAACCTCGTGTGAACTCTTAATTCCCCTTAATTTTATAAAATGTGTGTACACTTTATAATTCTAGTTTGACATCATTACACGTAAACCAAGATAGGTTAACAAAATTATAGCATTGATCATTAAAAATCCGAACGATTAGGAAATCCCTTAACTTCACTTTAAATAAAAAGAACCCGTAAAAAACCAAGTTTTTGACTATAAATCCTTTATGTACGAGACATAATTAAAATAATGTTCATTATAATACGCAGCGCAAGACCATCCAAAAATACAAAATTGTAGTTATGTCTCGTAAAACGTGTTTAATATAATGCGCAGCGATCAGGAATAGTTTTATAAAAAGTGTTGTCAATAAAATACGCATCTTATTGCGCGACAGAAAGTTTGTTCAATATAATGCGCACCCTTGCACTCAAAAAATAACATGATACATAGGAATAAATATAATAATCTAAAAAATCAATAATTTAATTGCGGTACATGCGATCGATCTGAAATTTAAAGACATTGTTTTTATCATCGGCACAAAACTGCCTGCAAAATTTCAGCTCGCTAGCTTAATATGAAGTGGGTTAAACATCGATCTAAAGTTATGGCGACCGAGAAGCAATCAAGCAACCAGACACCACGAGTTATTATGAAGGATTTTTAAAAAATAATTCAAGAATGATTACGCAGTCATTAAAAAGGTTCAAATTTGTCAAATATACCTTTAACATTTTAACACGAAACCTCGTAAGTGCTATTGTAAACACTCTTTTGTGTCGTTTTAAAGATCCTTTACTCAGATTTTTTTATAATAGATTGATTTGACTAACGACTTCTTCACTGTGTCTTAATAAGTAAGACACACCCCAAATATGAAATTCAATTTTAGTTGCGAATACTACTGGATGAGACTATGAGTGAAAGTTTTATTTAAGAACATTTATGGTAACCATCCGTCCAGTTCAGTCCGTTTGGGGCATTTGAAGAGTTTCAAGATGGGCTACAGGCAAAATGTACCGCGTTTAATATAGGTCTTAACTATGACATTTTTAATGTAGGTCTTAATTGTGACATTTTTAATGTAGGTCTTAATTGTGACATTGCTAGGTAGTTTAAAAAATAGTTTTAATAAATATATCATTTTTGTTGTTGATTATAATAAAAACATAAACGCGAAATAAAAATATTGGAAACAAATATCTATTAATCTAACAAGACGAATGCAGGATTTGAACCAAAGTCATTATTTAAAAATTATAATTTTCTTTGAACCAAAGACATTATTTAAAAATTATAAGTTTTTAAAGACATTTATAAGATACATAATCAAAATGTAAGTTTTCTTAGTATACGTATTAAACTTCGTATTTATATGCTATTGCTGATCAGAATATTGAAAAAGATTTTCAAGATGGAAAATAGTTTTAAAGAACAAATTATGAAACATTCCTTTATTGTGTGTTTTTCGATCTTTAAACTTCACTCCCAAACCAGATACTCCATTTCATGGATATACTAGACATACCCCACTCGCGTGGCAAACAATGGATATTCCAACTGGGCTGGCATATTGATGGTAATCCATTTCCCCATGAGGCACTTGGGTACTCAAGTCTGACTATTGTAAGTGCGAGTGATCACCCGTGGTAACAACAGAGCTACTTCCCTTTGCTTTGTAACCCAGCTTCCATAAATGGTGTCTACGCTAGATAAAACAACTTTGCACAAGTATTTATGCTGGCGTCAAATCAATAGCTACACGCTTGTGAATTTTACCCTGGTTATTTTTGTGGCATGTACATGAAATTAAGAAATCAAGATTTGTAAATTATATAAGCAGAACGTATGGATGAGTAGACTTACATAAATAATATTCAACAAAAGATTTTTTTTCATTATTAGAACAGCGTATATTTAGCCTCAACTGGTGGCTGGCATAAAGAATACAAATCATAGTTGCACAACGTATATATAGCCGTAAGTGATTATCGAACACGTTTAAGAAACTAATGGATGAAGCTACGCCTTAAAATATCACGGGCGCGGTGGTCGAGTGTAATGCGCGCTCGGCCCCCGTACCGATGGTTAAGGGACTTGTTCCCGGGGTCAAGAGTGTCCGAAAAGGTACCCAGCTCCAAGTAAGGGAATAAATGCGGCTGGGAATAGCGTGGACCCTCATAGCAGTGGCCTGTGATCGCTGCGTCAATCGCCAAATGACCGGCATGATTTGTGAATGCAGTAATCTTCTGTATAGACTGTATAGATAAGATAGGATAATTATATATTTTTCAGTCCATTTACATGGAGTATAATTGTATTTTGAGAAACTTTTGTTTAAATTGACAATTTATTTCCTAAGCTACAGAAAATGAATTAGAGAAACATCTTAACTACATTTTACCACGTATCTTAGATTCAGGAATCGGAACTTGTATATTGAAATTTGCATAAGTTAAAAACAACAGTTAAAGTTCCATATAAGTTACACGCAGAGGACAGTGGGTGATAACTAAGTCCCATGTTAAAGACAGTCAGTGTTAAAAAAAAACACGACAATCAAAAATAATATTGCGGCTGAAAGACAGTAATGAAAAAAAATCTTTTAAAAAGAAATAATACTAATTTTGCTAGAGACGAAAAAGAGATTTTGTTATGAAAATTGAAATTGCGGTAATGCTTTTAGAAAAAATTTAAAACATTCATTTCTTTTTCCATGTTTGCAATTGTTTACATTTATTTCTAATGCCGTTGTTCAACCTTTAGCTCATAAATTACTAACAAGTATTTCAGGCAGCATATATTGTTGTTAGTAACTACTGTAAGGTAACTTACCACAAAACCCCAGGACTCGCATGAACTTCGCGAGATCTGCATTGAAAGATTGCCAACTTTGTTTAGGACGAATAGATATCCCAAGTTTATTCCACATACAACATCAATTAAAGACGTTTAAGTAAATTTCTTACGATGCGTTTGTGTTCTGGCCCAGAGGCGTTGGAATGATACAATTGTAATGGGCTGAGACAGCTTCCTCTCCTCCCAATGATAGCCCAGGGAGAAATAAGACACAAGAGAAAATTTGGCTGTGAATTTGAGATCGGGTCTGCTAGGAGAGTACACTCGAGTAATACGTTATAGATGGCAGCTTTGGGGACGGAATGGTCTGGTTTATTACCATAACTATACTTTCCTTTTAGCATTGTTATTTAATCATTGAATTTATATCTAGTATCACGCATCAATTTATAAAACAAATCTCCAAACTTTCAAAAAGCAAAACTTGTAATTAAAAATAAATAAATTAATTTAAATTAAAATATTCAGTTGAGTTCATTCGCTGAGTTCATTCCCTGAGTTCATTCCCAGAGTTCATTCCCTGAGTTCATTCATTCCCTGAGTTCATTCCCTGAGTTCATTCCCTGAGTTCATTCCCAGAGTTCATTCCCAGAGTTCATTCCCTGAGTTCATTCCCTGAGTTCATTCCCTGAGTTATCTTATCTTATCTTATCTGTTTACAGACGCTCCTTCTATACAGAAGATTATTGCGTCCTACGCTTATCTATGGTTTGTGTTTAGTCCTGCATTTTTATTAGAGATTTAAATGTTGATAAAGTGTTGGTTTTCCTGGATTCTTCAGGCAACCCATTCCACGCCCGAATTCCGGACGGGAAGAAGGAAAACTTGTATGTGTTTGTTCTTGCATACGGAATAAGAAAGGTGTTTTTATCCTTATGTCTATCTGAGGGTTGTATTAAGTTATCTTTGTGTTGTATTTCTAAATTAGAATTAATTGCTTTATGTATGATTACTACTTTGCTCTTGGTTCTTCTATCCTCTAGTGTTTCAAGGTTTAATGATTTAACTAATGGTGTTATTCTTGTCAGTTTCGAATATTCTCCAGTAATGAATCTGGCAGCACTTTTTTGAATTTGTTCTAGTTTATCAATGTTTTCTTTGGTGGATGGGTCCCGATACAGAAGATGCATATTCTAGTACAGGTCTCACCAAAGTGAGGTAGCATTTTAGTTTTATATCTCTATTACATTTGTTAAAGTTCTTTTTTATAAAGCCTAAGGTTTTGTTTGATTTTTTAATAACTTCATTGACATGGGGATTCCATGATAGTTTCTCATTTATTAAGTTCATTCCCTGAGTTCATTCTCTGTGTTCATCATCATTCCCTGAGTTAATTCCCTGAGTTCGTTCCTTGAAAGTTCTTTCACGGGTCATTTTTAAAGCACAGGTTTTTTTTCCTTGGGTTTACGATAAGAAGACTCTCGTCTTAACCACACGGATGATTTTTGATGTTTTGAAGAAGATTAAGAGAGAGGAGAAATATAAAAAAGAAAAAAAAAAAAGATAAACAAAAATAGACAAAAAATAAAAAACAAAAAACAAAAAAACAAACAACACAGCACAACACCCCCACACACCCCACCCACCCCCACACCCCGCACTCCCCACCACCGCACTACACACCCACGCTCGCGCACCCACCCCCTCCACCATCACCACTCACACACTACACACCCACACACCCCACACACACACTCGCCACACACCATCCCGCACACTCCCCGCACGCACAGCACAGCACCCGCGCCCCGCCCCCCACTACCCGCACACACGCACCCTCACGCACACTCACACCCTCGCCCACACACACTCCCACACCTCTCACCCCCCCACCACTCACCTCACTACTCCACACCCACTGCCTCACCATCTCAACACTCCCCCCACGCCCCTACACGCCACTCACCTCACACCACACACCCGCCCCCTCACACACACACACACCCCGCACACCCACACACACGCCCCCACCCACTCACACACCACTCACCCACACTCGCCCCACCCCGTCCCACCACACGCACACATCTCATCTCGCCCCCCACACACTCTACACACACACACACGCCCACACCGCACCGCCCCCACTCCGCCCCTACTCGCCTCACACACACTAACACCCCTCACGACACGCTCACACCCTCCCCCAACTCTCTCCACACACACTACCCTCGCACACACACACCACACTCTCACACTCTCAACACACACCCCCTCCCACTCACACTCCACACGCACCACGCTCACCCTCAACCACCCCCACTCCCACGCCCCCCACCCCCACAGCACACGCACCACGCACACACACACACCACACTCTACGCCCCACACACGTCCCCCCGCCCCACACCACACACTCACCCTCACCACCCACTCGCCCAACACGCCCTCCCACTCACCCACTCTCCCACTCACACACTCAACCCTTCACTCACACACGCTCACTACGACAACAACACCCTCGATCCACTCGCCCTCCACGCACCACCACCCCACCCACAGCACACCACCTACCACACCCTCCCCGCTCACTACACATCGCCTCGCACTCTCGCGCTCCCCACCCACACACACACTCACCCACTCACACCCACCTAACAACAACCCCAAACACGATCTCTACCACATCACCCCACCCGACCCTGCCCCGCCCCACACCACGCTCTCCCACGCACGCACACACCCCACTCACTCACGCCACACCTCCCGCACTCGCCCAACTCACACACACACGCACTCGCTCCACCCCACCTCGCACTCACTCGCAGCGC
>CALYLW010000376.1:810556-893056 GCA_944989445.1 Ampullaceana balthica | reverse complement strand
AGGTGGAATCATTTCCTTATGAATTAGTATAGCGGTATAAAGTTTTTTTAAGATTGTATGTTTAACCATATTTTACTTCGGCCGTCTCTATACTCTATGTGTTTCTTGAAAACATGACCTTAAGTTATCATCATGGAAGGATATGAAAAATCTTTATTTCCGTATCCGACACTTCGCTCTTTCAAATTTTAACCTAACCACCTTTCCCCAACGCCCCGTTTATTTATTGTCTTTGTTTCCCCAACATAGTCCCCATACTAAACCCACCCGAGCAAATATGTTTGAGCCCCCCCCCTAACCCCCACCCGCCATCCATTCTTGACCAAGTACAAATTGGATGGGCTAACCGAGTGCTCACTGGGGACAGTCGGTCAGGGGGGGAACACTCCATTCGTGACTGATGGCTGCTCGGACTTGATTGAGTAACCATAACATTTGCCGTCTTACTTCGTGGGCAGGGGGGAGTGCATATAGAAAAAAAGAGGCAGTGGTATGAGATCTACACACATAAAGGCAATGGACATGATAACAGATGACTGTAATGTTTGTGAGAGGATGAACAAGTTTCACTCTCTGATGGTATGCAATCTCTGGCTTTTAGGCTAAATACTCATTGTTCTATAATTTATTTACGTCTTTAATAATATGGTTTACTATTTTTATTGACAAACACATTTTTAAAATAATTATACTATATAGTAAAAGGCAATTTTCTGTCCGGTCATCAATAGTGATTGGTCCCTCAAACACACATGACTCCTACAGCCAATAATATCAAGTTTACGCGGACGTTCAAAACGAGTTATTTTTGGGTGCAGTATTTCTTCCAAGGCGTATTTTGAGTTATGCGCTTTGGGATTTATAGTCAATAGCTCTGTTTTTACGAGTTATTTATTTTAACTATAATGAATAGTATTTTTGACGTGCTGCACATGTATGCCGGTCGAGACGGCTGTTGAAGGGGAGTTACAACAGGCCACCGAAAGGTGGCGGAACGTCCTTGGACGGGCTTGGTTGCTCGTATAGCAATTTAATAGAATAAAAAATTATCCAAAAAGTAACCATTTTGCTAGACACAGAAATATATTAATTAAATCCGCTTCTCTATCAGAAGTAAATTTAAAATTGAGAATGACATGTCGGTATTGTTGAAAAAATTCAAATTAATTTATGGGGAAATTTTTAGAGAACAATTTACTGTATACGTCATTTTATAACTCTCTACATTCTTTAGTAGTAATAATTGGGCTATATATCTAATTAAAGTTCAAAATTTTAAAGTTTGCTTAAACATATATGCTACTTCGAACAAATAATGCTAATGCTTTTAAAGATTAATTTCTTTGATCATTTCTTAGATAATTATTTTGCTGAAAATATCATTCTCGCACTTTATGAAAACTATTTTAAGAGAAAGTCCTTTTGTCTTTCGTAAATTGTTCAAAAAGAATTGTTTAGAAAAGGGAACAAACTGAGATCAATGAACAAAAAATAAATGTATTATTCTTGTTTGTTCCCTTGCATTTAGTTTAATCCTTATACCAAGATTAAAATAAAAAATATGTACATTTTAAATCTTATTTTCCCTATAACACTTGCCACTGAATTTTACTTACACTTACACACAAAGACTTAAAAGAACAGGTAAATGTAAAAGAATTTAAATTTTAATTTATTATAATGATTTTAGAATCAGTGTTTATTGTTGTATATCAAGTGTCTCGGATTGTATTTTTCCATTTGTATAAATTGCTGTGACTTGGATAAACGGTCGCAACCCCACTCACCACACTGCGTCTACAGATGACTGTTCAATTAAGACACGTTTCACAAAATTTATATGTTAATTAAATTAACACTTAACAACATCTTCTTACCCAATGCTTTCTTACGAATCGCCCACAGCAACAAACAAACAAAAACAACAAAAAAAAGTTTAATTTTGTACAGTAGCAATAAAACAAAACACATTAAATGTTCATGACTGACAGCGCTGCAGTCCAGAATCATCTTATATTTGAATCTGTGTAATGACTGCGCCTTGCCTCCTTCCCCAAAACTCCTGAATTTTGAAAATTTGTAGATGGGGTTTTTGAATTGGTTAAAGGTAACCATTTTTTCTTGCGTAGAAAAGAGTGTGTCATAATAATGGGAATAAATAAGGAGGGAGCGCAAATTTGAATTTATTTTTCGTTATTTTGTCAGGTATACAAACATGTTTAATAATTTTTTAACTCCATTAACATATTTTGTGTGTTGAATGGTGTGGTTTTTAGCAATGCGTTCATCAAAATATTTGTTTTCGTTACTGATTTTATTTATTTATTTTTAATTTTTTTTAGTGTAACCGGTAACAACATCATTGTTAAAAATCCGTTTGAATTTGTAAATTGATCGTTGTTTGTCTATTTAGTTTTTTTTAAAGCATCGACATAAAACAAAGGAATATGACTCCAAGGTCAGGAACTACCTAAAGCCATCTAAAAAAACGCTATTTTTCAACCAAAGAAAATGTTTAATATATTTAGTTAATTAAATGAAATAATAATTTCTTACAACTCACTATATACCAGGACGTGCCAAGGAAGCTTAACACATTCATATCTATAAAACAACATTACAATTTGTTTTTTAATCCTATTTTTTTTAAAAGCCCAAATTATATACGCTAAATTAGGCCCTTCAAATGTCCACACATGAAATAGGTTGCGTTGTATTTTAACACATTTATAAAGATCTAAATGTTGATATAATAAAATCTACGGTGCAAAAAAAAGGTGTAAAAATATTTGTTTAATCGGGGGGGGGGTATAAAAAACGTATCAGTGGTTTATATAAACGGGGTTTAGAAGTCGGAAGATTTTGAAACTATTTTTTAAAAGAACAAGTGCGTCACTTATATTCATATATGTGATTTAACTAGAGCAAGTGTAATGGCCATACACGAATAGATGCATAGACCAAAAGAAAAAAAATTAAATAGAAATGCACAATGTCACTACAGAATCAACAATCAAAAATCTGTGCTTTTCAATTAATTATCAAAAATAAATCCTTTCTGTTGATGGGATCCTCACATATAATAATATAATATGTATAAACATTTCCAATACCAGCGAATGAAGTTAACGCGTGGAGCCGAGATTGCTGGATGGGCTTAGAGACGAAATAAGTTAATTATAGAAACCGTTACCACAACGAGGCCCAAGGCCAATGCAATTAGTCCTGAGATTGACACTAGTGCAGTTCTGATATTTATAGTCTCACCGAGGCCAGAGGCAGAGTTTTTCCACTTTTCTTTTCTCTCCTGTCATAAGAAATAGAGCTCAAGTTTCTCATAAGTCGATATACGCTTAAAGAAAAGAAGTCAGAGATCACGTGGTCTAAATTTATCTGTGAAAAGTCTAGTTGTTTGTTTTCTTCAAAATAGCCGACAGAAAAATGAAATAAATGTAATTGTATCTAAACTATCATGTAGAATAGAACTGCGATCAAGCTTTTAAATAAATTACAAAATATACAAACAAATTGCGTAAGTAAAAGAATAACAACTTATGGGCAATAAAATAAGACATTCGCCGAACATTCAAAATCACAAACGTTTGTATTTTTTAAACATTACTTTGAAATAGATATTTCAAACATTTTGTACAGCAATATTTTTCATTTAACTTTTGTTCGCGACGAACTAAAAAAAATCCAAATTATCACTACTCAAACATGCATTACTTTAAAACATGCTAATGGTCATTTCGAAAAACTTAATTTATGATCTCAGATAGTTACGCCATTATTCTTAACTACATCGTATTTTGAAAAAAAAACAAAATAACATTATTATAGGATTCTCAAAACATTTGATTAAGTTCACCATTCTAGTTCAATCAAATAACCTAAAAAAGTGTTGCATCTCTGGGCAATTATATCAGTGTATTATTAAAGTTTTCCTATAGGCAATGAACTAGTTTAATAAGCAATGAATGTAAATGAACATCATAACGATAACCTCAGGAGTTCCAGAAGGAACTGCATAGGCACACTACTATATTAATTTAGATAAATGAGTTACCCAACATTATCTGATCATGAACAAAATATAGTTTAATTGTTGTCGATCGTACAATTAATAGAAACACTTAGTGAAATCTTCAAAAATAGAACCAATTATGAGAGGTAAATTAAAAACTGTTATAAAATCAACAATTTCATGAAATAACTTTTAATACCCTACCAAACGTAAGGCTTTATAAAAAGAAACTTTTACAAATGTAGATTGTGTGTGTGTGTCCCATAACCTTGTGTTTGTAGGGGGTTCTAATGTTTCCATTAGAGCTTTCTCGGGGCTTGGTAGAACTGGCGGCGCCCATCTCCTCTCCAGGTTGTGGATAACTTTTATTAGCAATAGTCATTCATTTTTTTTTGTGTGGCCTCAACGTGGGCTAGATCCCACGCCCCTCAGCTTGTGAGGCGAGCGCACTATTGACTTCGCTATTAAGAACATAAAAATAAGATCTTACCTTACATTGCTCAGATCTAATGTAGGATATGTATCCTCTGTAGTGTGTGGGACTAATTTAACAAAAGAAAACATAGATAACATAGAACTAATTCTAAAAAAAACCTGCAAAATTAATTACTGGGGAAAATTCAGAACTGACAAGAGTAATTCCGTTTATTGAATTAGTAAACCTAGAAACGCTAAAGGATGGAAGAAATGACAAAGAGCAAAGTGGAAATAATGCACAAGTCATGAAATTCTTACTTGTAAATACAACGCAGCAATAGCAATCTAATTCAATACTCACATAGACATAGGGATACAAAAACACCTTTATTGTTCCATTCGCTATAACAAGCATATACAAATGCTTCCTCATCCCGTCATGCATTTGGGCGTGGAATGGACTGCCGGATCAAACCAACATACTATCAACATTCAAAGCTCTAATTAAAAAATACAATGCTGGACAGAAATCTTGGATAAGCGTAGGGAACACTAATCTTCTGGATAAAAGAGGCGTTTGTGATGTATGACATAAGATAAAATAAATAAGATAAGGACAAATATAAACCCCAACAATTATTTGAGAAATGTCAGTCCATGTCAGTTTTTTTATGTTAACAGCCCTATTGTAAGTTTGTAATTCAAAATCATAAGTTTTTTAAAGTGTTTGATAGTTCAAAGCAACACATATGTTAACTTTTGCACCTCAATGGAAACTACGCCTACAGTAGCAGTTAAAACAAGACCAAACAAATAGAATTTGTTCCACATTTAACCTGTCCCGGGAGAGGGTGGGGGAGGAAATAAAAACAAGAGTTGAATCAATAACGAAGCGGTTACACGGTGAAACAGGCCCCAGTCACTAAACTCACGTTCCCCATAATTGTTGATACGATCTTTCACTTGTCTAGTCGATTCTCGGCCGATAGAGGAATCCAAACACAATTAAAATCGCCTTATCATAGTGGCTGCCCATTATTTATAGATTCCCCTTGCCTCTTGGAGTGTAGGCCCTTGACGTGATTCTTGTTGGTATTAAGTCCCAAGAGTGTACTCCCTTATCTTGTACAGTCATTGTAAGGTTTTGTCATTTATTTCATGCTTCTTAATTCATGTATTTTCTTGGAGAGGATTGAATTTTAAAAATCTATTGATATTGTTATTATTTGTCCCTAGTCAATTTTTAAATCCCTTATATTAACTTCACCGGCGTCTCTGTCTCTCTGTCTGTCTGTCTTGGGCGGGCGATATTATTTATATTCAAACTGACCTACTTCCCGTGATCCGATCAAGCTGAAATTTGGCACTCGGACCCGTCGCACCTAACAATGCATCGTATCAAAATTTCAGATCGATCGAACGTACCGTAAAGAAATTAATACATTTTTAGTTTATCCTTATATAACGTATGTAATTCAAATTCACGGTTTGTTATTGTTTTTTTTATCCACGTGAGAGTTTGAGTTGACGCTTTGACGTCGACCCATCGAAGTACCGGCGTGCTTTTGTTTACATTTTACGTGTCATGCTGAGCTCGGTCCAACCCCCCGCCCCCCTAGGGTTATGAAGCAAAGTTGAGTTAAGACAGATTCATTCTGTAAATGTTTGTCGCGTTTGAAAATAATCAATACTGTTAGTTATGTCTCATATATAAGGGATTTATAGTCAAAAACTTTGTTTTTACGGGTTTGTTTTATATATCTCTATTGGTAGTGGTTTTTTTTTGTTGTTCGGGACAACTGCTAACAGTTTCAACTGTAGATGAAGATTTGTTTGAGAAAAGAAAAGCATTATTGACAACGTAGAGGAAACAAAGTAATAGAAAAACAAAAACAAAACATCGTTTTAATGTTAGTATTGAGTCAGGTAAATCCTCTATACTGATTGAGTGTATCATTTAAATAACAATTATTAAATATCTTTAAAATACCTTTGATTTCCCTTTAAGATAAAGTTTTTTTTTAAACATCTGACAAATAACTTTAATGACACTAGACACATTTTCTGATAATGATGTCATCACTGACATCTATTTACATTAGAAATACTTAATTATATATATATTTATTTTTAATATCATGATTGTTAAGGCCATATGTTATCTACAAGTAACCCTTATTTTATTGACAACTTTTTAAATCAAATTGTTAAGCTTCGTTGAAAATCAGGTTCTATTTCAAAATAGATAAGAATCAAGGGATTATTTTAGGTCAGGTAAACGCCGCTTATTACATCTATTCATACAAGCGGTTATTGTTAAATCTTTAACAATATTTTGCTTGTTAAGAAAATAGTGTTTTTATTTTTGAAAAATTACGATGCACCGAAATAACATACAATTTAATACGTTATGATTGGAACTATGAGTTAAATTAACATATAATTAGCAATGAATTAAAACTAAATTAACTTTAGTTGTTACTCTTCTTTGAAGAGAGGCATATCATTGACAGTATCCCCTTGAACTAGGGTCGGTACCTGCTGGTAACATTCACAATGGTTTATTATTAATTATGTAAGACATCGAAGATAATGTATGTGTTTGGCAAGCTTTACTCATGATAAACGTATACAATTTTTAATTCATATGTTAAAGGTAAATAAAACAATATTTTAAAAACAATGATAAATGTTATTAATTAATAGTTGATTGATTTTATGCCCGGTATGCTATTTAAATAATCATGCAGCATTTAATTCAAATATTGTTTTACAATGTAACGTTTTCTAAAATTAGAATGATACAAGTAGTTTCAGAACTGACATGGCTACCTCAATTTAATTTTGGCTGTTAAGTGTAAAGAAGAGTTCGCAAAGTGTATCTTTATCATTTTATAATGGTTATTATTATAATTAAAACATTTAAAAATCTTTTTACATAGTTTTATTAATCTTTAAATAAAGTATAAGGAGTTTTACATTATAGACTTTAAAATATTTTTTTTTAAGGACAGAAAATTGTCTACACAGTGGCACTCATTTTTTAAAACAATATCTTCAAGTTAATATGTATATAGTACACATATTATTTTTCTCACAAGTTTATCAATTTGTTAAAGAATAATGAAGAAAAAAAAATACGTTTGACTACGTAAATTTTTTTTATCCACTCATGAATTTATTCTTATATACATTGAAGCGTCCCGCGTAGTTTCAATGGCGCTAGTTTTAACGAACCAGAAGCCAACAAGGGTTAAGATTATTCCTTGTACAAATTGTTCAATAACATGTAGCATAAAACAGGCGAATTCCATACCAAATATTGTAGGGCTATAAAGCATGTAGGGGCTCATTTTGTTGCCCCTTAATTTCAAGGAAAATAATGCACCGGTCCCAGAAGCAAAGGAAAAGTTCCCGCCGGTCCACCATACTAAAACGGTACAGAAACACTAATCTAAAGCAATCACCATCGAACTGCTCCGCTTATGGCTCCTCTCCTCAAAAACCCTGTCTAAAGAGCCCAAATGCCGATGGTTAAATAATTTCTTTACAATAATACCCTGTCTAAAGCAGTCCCTAACCCTATTAGCCTATCCGAAGCAGTCCATATCTTTATATCCTGTGTAAAGCAATTCATACTCTAATACCCTGCCTAATCCTAATACACTGTCTAAGGCATTCCCTACCCTAATATTGTGTTTAGAGAAGACCTTAAGGTTAATACCATATCTAAATCATTCCCTACCCAAATACCGTGTCTAAAGTACTCCCTACCCTAATACCTTGTCTTAAACAGTCCCTAAACCTATACCTTGTCTTAAACAGTCCCTACCCAAATACCTTGTCTAATGCACTCACTACTCTAATACGCTGTCTAAAGCACTCCCTACCCTAATACCTTGTCTTAAACAGTCCCTACCCAAATACCTTGTCTAAAGCACTCCCTACTCTAATACGCTGTCTAAAGCACTCCCTACCCTAATACCTTGTCTTAAACAGTCCCTACCGGAATACTTTGTCTTAAACCCGCCTTACCCTAATTCCCTGTCTAAAACAGTCCTTAGCCCTAATGCCCTGTCTAAAACAGTCCTTAGCCCTAATACCCTGTCTAAAACAGTCCTTAGCCCTAATACCCTGTCTAAAACAGTCCTTAGCCCTAATACCCTGTCTAAAACAGTCCTTAACCCTAATACCCTGTCTAAAACCAACCATATACTCCAGCTTTACATCGAAAACCTTCATAAGCCAGAGGAAATCTTCAACAGTTATTTGTTTTTAAAAAATTATAAAATGATCTAAGAGTACGAACTTCATGAACTCAATATTATTCTTACGAATCGTTCATTGTCTTTGGTTGGGTGAAATCTCGTTGAGACAATGAAATATTAAAGTTGTATTTACTACGTCCAGCTTTACAAGAGGCTTTTTGTAATATGCTAACGCAATATATGATTGTGGCCATCTTACAAATTAGTTGCTTTGTGATTTCTTTTCTGTTGAGTATTTTTATGGTTTTGTGACGTTCACACCTTTTAAACAATGTACTACCCTACCACCAACTCTTATTTCCACCTGTTAATTAGTCATATTTTCTCGACCGTTCTTGTCTTTATCCCATTCCTATAGTTCCTTATCTCTCATTCCTCTAGTTCCTTATCTCTCATTCCTCTAGTTCCTTATCTCTCATTCCTCTTGTTAACTTATCTCTCATTCCTCTAGTTCCTTTTCTCTCATTCCTCTAGTTCCTTATCTCTCATTCCTCTAGTTCCTTATCTCTCATTCCTCTAGTTCCTTATCTCTCATTCCTCTTGTTAACTTATCTCTCATTCCTCTAGTTCCTTATCTCTCATTCCTCTAGTTCCTTATCTCTCATTCCTCTAGTTCCTTATCTCTCATTCCTCTAGTTAACTTATCTCTCATTCCTCTAGTTCCTTATCTCTCATTCCTCTAGTTACTTATCTCTCATTCCTCTAGTTCCTTATCTCTCATTCCTCTAGTTCCTTATCTCTCATTCCTCTAGTTCCTTATCTCTCATTCCTCTAGTTCCTTATCTCTCATTCCTCTAGTTCCTTATCTCTCATTCCTCTAGTTCCTTATCTCTCATTCCTCTAGTTACTTATCTCTCATTCCTCTAGTTCCTTATCTCTCATTCCTCTAGTTCCTTATCTCTCATTCCTATAGTTCCTTATCTCTCATTCCTATAGTTCCTTATCTCTCATTCCTCTGGTTTCAATTCTTTCTTCTGTCGTTCAGCTCTCTGCTATCTGTGCCCCAACAAAACCTGAAAGCATTCTGTAAGTCACGTGCCTCGTGTTGACTGCTTTAGACCAATGACAACACGTTGCAGAACCACTTGGTGACTACGCACTTTCATAACAGTGTTCATCCGTCTGTTTAAGTTCACATCATAACTAATGTTATTCAAATTTATTGATTTAGCATATTGTAATTTATAAACTACAGCAAGCATTATTTCATGCTTAATTAATTTTTTAATTAAATACATCTTGGTTAATTGTTATTTACATATATTCAATTTATTGTCACCCAGATTAATTTTTTTTCTACAAAGTAGACTGCATTTTAACTTGTCATTAAAACTGTAAACTACGCACGCTAATTTTATCCGTCTTTGATGACCAAGTTTCAAGACTGTATTTCTCAAGATATGTAACCGACTGCTAACCAATATTTTCTTTATTACTATCTATAAAGTCTCCTTGTTATATCCATTTAACTGGAAAAAATTTTTAGTGAACAAAAAAATACTCGATGCTTTATTTAAATTCATTGGATTAAAATCATCAAGAAATCACAAACTATTTAAACTAATCACCTTTGTCTATATCTTGGAATCGAATGTGACTATATCAGTTAAATACAGACTATGATGTAGAAAATAGATCAAATACGATTTTTAAGTATTAAAATTTAAAATAACAAATTATATTGTTTATGAATTTTAATTTTGCTCTCTTCCGTCTTCTTCTTACCGTCTGGGTTCTTACATTGATTTTAATTTAAGTTTCAATGCTCAACTTTTTTGTATATTAGTCAATCGTTGAAGATTGATCAATGGTTAAACTAACAGCTACAAGGCCCTGTACTCCCCCAAGAGGCTTGTCTCAACTTTTTGCCCTTCTGTTACAGTCTGAGTTAGTAGGTCAGGGGAGTTGAAACTCGCCTGCTTGAGTCAGTAAGGACCGGCACGTTCCTCAGTTATCCGAGACGCAATTCTTAGGGCCTGTGTCATCAGGCGTTTGCAAAATTTTGGCCACTGTCTGAGGAGAGCAGACGTCTACTTTCTAACAAGAAGTCTGTGAGTACAGCAGACTTGTACTTTCTAACAAGACGTCTTAGGTCAAAGCAGACATCTTGTTTATAAATAAGCTCACATTTAGTCCCGCGTCATACGGATAAACTTCAGAACTACAACCGGAAACATCGATTTTGTTTTGCATTGTTTAATTTTGAAAAACAACGATGAGTTGTGTTTAGAATAAATGATGCAGTAATTAACTTCATAGACTTGGTCATTTGATTTCCTTGAAGGACCCACTTCAACAATTGTAAGTCTTCTAACTCTATAAATATGTAAGAACTCATTAATTCTGGGCTAATGTTACAATGAAAATGAAAGATGTTTAAAATATTTTGTTTTGCATTTAATGGCATTATATACATGCTGATTACTTTAGTATTGATAGATTTTGCAGCGTTCTTTGTTTATTTGATATTGATTTAACACTACAGACAAGTTGTAAAAAAATTTAATTAATGTTTTTATGCATGGTCTTCTTAGTAAGTCAATGTTAAAATTAATTGAATTTCTATTTCTTACTGAATAGTTTTTTTTTCATTACAATCTTTTATATATGTCGAGCTTAGCATTATTCAAGTTACACATGGCAATGCCATTAGTTATTTGTAAATTTTATTTTGTTACATCATATTTTTTATATTATTTCTGAATTAATTTAAAAATCAATAGAACCAACCTAATTTTACGCCCCAAAATTGTTTGAAAGAGAAAAATGGTTGTCTTTAAATATAATTTAGAAGACTCTTTTGACAACCCTACCCTGTGTAACGACATTAACAGATTTTGTATATTATAATATTGTCAAAGATTCTTAGAAAACTTGATACATGAGATTCCATGCAATTCTTTTCTTGAACCTTTTTAAAATTAACGAGGCTTCGTTAACATTGTATTTACTAATTTTCAGCACATAACTAATGATGTATTAACAAAAACAATTAGTAAAAATTCGTATAAATCACAATAGGTATATACTATTGTTAAGCTATAATAAATTGCTACGTGAAATTATTTAATTATTACTTTTAAAACGTACGAATCTAATTTCCCATGTGATATTGAAATAAATATTAATTTTAAAAGTATTGCTGATGTTTTCCTAAAATCTCATACTAATGATGATAAAAATGAGGAACATGATTAGCGTAATACTGACAAACTCATAATCTGAATTTCCCATAACGTTATTGTAACGTTTACATTAGAAAATGACAGTGCATTGTGTAATACTGACAACATTACAAGCTCGATACTAATGCCTCGATACTAATATGAGTAATGTTTCTGCGTACAAAACATCTCCCCCCACCACCTCCATGCCCCTCCACAGTATCATGCCCTTATTGACCACTCGTATTTTTGGCAGCACCTTCCACTCCTTGTCTTCCATTATTAAATAGAAGCTGAAACTTTGAATGTGGAATTTTTCCTTTAAAAAAATATTCCTTCCCGTCTTTTGGGGATTGAACTCTTATTCGTCTTCCTCCGCGGTTTTTATTCCATCTCTCCTTCCTACCTGAGCCCCTGAGAATTCAATTATGTCGGTGCGTTCTTGGTGTGGATGAACTGCAAATATCCCGACGGATTTCATTTGTCTTGTTCAATAATTGCTCAAAGTTCTTCTTTAAAACATAAATAGCATTAACGTGCCTTAGCTATGTTGCACTGAAACGCCATCAGTCTTTAATGCATAGTATTAGCTGTGACATAATTCAATAATGCATGATCTTGTCACACAGAAGGGTATTTCGAAAAGCGGTATATTTTTTCAAACTTTAACAAATGTATTTAGATTAGTTGGAGAATACTCATTAAAAACAGTATTAATTATGATCAGCTAAAATTTTAATATGCCGTAAATGTAAATAATAATTAAGTTAGACTTGATTATTGATTAACATATTTTAAGATTAAAAGACTACACAAAACAATGGT
The DNA here is from genome assembly GCA_944989445.1 of Ampullaceana balthica. Taxonomy (NCBI): domain Eukaryota; kingdom Metazoa; phylum Mollusca; class Gastropoda; family Lymnaeidae; genus Ampullaceana; species Ampullaceana balthica. Next base: position 880,355 of record CALYLW010000376.1, on the reverse strand, counting down.
GAAGTGATGCATCTTCTGTAATAAAATCTTAGTTATGATTAGTCTAATCTAAAAATATGTTAAACTTTATATTTAATTTGAATGACTAATAAATCATTAGAGATAGAAATTTTAAAAGTTTTTTAAAAAATGTTCAGTTACTTTTGATGTTAAATTTAAATTATTTGAGATTTTTTGTTTGATCTTTATGTTTTCATGAAAATTATTTTTATTCTAGTTTAGTTTCCCGGGACTATTTCGTTTTCATCATGATAGTAGTTAATTGACCTTAAATTTTTAATCGAAACTTGATTTGTAGATTACCAGTTAATCTCGAAAGTTATGAAAAATAAATTCCAATTTGAGAACTGATATAGCGCTGTATCCCTTTACATAAAAAATAGTAATATATATTTATAAAAGCATTAAATTTAAAAATAATTTTAAAAAGGGCCGCGGTGGTCTAGCGGTAGCGCGCTGGACTGCCGAACCGAGGTAGAAGAGAGTCACGGGTTCCCCTCTTGGTGCTGGCATAGCCCCCGGGGCATTGTGCTGGCCACACAATCTCCTTGCTTGTTAGTGGTGGCTAATTAAAACTTGTGAACGCTACTTCACTTGCCCCATAGTCCCTCATGGACTAGAAAGGGGGTTATATTCTAACTAAAAATAAATAATGACATAATGGTAAACATGGGCGTAAGGTGCGTTTTATAAGTCAGAGGATTGTTTGATCCAACAATAGAAATTTTTTTTAAAGACGTGCCTTTTATATATTTTTTTAACCCCTCTATTTATCACAGTAGCTGTCTCAAGCCCAATAGATATCATAACTGCTGAATAAGGAAAAAGTTAAAAAGTTAGTTTATGGAAATCATCGGTTAGTTTGTACAACGTATGTTATTACATTAGTAAGATCGGAACTAGGATACGCATCTCCTCTAAGAGACTTACCTGTCAAAGAAAGTGCAGATGAACTAAAACAAATGTACAAATTCAAAAAAGAACAGCACGATTCATTACCGGACAAAATTCGAAACTGACAGAAGTAAAATTAACAGTTATATATTTAAACATCGAAACACTTTAGGATAGATGAACAAAAAGTAAAGTGTTAATTATAATAATTAAGGCAATACATTCTTGATTGGAATTACAACACTACAATAATATATTACAACACTCGGAAATATGTAGGGACAAAAACCACTTCCCTTTCTTATGCAAAGAAACATTCAAATCCTTTTTTTCTTATTAATTCTAAAATTTAGACGAGGAATGGGTTGTCTGAACAGTAAAACCAACACACTATAAAAATTAAAAACTCTAATAAAATAAATACAATAATAAATATAAACCATGGATAAGCGTAGGATACAATAATCTTTTATATTGGAGTAGCGTCTGTATTATATAAGACAAATAAGATACATCAAAAGAATTCCATATTTAGAATGTAACAATGTTCTCTTATAAGATTGTGTGGTCCAACAGAAAAACAACTTTGTTTAATCGTATTTCCCCATTCTTTTATGAAAACCAAAAATTCAAACTTTTTTATTATTATAAAAGATAAAACTTGAGTAAACCACACATTAGATACGTGTAGATTTCACTGTCCGACTTCTAGAGCAGTATTCTGGATCTAACTGTAGCAGGCGACTCAGACAAGGTCTTGAACTCTCTCACCCATGGGCCCAAACGGTCTAACATTTAAACTTGGTGACGTAACGCCATGGGAGACCAAGCCAATGGCTAATCAATGATGGGACGAACCTCCCAGTGATTGGTCTGCCCGAGTTGGTCTGACCGACTCATTAGCCTGAAGGAAGATAGGCAGACTGAATGCTGACCAGGGTGGACTTCACTTTGTCAAAATTTGCATAGCCGAATTTCAAATTTTAAACTATTTTTTTTCTCTTGCATTTTTATTCTTATCTAATTTTAAAGTAGATTCAAAAGTTGTTTTGTTTGGTGTTTTTGGTGGGTTTTTTTGTGTGTGTGGATTTTATTTTTAATTAAAATCCTCCATAGATATGTTGCATTTAAATTATTTAATTCTGATACTTTTTATATTAGATTGATTTGTTTCTTTGTAATTTAATTGTGCATTTAAATTTTTACTGGGTTTCGCGTGTCTAAGTCGGCTGCAAGTTTATACGGCTTCCTATGCAATGTGTGTCATTATATGTTGGTTAACTTTAAACTTCCGTAACAATTTAACGATCATATTCGTTCGTTTGTATTTGGCTATAGCTAACTGTTAGTGGACTTACACCCTCTCCAATTACAATAGAATCGTTTATAATGACACGGAAGCAGTGACTTAGACGTTGGTGACCTCTGACCTCTCAACTAAATTTGCATCGCTTTTCAGTTGCCCTGTTTGTTTTTAAACATTTAAGCCCCTCTAACAATAAAATAGTTTACGATCTCCGAGTTATCTCTTGATCACAGAGTGTTTGGCTCTTTGCGTTTACCTGTTGGTGTTTGCTCAGGCTTTATACCAAAATTTCTGAAAGTCATTATTTACTATTTATAAGTCGACCGCGTCCTATAAGGTATTTACATTTTGCTGTTGCCATCTATATATATAATTCACCAGAGCAAGATCAAGAGCAAGTAGTGTGCAGATGAGCATGACGAATGACCCTCGCTGGGGTCGACCCATCAAGCGAAGTGTGTTTAAAAAAAAGGGGGGGCATGTTTCCAGACCGACAATGCTTCTGACGTTCACTTGCGTTGTTACTTCACAGAATAACATGTTGTTTGTAGTGTAGTGGTTATCACGTCCACCTTACATGCGGGAGGTACTGAGTTCAAGCCTCTGCGAAAACAATTTTTTTTTCATTTTTACAAATGTTTGTTTGTGCCCGTTCTTTTCCCCCTGTTTTGCGAACATAGCCTTTGGTCGACCAATCACAGTTTATGGCTGGCAAGCTAGGTTGGTGCAGATAACTAACGGCAGTGCGCATGTCTCGAGACCATTAATACGTCAGTAATGCGCTTCCAAAACGTTCATTCGCGTTATTCTGATTTCTTCCTGCCGTAGTTTGTGTCCATTCTTTCCACACTTTCTTTGCACGATCTATGAGCAAGTCTGCGGCGTATTCTACGCCACGTGTCGTATCTAGTACCCTATATTGTCTGAAAATTTAACCCATTTTCTAATACCCTAGTAAAACTCAAAAACCTAAAACTAAAAATAAATTTACTATTTTCTCCGAGGCATTTCAGTCACATGACTGGTATACATGATGTCTGTAGTAATTTCTGGGATCATAGTGAACTTTCGTTTTTAAGTTGAAAGCTATGTTTGGAGATGGGAAATGTTTGAATACCTGGAGCTTAACTAAACGGTTACCTTACTAATTTATTTTAATTTTATTTTCTCTGGTTTTGATGTTAAAGATGTTACCATCAACAATACATTATTAAGCCTTTATTAACTATTAAATTATTGTGCCCTGACATCGAATTTTTCCCCATTGTATTACATGAAAGTATCACTTAATTTTTTTACAGAGCAAAGGTAAAGATCTTATTATAATCGTTTTATCGATTTTGTATGAGAAAATATGCAAACCCATTTCTGAACCTTCATAAATTCAAGGAAGAAAAAAAATGTTTATGTAGAAAAATTAGCAGAATTGGTCGAAGACTAATGATTTCGCACTTTCGTATCAATTTCAGTTGTCTTGTTTAGGCTAAGTAAGCATGGTAAGAAATGGTATTAAGAATTCAGTGAAAATAGACCATTCAGAGTTTAGTTATAGTGTTATTATTTTATAATTTAAAAAACTGTTTTAATTAAAACAACTCAAATTTCTGCAGCCGAGTTTCGAAACAATGAGCAATGTTATTGAATCATATAGAATGGGACTGCGATAAAGCTTTTTATTACTGTACGAACTTCAACTGAGAGAAAGGGAAAGTTCCTCTCTTTCAAAAGCATTTGAAATCCACCCCGTTATATTTACATACACGTAAATTAACATCATAACTTATGACCTTTTCTGTGTTTGTTTTAAACTCCCTTAGAACTGCCTTCATCATTGTATGACGGATGAGCCACAAAAATTTTTCAAACATAAGGGTTTTCCCTTAAATTTGTTTTAATGCTCATGTATCAGGAAACAGGCCGAGATATTCGGGGCAGGTTTTAACAATGTTAACTATCGATCGGAGAGATAATATAATTTGATTTTTTGAGCCAACGATACACAAAGCGTCATGCATACAAAGTCATGCTGGGCATGAAGCACTGCCTTCTGGGCATTGGTGAGGGGAGGGAACTTACAGAAGCCAAGAAGAGAAACGGTGGATAACTTTATATTTTCATGTGATTGAACTTGCAAATCAAAATTTGATCATAAAAAATAAGACACGTAAGCCTACAATGTTTTTTTTATAAACAAAAACTGTAATTTATAGTGTAGTGATGTCAACTCTATTGTCTGTTCCTTAGCTATGCAAAAATTTTAATTTTTTTGGGTAAAAATTATGAGATAAATCGGCAAGTGAAAGAATGTTAATTTTTTTTTCTTCAAATTTTAAATCAAATCAACTCACAGTATAGATTTTCCATTTCCAATTTTACAGTTGACTGTTTTCGATATTAAAATAATACATTTCAGTATTATATTTTTTTTTAGTTATGAAGCTAAAATTAAATTCCTTACTTAGCTGAGAAATATTTTAAAATATTTTTAAATGTTCTGTTGTAAAAGAAATATTGGAAACACTGAGTTTTTTCCCAACTGTTGACGTACTAGACTAGTGGTCGCCAGGCCTCTAGTATTTGACATATATTTTTTACATAATATAAAATTTTGAGAGCCACATTGACACTATGGATAACGACCAATGTTCCCATTAAGCCGCGAAGCAGTTTGAAATAACCAAACAGCAAATTTTGATCAGGATAATATAATACTTATGTTTGTGTACAAATTTGCAGCAAAAATGGATGTTATGCAAATTTGCTATTTTTTATTAAAATTTGCACACGGACCAACGGAACGCTAGAGGTCATGAAGCAACTCGCAATGTAAAATTTCAATTTTTTTTAAAATTATTTTTTTATTCTAATTTAACACTTTGAACTTCTCAATTGTTTTAACATTAACCGTATGTTAAATAAATGTGCTACAGTTATGCCATAACAAATATTTAAATACTAGGGGTTATAGGGCGCCTGCGGCGCCCACTTTTTTCAAAAGCCCAAGTAACTTATCCTTGTTTGAAAATATGAAATATTAAACTTCCTTAAATGTACACAGAGTATTTTATAATTATAAATCCTCAAATCTTCTTTTTACATCGTTCCCTTTTCCAAAATTAAAATATAACCTAAAACGATGACGTCATATAATATTTTTTTTACGGCAAGAAACACCACACGCTTTTTTAACTGCTATGGAATGTTTTACTATTTCAAAAAATAATCTTTAATTTATAATTATTTTGCACACCTTCCGATACACACCTTAAAATATAACCTTAAACAATGACGTCATAGCGTTACAGAGCCATCCAGCCAGCCAGCCAGTGACTTGGGCTATGATATTGTTTATGTAATATTTGTTAATAGAAATACAATGCAAATAGACTCATAACTATACATAAATACTAATGAGAAGCATTTGAACATTAAATCATGTTTGTAGCTAGTAATTGTGGTGAAAAGTTCTGTCAGACTAAGGTCGTTAAGCATGAGCAATATTTTAAGTGATAGCATAAATTGCCTCAGTTGAAGTGACACTTTCTTTGCTGAAAGCTGACTTACACATTACATACCTAAATTCAGCAAGCTTGCTTTTTCTCTATTCAGATCAAACGCAAATTATTTTCAACCCTTTTGTTTTTTCAGTCAAGATTATCTAAATTTTCATTTATGTTTTTAATATTATATAATTGAAAAGAAAGGTTTTAATTTCATAAATTGTTATCTATCACAGAAGAGCCGCATGCGGCTCGCGAGCAGTTGTTGGCCACAGGCGCACGATACTAACGATATAGAGTAAGTGTTCGACATTTCCCCGTAGACAAGTGCAAGAGGAAACAGTTGAACTAAGTACGTTTGAAGATAGAAATAAGAAACTGATGAGATGCAACACCACACTCACAAGTTTAACTACTATAGGGAAAAAAGTAGTTAGTATGATGAAACATAAAATAAGAAGACAGAAGATAAGATGAAAGTGACAGCAGACGTAAAAATTTAAAATTCGAACATAAGAGTTTAAAAGCTTTGATATCTGAATTTGGCCACACGCTAGATGTGGGTTTTTTTCCTTAAGTGTGTAAGTGCAGGAAGGCAATGTTATGATAAAAACTCATGATCAGCATGCATATACGTGGCCATTAATCTTGTATGAGAACAAACACGTTGTCTTATTCTATTTAAAGATATCTACTGAATCTATTACAATCATATTTCTGCTTTAACTGTACAACAAGAGTGTCGACTAAGAAACAAATATTGCATAGATACAATTTCGATCATTACATCAGATGCACTTATTACTATTAAATATTCACATCGTTCAGTCTTACAAAAGCTTTATTAGGATTGCTTGGTATTAGATAATACGGATTCAGGCACATTACCGAATTTTCTTTCCAAATTAAGAAAGAAAATGTAGTAGAAGAGTAAATGTGTCTTAGGGTCAGTAAGGTGTTTGTTTGTTGTTTTTGTTGATTTGTTGTTTTTTCCTTTATTCGCGAATAAAACCTACGCACCCACCTGGTGAATAAATAGACCTGAACACCGCGTACAGCGATAAACCTAGTTATCCTCTGTAGTAATAGACTTAACCAGTTGGTCAAATAATAGAACTAACCAATTGGTCAAATAATAGACATAACCAGTTGGTCAAATAATAGACCTAACCAGTTGGTGAATATATTGGTGTAATATTGTGGTTATCCACTACCCACATTCAACCTAACAGTTTTAAAACAAGGAATTTTTCAATCAAGGAGTTCTTCATAAACTTTTGAAAATAAAGGATACGGGTGGAATGTTTCAAAATTGTATAACACGTTCGTTCCACAATAGAAATCAAATATAGCTGAAAGATTATGTGTTATTGTTGAGTTTTAATAATCGGAATCGATTTTGTATGACTCACGATGAACGCATTATCCTGAAGCAAGTTAATTCTATTCCTTCCATAAAACATTTTCTGCATGGTGAATTTGAGAGTAATCTTTTGTTTACCGCTTCCTTATAAGTCAGTGTGTCAATGTGGCATTTTCCTTCCCCCCTTCCATTCCCCGATCAATTTCTCAGCCAGCTCATCAGGCCACCATTGTGTTAGACGGATCTCTTGTCAAAAACACTAGCACTGGCTCCGACAGTATGACGTCTGTGGTGCCCATGCCCTGGCTCTTCTCATATTTTAGATCCTGTACCTCTTCAGATGCCACATCAAGTTAAGATCTGATATCTCTGGGAACTTTTTTTGTTGAAAACACAATTAAGGGGAAAAACGTCCTCCTACAATTCTTGAAGAACATTTTTCTTTAAAAAAACAACAATTATTTTTGTTTTATAACTAGGATTGTCTTCTGAATTGCAATTTTGAGCTTTAAACCCCGACACAAAATATATGTTGCAATTAGAATAATATATTGTAGAACATATATGATGAAACGTTGTATCCACTCAAATATATTTTGAATCACTCTAAAAACAATAAAATTTACAACAATATATCTAAAAGCCGAATAAAAAAGCAATAATATAACAATTGTTTCATTTGTATAGCTTTGTTTCTTTTCATATTTTTGCCAGTCTTCTTTGTCGTCATTCAAATTTACAATGAGATTGTATTTTTGTTTTTCACCCAAACAGTTGTCTTGAAATCTGGCCAGATCAACTGGGTGGATATGGGAGTCAACAATTGATTTGGTTTTTTTTTAAAGAACATTGCCACTCCACTAGCAACAGGTCAGTACATACGTTTTTTCAAGCTCTCCTTCTTACTCTCTCTCTCTCTCTCTCTCTCGCTCGCTCTTACTCTCTCTGTCTATCTCCTTCTATCTCTCTCTTTCTATCACTCTTTCTTTCCGTATCTTTCTGTCTCTCCTTCTCTTTCTCCTTCTCGCTTTCTCTCTCTCTCTCTCTCTCTCTAAATATCTATCTCTCCTTCTATATCTTTCTCTCTCTCTTTCTCTGCTTTTCTCTGTCTATATCCTTCTATCTATCTCTTTATATCTCTCTGTCTTTCTATATCTTTCTGTCTCTCTATCTCTTTCTCCCTCTCGCTTTCTCTCACTTTTGATCTCTCTCTCTCTCTTTCTATATCTTTCTCTGTCTTTCTCTCTGTCTCTCTCTTTCTATCACTCTCATTCTATCTCTCTCGCTCTCTCTATCTCTCTCTCAGTTACTTTGTCTATCTCTTGTCCTTTTTTCCTCAGGATCTCCTCCAATCATTCTAAATGTTTGTGTTCTCGCTCAAGTCTCTATCCCCATGAAGATTTCTACCTGCTTTCCTCCCTAGCTTAACTTGTCATGCCTCATTTCCCATAGAGCCTGATTGTGGCACAGTGTAGGGAACTGTTCCCATAGAGCCTGATTGTGGCACAGTGTAGGGAACTGTTCCCATAGAGCCTGATTGTGGCACAGTGTAGGGAACTGTTCCCATAGAGCCTGATTGTATTGTATTGTAAACTTGGAATAATAACAAGTAAATTTGGATTATGATTCGTGTCACATGACCGACTCTTTCACCATGTAATTTTCTTTATTATTTTAATCCTCTTACATATAATAGTCTTTTCATTTTGGAGACTCTTCATGAATCTTATGAAATGAGAAACTCACTTTGTTAATCACCAGAGTCAAAATTTCAATCTTAATTCACGTTATTTAAATAACGCTTTGATAATTATGATATCATGTTAAGATCACGTGATTCAGCTTTCATGGGTATCAATGAACAACGTTCAGCAAATGTCGTGATTTAAGTGTTTACCAAAGGGAAGGCAACCCCAGTTAAAGCCCCAGGCTCGCATTTCTCTGTAGGCAGGAGTAGTCCCCCTTCCCCCGCCCCCAGACGAGCATGATGCGGCCATGGAGACGAGGTGCGAGGTGCGGACCGGCTCAATGACCAGCGACTCCTAGTCCCCCCACGAGCTGTGCCAGATTTGACCAACGTCTCCGCCTTGGCCTGCCACTTCCATCAATGGCTGTTCAGTGGCAGCCTTTTGGAATGGGACTTTCCTAACGGTCAGTGTGTGTGTGGAAATGTGTAATAAATCCAGCATTAAGTTAGGACATGTTATCACATCTCATTGAGGCTATTCAAACTTCAATTCATTTTTAGTGGTTATGATTTTTCAATAATTTATCAAAATGTTTACTGTTGTCCTGATCTACCTATTGTTAATAAAAATGTTTATGAAAATATTCCTTACTTTTATATGCGAACAGTATATAAACATATTCCAAACAATTTATATTTGTGATAATACCCTGACGTTAACAAAATAATGTGATTCTGTAGTTAAATCTTTTATTTCCGATATTATTTAAGTGTTTACAGATACAATTTTTATAAATTTTTGCCATAAATATTTTTTTAAAAAACAACAAAACGTCTTGAATAAAAAAACTTAAACAACAGGAAATAAAGGGGGAACAAGAGAAATTTTGTCACATACAAATTAATTCATACATGTAGAATAGGCTATATATATATATTAGAGAAACATCGTACTTTACTACTTTTCTTTTTTAGACAAATATTGATGACAAAAATCCTTTTTTCGAATAAAATGACACTCCAAGACAAAAACATCATGTCACCATATACACCAATCCAAACAGATCATGTCACCAAAATCCCCAAATCAAGAATATCACGTCACAAGACACATTAATCTGAGAACATTATGTCACATTAAAACACAGAAACTTGTTTATTTATTACAAGTAATGCAAAAAAGTAAAGTGTCAACAACAAAAAACCAGCGTAGTAGTCTTTCAAAATATTGAAATGTTTTCTTTCAAATTTAACGTCTTTCGATCAAAATTTACAAGTGAATCTTAGATTTTATCAAATGTTTTTTAATCATCTTAAGAGTGAAGAAATATCGCAGGCAATTTTTACAAAGCAGTAGTGAAAAATGTACCTTAAAACATTTCAATCCTTATAGCAAAACAGCTGAAACCAGAATAATTAATCTCGTGAAATTAACATCTTACAAGTAACGTGATAATGTAGTTTTCAATGCATTATATAATTCTTCTAATACAGTAGATGTATGATAATTATAAACGTCATCAGACAAACGTTAAGATTGCTTTTGGATGTTGTAAGGCTTATTAAGTTAACATTTATAGCTTGAAATAAAGATGTTGTTTTTTCATGCAAATTTATTTCCTAACTAATTAAATAGTCCTACATAAAGTCATATTTCAAATTCTTCACTTTAAGTGCCTTTTAAAAATTTAGATTTCATGGTTTACTTTTTACGTTAGTTATGTAACAACTAAATTTTAGACATTAAAAAGGATGAAAAATATCAATTTGAATTGACAAAATGTATTAGTAAAATAGTATGTTAAATTATGTAAATTATACACAAAGTTCTAATCCCAAAGATGTAGTTTTCTCATCTAATATATTGCTTTGCATAAATCTCCAACTTTTACTACAAAATATTTTTTGTTTCTTATCATTTTTCTTTTCCCATTTTTTTAAATATATTTTTTTAATTAAATTCTTTTAGGGAATTTCTTAATTTATTATTTTTTCCGTTGTCATAAAATGTTCTGTTAAAATAAGAAACTTAAGAAACTGAATTGTTTAATGTCGACATTTCGACCGCGATGTACTTCAGTGCACGCGGGAGACCTTTTATTCTACGGAGTAAAACACCTTTGTACATTTGAATGTATTCTGATTTCATTGATTCACCCGTTGAGGCCCTATGGTAGTTGAGTGTTGTTTGCGGTTGATTGATATCAATTGTCAACCTCCAGGATGCCACAAACTCCGGCTGGTCGAAAACCAATCGTGAAAATAGACACGCTTGTAAACATGGCTGCAATCACGATTATTGTTTGGCTGCTTATGTCCGTGGTTGTCACGTCACAGAAGACGAAGAAGGAAACAAAGGAAGATAAAGGTAAGTCTTCTGTTTAATATCTATGTCGTTTCTAGTTGTCTTCTATTGAGGCTTTTTGTAGTCTGATGTAGATTCTCTGTAAAATATTCCAAGACAAATAAGAGCAAAGGAACCACCAACATTAGTGGAAACATAGTCACCAACATTTGTAAACACAAACCATAAAAACACAGACACCACCAACATCGAACTAATTAAAACATAAACATTGATCAAGCTCAAACATAAATAAAACTTTATAAAACTATTGTAGATGCACCAAATAATATCCGTAATAATAAAATATTTGGAAGATATCAATATTTATGACTCCTTTTCTTGGAAAGAATTTGTTTACATTGTAGTAGAATAACTATTGATTTCTTTTTTGTTTCATTTATTATACTTTTTCACTTTTTAATTTGTGATAATTTTTGCTAAAACAACGCATAATTTAAAACCTATCAAAGCCGAGTACGAAATTGACAAATTATAAATTTACTAGTGTATCAAAATAAAGACACATCAGATTAAAATATAACGTAATACAGAACTTTCATTTATTTTATTTATTTTTATTTTATTAATTTATTTCCCTATTGAACAATTTTATGCGGACGTTCGAAAAGAGTTATTTTTGGTGCAGTAATTTGGTGTGCTGCTTTCTAAAATTAAAAGCGTCACGGACAGGACAGACGGCACATACGGGACGTGACGTACATTTCATATTATGAATATTGATATTTGACACATAACTCGATTTAAATATTTGCACTTACACCGGGGAATGTTGTGGCACTACCAACATTACTGGTGATAGTATACAATTTAAAAAAAACAAAACTTAATCAGAAAAATGCACCTAGTATTTCCATAATAAAATTGCACATTTAAAGAGTTCCAGCACCTATATCTGCCATTATTTGTTTCCATAATTTGAATATATAATGTTTCATTTGTGTGGATGCATTAAATAACTTGGAATCTCTTTATTTCTAAGTGTGTACATGTATATATTTTTTAAAAATATGTTTAACACTATTTTCATTTCTACGAAAGTCGAAATTAAACGCTTTGTAATAAATATTTTTAAAAAAATTATATTTCAAATAAGATTTTCAAAAAGTGTATTTGAGAACTGTATTTTAGAATAGACTTAAATAAATAAGAATCTAGCCATTTTCATATTTTATTAAAACATCCTATTACTATATTCACTGAAATTATCAACTTTATTAATTATTTTTTGGGGTTGGGGGGGGGGTCAATTTTAAGGTATAATAATGAATTTTAGGGCGTTAGATTCATTTTAATAGTGAATCTATTCTACATATTAAAAATGTGTGCTCTTATGTTTAAAATAAAGTTGTCACCTTTAATAGAAAGATAGATTAGAGATAGATTATTATTACTGTAGGCCAAGGCCTTCTAAACCCAAAAGGAGCAGACGTGATGTCGACACAACTCAATATGAGATTTGAAGTCAACACGTCACGTGACAAGCAATCAGCTGAGCCAAATAGTCACGTGACACAATACAAACCACTCGTCTAAACCCAGGGTTATAGAAGTAGAAAAATTCTTTGATAACGATAATTAAAATGATGAGACTGCATTTATTATTATATTACTTGAGCGTATTTATTTGTTTTTAATTGTATTTTAAATTTTTCTCAAAGAGGTTTGAAGTTTAAACATAGAGGAGAAAATATTTATAGGCTAGAGATTGAATGTTTATCACAACATAATTTTTCAGAAATCTGTATTAACCCACCTAAATGATCCCGCCAGCCTGGTAAGGGTGTGAAAGAAATAATTTGTTATATCAAAATAGTTTATGATATTATAGAAACTATCTAGAATATATAACAGGGCATTATTCTTGATTGATTATATGCGTCTTTTCTACAACATCATTATTGATCGTTTTCTTATTCGAAAACGCTTCTTCTCATTTCTAAACAATAGAGTTCCACTCTGTATCTATCACGCAAATGCCATCAAACTGAGAATTAGAAGATAATCTATTAGTTAACAAAAGAAACATTTTTTAACGCTGGCACAGGAGCGACTCTTGATCTCCAATCATAACATACAATATTATACTCTGTACTATTCCGGACAATGGCCATAAAATCGTGCAAGTCACTCCAATGACTTTAGCCATACAACTTAGCAGACAACGAGTTGTGAGTAGCTATTTGTGATTCAGCCGAGCCGTCTACATTAAAGCCTGTATGTCCACTCTCACAGCCGTCTACAAGTTTGAGTGCTCACGGGGAGGTCCTGTTCTTGTTTAGAAGGAACCTACGGTTTAGAATTCTGCTGGGACTGAGAATTTGCAAGTTAAAAGGTTGTTGATTGACTTATGTCTGAAGGAGTTTTTTTCTTTCTTTCGTTGTCTCCTTAGATGTAGGTCAACTGAATGGACTTCTAAGCATTGACAAATAAATGGATTACCAAATATAGTATGCAACAAAATGCATTATTGGACAATGATATATGATGATGTTTTCGTAACATGGCAATAAATGTTGGATTTTTACTTGGTAAAATTCTGTATACATTTGATACTAATAATAAAAGCTGTTGGGAGTCAGTGTGATCTAATGCTCACTGCAGCTTACTAAACTGATCACAACTCTACAATTAAGTGTGGTGCACTGAATTGTTTCAGTATTTGTTCGTTAATTATGGTCATGGTCAAACATGGAAGACAATTAGAATACAATCATAAGCAAGTCGTTGAAGTTCACATTGAACGCCATATTTATTATTTACATTACTGCCGGAAGTGACCCCGTTATTTTACATAATTATTTACGGTGTTCGAATTCCGTAATACTCAATACACTACATTAAGTTTTGTTGATTGGCTAACAATAAATCATAAAATGGAGGGGGGAAAATTGCGATGGTTCGTATTTCCTAAACTTAAACTTTTTTTGCCTTTTTAAAACTTAAATTCAGTAATTTTTTAACACACATTCTAAACCTTTTTTCAATGCAGCAATTTTCTTTAAATCTTTAAAAAAATATTTTTTAAAAATATTCTTTAGTTGAAAGTATATTATGTGTAAGTGTCTTTCGGGTTATTTAAATTATCGTAGATACTTGTTAGCATGCGCAACATACAAAATTGAACTCTAAATTCTTCACTTCTTTAATTCTTATGATTATAACTTGAATTTTGTTTGTAACCCTAGGGTTGGGGCGCTCAGTGTAACTAAATAAGTTCATGTTAAATCAATGCTTGGATTATTATGGCTCATGAAAGTATAGTTTCATCTTTTTTCAGAATAAATAAATTAATGAGATGCTAACATCCAAAAAAATGTATTTTCCGTGAATATTCTACCTATTGTTTAAAGCTTACATGGTAAATATATTTATTCACTTTTTGGTGAGCTGTGAAGTTTTAGCTAGATCTGTGCAACTAAGGTCTTGTTTAAATTATATTTTGCGTAAACTTTTACAAAACTTGAACTTATTCTAGTTTTATCAGGTCAGACTGTAAAATAACATTATATTAAAGAAACTAATGATGTCTTTTGGACGAAATCCCAATTTAAACAAGAGTTTTTATATCAGTCCAAAAATGTGTTTAATATTAAACAAATATTAATCATCTGGTTTAGAAAAAATACAATTTTAGGATGAAGCATTAGAAACATGCCGACCAAATAAAACTGATTAAATGTAATGATTGCTAATAAAATGTTCATCTTAAATAACACTAAGAGACATAAGGAAAATGTTGTTTCTAAATGAAGAACAACGAATCAGAACAAGTCGATGTTAAGAGGTTTCATTTAATTAAAACCTGATAACATGTCGAGAAGATTAATTACTGGAGGAAATTCCACTGCAAACAAATGTTTACTTTATTTTTATGTTCAACATTGACTGGCCATCAAGAATCGTAGGATTTTTGTAGATATCGTACATGCATGTAAATTTGGAGAATTTGTCTTTATGTTGATGTAGATTGCTTATTGTCATGTTGATATAGAGACACCGCAACTTTACTTTGGTGGTACGTACCGTCCAGTTCGTGTTTAGATTTAAAGATAGTGTCTTACTACTACCGTCAAATGACTACAATTTACTACCCCTACCGTCAATCGACTACATGTCATTCCGCTCATATTATTTACACGTTGCTTTTCAACATAAATTTGATAGTTTCTATTCGTTTTAGTTGTAAGATGTCATAACTATCAAACAAAAGGTTATTTAAATTTTAGTCCTCATAGACATTGTATTTAGGAACAAGAACAAGTTTACGTAAAGTACGCATCAAACGTAGCATTTGAAATAGCATTCAGGATGAATTTCTTAATCTGTGAGTCAGGCGAAAACAATTTAAATAAAAAGCATCCAGTAAAATATACTTGACAGCGAAAAATTATTTTGTTTAATGTGCAACAAATTTCTAAGTGAAGCAGGCCTTGCAATAGATTGTGTATGAGACGAGCTAGACGTTAACCTTACTGTGTCGAATTAGATGATTTGGGCATTTGTTGTTTCGAATTAGATGGTAGTTTAGGCCTTACCTATAAGATATGGAATGACAAGATTTCGATCTTTACCACACGTTGTCGAATACAAATTTATAGTCAGATCTTAATTTTCAACCGCTTAGATACTTACAAGTTTAGAATTAATTTTTTGCGTGAGTAAAATAATGTATTCCCATTAGATCCGTTCAGTGTCATTTAGTTAATGAAACAATTTGAACCCAAAAAGGTTTCCTTCCTGATCGTGCTATATGTTCCCAACAGAAAGAAAACGCGTACACAATGGCGTAGCGAGGGGGGGGCAGGGGGGAAATGCCCCGGCGGCACTTTGCCAGGCGCGGCAAATTCCTAGTCGTTAATTAGTTTCTTAAAATGAAAATTTTAAAAGAAAGAGGAGTTTTTTAAAATCGAAACTTAAGAAAAGCCAAATAATAAATATAAGAAATTCATAAAAGAGATAAAGGAACTATCCACGTTTTAACTGCCAAAACTTCAAACTCCTTATTGGATAGAAATTCTACTGATACTATTACTACTTGTCATTAAAAAAAAACAGAGGCTAAATTAGTATGGGAACGTGACACTGATGTACTGATAAATTCATTGATTCTTAAACTTTGAAAGCCGCCCCTGTTGTAAAATTTGGGGAGGGGGCGGCATATTCCTCGTTGTTAATAAGCTACTTGTTAAAACGTGAAAATAAATTTTAATGAAATAAAAGAAAAGCCAAGATAAAAAAAATACGAGAGCGCTTCTAATGACGAAACTTCAAACTCCATCATACATATTAAGTCTTACTAAGCTGGAAAACATAGGGGCTGACAGTATGACAATAATGTGATTGTATATATAATTTATTCAATTCTGATTTTAACGTAAGTGGGCTACTAGAAAAAAAATTGTTGGCGTATTTATATGGCTTATTTTAATCTTAATTTCTTTTGTTTTGTTTTGTGGCATAAACAAAAATAATAGAAACAATTGCTTGTCTAGTGGAATTAAAACTTGGAACCAATAAATACAAAATTTGTAACTTCCTCTTTAATTAGCTAATTGTTAAAGCGTGAAAATAAATTTTGATATAATAAAAGAAAAGCCAAGATAGGTACTCAATAAATACTCAACATTACCAAAGTTTTTTGCAAATGGAAGGAATCAGAAATTGAATAAAAAAGAATAGACTATTAATAAAGACCGACAATTAGTTGTTGTAATAGAGAAAACAAAGCGGCAAGAAATTCTTATTAGAATATTTGACATGATTAAATCCTGGCTATATTGAATGTGAATTTTTGAGGTCACAGAGAGGGCAATACTGTTGCGAATAAAGGCAATCATCTGGATCTAATGCATTAGCTTGCAAAGTACGTTCGACCACTCCGAGAACATAGTGGGAAAATTAGTTTTAAAAAAACTTGTCATCTAAAATTCGAACTGAGTTCATAGCAATTTTTGGAGATACAGTTCACGAAAAATCATCTTTCGTCAATAACAAGATACCAAATATTGTTCCATTGTATTTGATAGCTCTTCGTGTATTTGACATAAGGATCAAACAAGTCCAGTTGTGTGATATAATAATTGAAAATAAACAGGTAGACGCTGTAGAATCTTTCAAAAATTTCATTCAAGCAAAAGTGAATCTGCTTACGAAATTTCTGAAATGATTTTGAATAAACGATGATCTTAAAATAATGGACTGCACAGGCCCAACGTGTATTAATACTTCTTAAGGGCTGGAAAGAATACAAGAGTTCAACAAAGGCGCAAAAGCATAAAATATCATGTCAAGTTCGTTCAAACAGTTTAAACTTATTTGTTATCATGATACTCCAACTTAAACGAACTCTCCAACTATTTTAGTACACTTGAGCGTTGTTACACACTCTTTTCCAAGCCCATACACAGTTGGAAATACCTAATTGCTTCTACAAACAAGGCGTTCAGACTTCAGGATAAAAAATAGTGAATATACCATGGAGCCACGTTGCGGTTACTTTGTAAGCTATAGAACTGAAAGATGCAGATAAAAAGCTCAACACACGAACAGACGCAGGAACTTTGCTAGTCACAATGAAATCTTTTTTTTCAAAGTTATATATAAAAAAATGCCCGAAATTCTTTACAAACGTATAGTGCTAAACAAATAATTTCTTAGCAGTGGCTACTCACAGAGACACTAATGGAATGGAATACTTCAGGTATGCTTTGTTTGAAATTTGATAAAATTTATGTGGAGACCTCATCATTTTAATCAAACCTTACAATAAAAAAAAAGAGAGCAAACTTTTGGTGATCGAAGCAAATATGTATGTATCCATGCTATGTAGAATAACATATAAGAAGAAATTTGGTTTCTTCATAAGATGAGATTAGTGTATAAATTCGTGTGAGGCTTTCGCAGTTACATAGAATTTAGAAAACAGACATTATTTTCGTTTACCAGCTAATCTACTGGACTTTGAAATTTTGTCTTCAAATTAGAGTATTCAAAATATGCCACATGACAAAGTCAGGCAAGGAATATTTTAACCCCATGAATAGTAAAAAAAATAATGAATTCAAGACTAGGTGGTTTATTTAAGTTTATAAAGATATTTAGGCTCGAAGTTACCCTGCCTAAAATGATATAATTAATGTGAACATCGCTTACAACAGTCTTAAGTAATGACAGGTGTTAAAAAGGCTTCTCTAAAATAATTGTAATGTAAAATTTAATGATCTATTACAAATGCACCAAAATTGTCTAATCTATTGCTATTTTGGCTATTGAGCATGCCATGCATGAAAACACTGATACATGAAAGATTGAGCCATAAGGAAAAACAGAACTCTAATTGCATTTAAAAAAATGAAGCCTTTCTTTTTAACATAAAAATATGTAGTGTTCTTATTATTACTTTCTAATTAATTTTTTTTTAACTTTATAGCGTTAACATATTTATTTTTATTTTTTTTGGTGGGGGGGGGGTGGGGCGGCAAATTTGGTTTCTGCCCCGGGCGACACATACCCACGCTACGCCGCTGCGCGTACATAAATATACTAAAATAAAGGAAAGCCAAAGTTGCTGGAATTATGTATCCGTATTACCTGCAAGCATATACTCCAGGAATTTAATTAATGTCTTTTATTCTTGAAATATAAGGATTTTAAATTGAACTTTTTTAGAAGAAATTTTTATTTTAAAAAGTATGTTATAGAATGAAGAATTAGTCTTTCTTTAAACGCCACTTCACGTGAATATTACAAATATTGTTGTTTTACTTTTCAAAAACAGATAATAATTTTTTCTCCATGTCTAAGCAATAAGTTGTTATCAATGTCGAACATGGGACGTATTAAATGTTCTTCAGTTGGCGTAAAGCCTTAAATCTTTCCTTAGTGTTCTCACAAAACAAAAGACAACATTCCACAAGTTACCCGTTGTCACTAGTTATCTCACTTTCACACGAACCGATGTTATTGTCTGTGAGGGTAAGCTACCAGCTCTTGGCTTGCCTGGCTGGACATCAGGGTAATTTGATTTTCTCTTTGTTTGGCCAACTGCCACCTAATTGTCGGCGATCTCGCACGTCATGAGAATGTTGGGGGTGGGGGTGGGGGTGGGGATTGGATGTTTTATTGGTCTTCTCGCAGTGAGCAAAGTCTAGTGACATTTAATGGCTTCATTCGAGGCTGGCAGTGAGCAAAGTCTAGTGACATTTAATAGCTTCATTCGAGGCTGGCAGTGAGCAACGTCTAGTGAAATTTAATAGCTTCATTCGAGGCTGGCAGTGAGCAACGTCTAGTGACATTTAATAGCTTCATTCGAGGCTGGCAGTGAGCAAAGTCTAGTGACATTTAATAGCTTCATTCGAGACTTTGCTTCTAAAGTAAATGATAATTTCATGAAGCACAATTAATGCTAGAGGTTGGGGCAAGTAGAAGTATGAGCTTCATAAAAAAACGTCTTCACATTATTACCATTCAAACGCCGAACAGGCCTGTGTCATATTAGTCTATCACAGGGGTGGGCAAACTGCGGCCCAAGGGCCGCATGCGACCCGCCAGAGCATTTTATGCGGCACGTAGGCATGTACATGTTTCGATCTAATGTATATGTAAATTTTCTTTGTTTAGACATTAAGCTATATTTTAAATTTTTATTCTGGGTATTCGATACTAATCTAGTGATATTAAATCGGTTTTATGGCTTGATAATTGATTAGTGATCATTAGTCATTAATTGTTAATATCCTTATTCGAAACTGCATTTCGGCTCAACGATTTATATATTGGCAGTTTTGTAAAAAATTGTAATTTAAAAGCGAATAGACCTTGATTTAACCATGAGTGATGCCAAAAAAAGAAAGATTGAGGACGAATGTCGCGTCATTAATGACGAATGGACCGCCCAAATTGCTTCGCAAGCGTTGGAAGAAAAGCAGTCTGCTTGCTGT
This sequence comes from Ampullaceana balthica, assembly GCA_944989445.1. Lineage (NCBI taxonomy): Eukaryota > Metazoa > Mollusca > Gastropoda > Lymnaeidae > Ampullaceana > Ampullaceana balthica. Next base: position 860,298 of record CALYLW010000376.1, on the reverse strand, counting down.
GCGTGAGTGTCTGTGAGCGTCGTTAAGGAGTGCATCTTAAAAAAATACCACCAAACAAAACATTCGGATTTCGTGCACAATTTAACGAACGATGAGAGAAAAAGGAATTGCCAGAAGTTGGTTCATAATTTTAAAAAGCAGCAAAATGTTTTCACCAAACAGTCTTTAATACAAGATGCTGTAACCGAAGCCAGTTTGGTACTGTTCCATACGATTGTAAAACGGAACAAGTCTTTTCCGGACAGCGAGTTCATCAAGGAATGCTTGTCAAATGCAGCAAGCATTTTGTCCAGAACAGAAAACACAATTTGATAGCATTTCTTTATCAAGGAGAACTGTAGTCAGGCGTGTTGAGAAAATAGGGGACAATTTGATGCACCAACTTCGAGATGCAAGCAAACACTTTTTATGGTACTCTCTTGCGTTGGTCGAAAGTACTGATGCACAGGACACAACACAATTGTTGGTATTTAAACGGGAATAAACACTCGTTTTGAGTTTATCGAAAAATTTCTTAGTGTTGAGCCATTCAAAGACACAACTACAGGCCAGGATTTTTTCAATGCTGTTGAGAACTGTGTTGAAAGAACTGGGTTGGTGTGGAACAAGATAGCACGTTTAACAACCGATGGAGCACGTGATTTGACTTGAAAAAACGTAGGTCTTGTGAAGTTGATAACAAAAGTGAAATTAAAGTAGAACATCTTGACCATTCACTCTTACCTCTCCACTGTGTCATCCATCGAGAAAGTCTGTGTAAAGTTGCGTTGAATATCAAGCATGTTATTGAACCAGTTGTCAGTGAGATAAACCTCATCAGAGCCAGGGCACTTAACCACAGGCAGTTCGGGGCACTGCTTGAGGATTTAGAAACATAATATTATTTTATCTACCAAAGCCGTGTCCGCTGGCTGAACCTGATCAAGATATTGAGGCGAGTGTAGGATCTCAAGGAAGAAATAGTTATGTTTCTGGAGATCAGGGGTTTTGTTTGTTACTTTATTACTCCATAGTTAATCAAGAGTGGAAATAAGACTTCATGTTTGCCGTTGACACTATGGAAAAGTTGAATGAACTGAATGTTAAACTTCAGGGGGATAGCTCTTTTGGACATGAGCATGTTAAATAATTTCAGGCAAATCTCTCCCTGTTCTCCAGGTAAGCATGTGAAAACAGGTTTTGCCATTTTCCTTTGCTGAAACAGAAAACCATTTCTTGTAAAACGGGTGACAAGTACAAGGCTCAGTTGGATGCCTTGGCTGTGGAATTTGAAAGGAGGTTTCAAGACTTCAAGAACCTGGAACCATTAAAAATAATCAGTTTTCCATTTAGTGTAGAAACTGATTCAGCCCCAGATGATATACAGTTAGAGCTGCTTGACCTACAAGCAGATTATGACATGAAGTTCAAATCAGCTCTTCTGCTGGAATTTTATGGATATTTGCCAGCAGCAGCATTTCCACACTTTAAAAAACTTTGCTGCCAAAATTTGGTCACTATTTGGTTCCACATACGTCTATGAGCAAGCTTTTTCTTTCATGAAAATAAACAATTATAGGAACAGATCGATGTTGACTGACTGCAATTTGAATGTGGTCATGCCAATCACGACCAGTAAACTGGCTCCACAGTTAAAGAACATATCGAAAATTGTGAACAGTAAGATACTTCTCATTTATTATAATTGTAATCTGTCAGCTTGTATCAGTGGCGTAGTTAGCAAATTGGAAAGTCGCCCCAAAAGTTGTGTCCGAATTATTATTTTTTTACACCACCCCTGGTCTATCACATGCCTGTGTACATCTTAGCATAGTCTAGAAGTATCTCACTTTTTTATTACTCTATCATTTTTAATTTTTAATATATTATAAAAGGAAAGTTGAGTGTTCAAATGTGATATTTTTTACATGAATTGAGACGAAACTAATTCAGCACATCTACACTTTAAGCATTATAGAATTCGGGTTTTGAAAAAAGAAAGCAGCACGTAAAAAACAATGTCAAATGTAAATTTACATTTCTATTATAAACTCTAAGCAAGGGGCCAAGAAACAATATCAAATGTAAATGTACATTTCTATTACAATCTCTCAGCCTAGGCCCAAGAAACAATATCAAATGTAAATGTACATCTCTATTACAAACTCTCAGACTAGGCCCAAGAAACAAGATGGAATGTAAATGCACATCTATATTACAAACTCTCAGCCTAGGCCCAAGAAACAATATCAAATGTAAACGCACATCTCTATTACAAACTCTCAGCCTAGGCCCAAGAAACAATATCAAATGTAAATACACATCTCTTTTACAAACTCGCAGACTAGGCCCAAGAAACAATATCAAATGTAAATACAAATCTCTATTACAAACTCTCAGCCTAGGCCCAAGAAACAATATCAAATGTAAATACAAATCTCTATTACAAACTCTCAGCCTAGGCCTAAGAAACATATAAAATGTAAATGTACATCTCTATTACAAACTCTCAGCCTAGGCCCAAGAAATATATAAAATGTAAATGCACATCTCTATTACAAACTCTCAGAACAGGCCCAAGAAACAATATCAAATGTAAATGCACATCTCTATTAGAAACTCTCAGACAAGGCCCAAGAAACAATATCAAATGTAAATGCACATCTCTATTAGAAACTGTCAGACCAGGCCCAAGAAACAATATCAAATGTAAATGCACATCTCTATTATAAAATCTCAGACCAGGCCCAAGAAACAATATCAAATGTTAATGCACATCTCCATTACAAACTCTCAGCCTAGGCCCAAGAAACAATATCAAATGTAAATGCACATCTCTTTTAGAAACTCTCAGACTAGGCCCAAGAAACAATATCAAATGTAAATACAAATCTCTATTACAAACTCTCAGCCTAGGCCCAAGAAACAATATCAAATGTAAATACAAATCTCTATTACAAACTCTCAGCCTAGGCCCAAGAAACAATATCAAATGTAAATGTACATCTCTATTACAAACTCTCAGACTAGGCCAAAGAAACAATATGGAATGTTAATGCACATCTATATTACAAACTCTCAGCCTAGGCCCAAGAAACAATATAAAATGTAAATGCACATCTCTTTTACAAACTCTCAGACTAGGCCCAAGAAACAATATCAAATGTAAATACAAATCTCTATTACAAACTCTCAGCCTAGGCCCAAGAAACAATATCAAATGTAAATACAAATCTCTATTACAAACTCTCAGCCTAGGCCCAAGAAACAATATCAAATGTAAATACAAATCTCTATTACAAACTCTCAGCCTAGGCCCAAGAAAAATATAAAATGTAAATGCACATCTCCATTACAAACTCTCAGCCTAGGCCCAAGAAACAATATCAAATGTAAATGCACATCTCTTTTACAAACTCTCAGGCTAGGCCCAAGAAACAATATCAAATGTAAATGCACATCTCTATTACAAACTCTCAGCCGAGGCTCGAGAAACTTGCACCTTCAGTGTCACTAAGTGAATATCTTGTTGCTAAATTCTTAGTATCGTTAATATCAACAGACTACATCATCCTTATTTGACCGGCTATTTAATGGAATGGCTAAATATACCACACGTTTCTATTCTATGTCTTGGGGTGCCATGCCTACCCCTCCCCGGCTCAACAAGAAAATGGACGGAGATCACCGATTACATTATCTTAAATCTTCGTACAGACGTGGAGACATGAGTACAGTGAAAATATCAATATTTCCGTCTCGTCGTATAGTTGACTCATGGGATGCGACGTTTGTCTATGCATGTAAATCTCAAATTGAACTTGCTAAGACGGTGTTTTACAAGATTTACATCCATGTATACAAGGCGATAGCTTCATGATCTACGTGGTGTTTGATTTGCTAGAGAAATCGTGGTCTGCTGACTCACTGGTAATTTAACACAAATATTAAATTCAAAGCAACTTCTTCACCATTGGCAGAATATTTAAAACTGAGATTATTTCAAAGGAATTGGCTAATAACATGTTCTCTATTTATGCGTTTGATAATAATCTAAACTGTGTAAAACCAAACAGTTAAATATCAATGAAGTAAGGACAGTGAAGATATATTGTGACGCATTGCAGAGAAATTGATGTCTGGGGACGCGGTGGTCGAGTGGCAGCGCACTGGACTGACAGTACCGATGGTCACGGGTTCGAATCCGTGTGAAGGGAAGGTTTTGTTCCCGGGGCCTAGGGCGTCCCTGAGTCACCCCGCTCCGAATGGGTACCTAACACTACATGTAGTTAGGCGGCTGGGTAATGCGTGGAACCCACAAAGCCGTGGCCTGTGAATGCTGCATCACTTGCCAACAGATCATCTGTCATGGTCTGTGGACGCAACTATCTTCTGCATAGAAGGAGCGTCTGTATAGATAAGATAAGAGAAGAGAAGAGAACAGAAATTGATGTTCAATTCTGAACTTTTTGCCCCTGAAAACGACTTGGAAATACTCTCAGATCATTTAGTCTGGCGAGAAGTTAGGACTAAGGATATGGGATCTGATAATATATCTTAGTATAAAGGTTTAGCGGGGTCATAAACTAATTGGGACCAGTGCAAGTCTCAAAATGACACTTACAAATTGTCGAGTGTTGGTCCAGAGAGGAAAAGTAGAAGAAAGGAAGAGCAATTTTTAAACCCATGTTTCCTTAAGGAGAGAGGAGCAATACATATTCTCAACCCTATATCGAAGCACTATTTACAGACACTTTTTGCAATAGAGGGCCATCCATCTTTACCACATTTAAATCAAAATATAAAAATACGTATTTAGTTATAATTTACATAAGACTAAACCAGGGGTGTCCAAACTTTTTGCATGGCGGGCCAAATTCCATGAAATAAAGACCCTCGCGGGCCGGATTAAAATTATAAAAATGACATAATTTGAGAAGTTTTTATAGCAAAATTTTAATGTGAAGGGTGAAACTGAGATTAGTCACTAAACAATTAGTCTGTTTTCTTCTTTCATGGTGTGTTACTTTCATTGTTGTTTTTGTTTTTTGTTTTTTGTGTTGTTGGTTTTTTTTTGTGGTTTTTTTTGGGTTTTTTTTGGGGGGGGGGTGGGGGGGTACTTCATTTGGTTTTATGTTACTTTCTTTGTGTTGTTACATTTTTGTGTTATGTTTATGTTGTTGTTTGTCCGTCGTAGTCGACGATGACCACTCTCATCATATTTGTGTTTGACCTGTGCTAGGCCGCCAAATGTGTCCTCTGGTGGCTTATTAACCCTATTCTGGCACGAAATTGGCGTCCGCATGTCGGAAAAGAGATGGATGGGATCCCTTCAGGAGGGTTTTGGATACGGTCCTTCCTGGCTTGACGTTTTGACTTGGCAGCCTGTTGTCTATTAGCCGCACAGACAGCTGCGCCATTCCATATCATAGAGCGCCAGTGGGCTCGGTTACTGGCTGCTGCTTCCCAGAAGTCATGTCCGATGTCGAAGGCCTTTAGATCAGTTTTAAGTGCATCCTTGTAGCGCTTTCGTTGACCTCCGCGTGCTCTATGCCCTTCTGTAAGCTCACCATAGAAGAGTCTCTTGGGGAGGCGATGGTCGGGCATGTGCACTACATGCCCCGCCCAGCGTAGTTGACTTTGCATGAGGCTAGTGTGAATGCTGGGGAGTACTGACCTGGCAAATATTTCGGTGTCTGGAACTTTTTCCTGGCATTTTATATTGATAACTTTTCTTATGCCTTTGGTGTGGAAGTGGTTCAGCAACCTCGCATGGCGTTGGTATACACTCCAAGTTTCACATGCATTTAATAAGGTGGGGAGCACTACTGCTCTGTATACTTTTAGTTTTGTTTGGGTGCTGATTCCCCTTCTGTTCCAGACACTGTCATGCAATCTACCGAATGCTGCGCTGGCCTTTGAGATTCTCGTGTTCACCTCGTCATCAATATTGGCCTTCTGAGACAGTGTGCTTCCAAGGTAAGTAAAGCAGCTCACTGTGTTGATTTTGTTGCCGTTGATGATTATATTAGGTATAGGATTTGCCTGGGGCCGGCTGGTGTAATACTTCTGTCTTCTATGTGTTGATGGTGAGCCCAAAGCTAGAGCACGCACTGGAAAATTTGTCAACACTTAGTTGCCGATATGCTTCAGAGCCCGCGTTAAAGTAAAGGCACAGTCATCAGCAAAAAGAAGGTCCACGATGCTGTCTGATTTGACCTTTGTTTTAGCTTTAAGCCTCCTGAGGTTGAACAGACGACCATCAGTGCGATACCTAAAGTCCATGCCTACATTGCTATTCATGAAGGCCTCTGTAAGCATGGCTGAGAACATGAGGCTGAACAATGTTGGGGCCAGAACACAGCCTTGCTTAACGCCATTTGTGACAGGAAATGGTTTAAAGGCCTCTCCGTTGTCTTGGAATCGAGCCTGCAAGCCATCATGGAATTACCTTACAATGGCTATGTACTTATTTGGACACCCATACTTGGCCATAATCCTCCATAAGCCCTCTCTGCAGACTATGTCAAAGGCTTTTGTAACGTCTATGTAAATGGAAACTAGGTCCATATTCTGCTCCTGACACTTTTCCTCCAATTGCCTTGCTGCAAAGATCATGTCGATAGTCCCAAGTTCTTTCCGGAAACCACATTGGCTTTCTGGTAAAAGACCCTCATCCAGGTGTGCATTTAGGCGATTTAGCAGAATTCTGGCGAGTATTTTTCCTGCAATTGATAGCAGTGAAATTCCATGATGATTATCGCAGGTTTGGCGGTTCCCTTTTCGCTTGTACAAGTGGACTATAGAGGCATATTTAAAATCCTGGGGGATAGCCTCTTGCTGCCACATCATTAGGAAGATTTCATGCAACTTTTCCAGTAGAACTATGTTATGTTTATACCCTTGCTGTTGTGTCACTTACCTTGGTTTTATGTTTCTTTCCTTGGTGTTATATTACATTCCTAGGTGTTATGTTTCAATCAATTTTGCGAATTTCGCAAACACTTTCTCGTACTTTCACAAGTATTAAAAACATACTCTACTATTGACCTAAGTAAACCTGACCTGGTCTCGAACGCCTTTAGTTACTCTAAGGCAGTGGTTCCCAAAGTGGTCCGTACGGACCCCCAGGGGTCCGCGGTACCCTTCAGGGGGTCCATGGAAAATTAAAATTGATTTGGGGGTCCCTGAACAACGTCAGGGGGTCCGCGCAAGGTTTAACATCAAATAATAAAATCTGATATATTTTTATTATTATTGAAATTAAAATAAATAATAATAAATAAAATAGTATGTGAATGCCTGTTCTACTAATTAAATACCATCTTAGGTGCTAACCTAAATGGATACAATGTTGTTTTACTTGGAAAAAGTAGTAGAACTACTGTAATTCCACATATATAGCCAATCAAAATACTTGGTTTGTTGAAAACTCAAGCTTGATGCAGAAGAAATGCCGAATTACTATAACTATAAGTCGCATAAAAATACAATTTTTAACTTGAATCTATGAGGGTTGCAAGGTTGTGTATTTTTTTGTGTCGGGAAGTTATATTTATCTAAATTGTATCCTATCATTAAATAATGTTTTCAATAGGGTTTTACTGTAGCATTCCATTGAAAACATTAAAAATTCTTAACAGTGGTCTGTTACAACAGATATGAGAATGAGTGAGCCCAAGCCTGGACTTACACTTGATGGGGTCCCTAAGCTATTTAAGGCCCTTTTGAAGTCTAGATATTCTATATCAGTGACAAATATGAAAACCAATTCCGGGGGCCCCCAAGAAGATAGTGGCCCTAAGTTATAGCTTGTTTAGCAAATAGGTAAATCCAGCACTGAGTGAAGCGAAGAAACAATTCCGACAATATGGTGTTAATGAATATTTGAAGTGTGGCTAAATGTTTGGAAACAGATACGAAAGGTGAAACGTAAATAACTGAATTTTTAAAAAAAATGTTTGAAGTTAAAGCAATACTCTTGACTTTCTGGCATACTTAAAACATTCTGTACCAAAAGTATTTTCAGTCATTCATCAAAATCAAATATTCAAAAAAAAATCTTAGTGAAAGTTTGCATGGATCACTACATTATGTCATTAGAGCAGTTAATAAAATCAAAAGGAATGCCTTGATGAGAGATTATTTGCTCACTATGGTTTGGAAAATGAAGAAGACTATAATGGATTATTTATTCACACAGAAGTACGCTGGTTATCATCACGTACATATTTAAATCGATTTTATTCTCTCTTTGATTCAGTGTCCGAATTCCTGGAAAACAAAGACAATGATCAGCATCACAATTAACTAAAAAAATGACATATCCTTTATGAATGAATAATTTACCCAACTTTAACGAAACTAATTTGAAACTACAACTACTACAAGGTAACCAATTAAATTTAATCAAAACTAAAAGCGTTATGTCTGAGTTTGTTGCAAACCTTTTTCTGTGCAAACAAAACGTAGGAACAGGAGAATGTTCTCAGTTTTCAAATCTTTTGAAATTGCAAAATATAGATAAAGATTTGCTTGCTTACAGTCAAAACTTAACGGCTCTTCATGCAGACCTCAAACCTGAACCAAATATTTGCAGACATTCGTCACTATTGGTTATTTCCGAATGGCAGTTGGATTCTTTAGCGCATGGAGAATCTCAGGTCCAAAACACAGATGAATACATACTAATACAGGAGCAGCTTATTGAAATATCCACAAATGAGGACTAAAATCAATGTTTGGACTAGGATAGCACAAATTCTGGTTACAAAGTCAGATCCCAATTTTATATCATGCATTATAAGTTATTAAGCAGAATTTGTTTACTGTTTTCCTGCCTTCCTATTTAATAGAACAAAGATTCAGTGGCGTTATGAACCTCATCATAAAAATAAAACAAAAAATTAAAAAAGGACTAGAAATAGGTGCTCGTGAGGATTTGCGGTTCCTACACACAAACATTGAGTCGGTCATAAATCCTATATATTAAAAGGATATGCTCCGTGCGGTCATCGATAGCGATTGGTCCCTCAAACACATATGACTCCTACAGCCAATTCCCTACAGCAAAATATTGAACTTTTTTACGCGGACGTTCAAAACGAGTTATTTTTTTGGTGCAGTATTTCTTCCAAGAATTTCTTTTGAGTTATGCGCGTTGGGATTTATAGTCAAAATCTATTTTTTTACGAGTTTGTTATTTTAACTAACACTAGTAATGAATAGTATTTTTGACGTAATGCACATGTATGCCGGTCGAGACGGCTGTTGGAGGGAAGTTACAACATGCCACTGAACTATGGCGGAACGTCCATGGACGGGCTTTGTTGCTCGTGCACTCATAAAATCTCATCAGGTTAATCCAAGTTATTAAATTGTTTTCAATTTATTCTTAAACAAAAGTGATAATTTTAATAAATACCGTACTTTTCATCAAAATGTTGCTTTTGTAATTTTTGTAGTATGCATTTATAAAGTTTTTTTCACTTGGGGGTCCGTGGCGAAGTTTTGAGTATAAAAGGGGTCCGTGGGTCAAAAAAGTTTGGGAACCACTGCTCTAATGCATGGTCATGTTAATTTTCAAAGCTGGATTCTGTAAAAAAAAATAATAATAATAAATAAAAGATCTCTGTGTTACAGATATTTTTCACTGTAACTGCAACCTGCATTAAAAAAATAAGTTACCGTTGGAGTATTGCCGTGGCTGTAATCCTCCACTTCTACGATCTCAAAAATGAGATGTTTGAAAACCGTGGTAGAAGGACTTGAAATAGAACAGAATTGAAGCTGTATATATAAAAATCAATCGTTTAAAACAGCTTACCATTCAGTATTGTGTCTTGGAGTAGAGCTTTGTCCACTTTCCGGCCATAGAGTATTTCAATAATTTCTAACATGACATTTTCTTGCCACATATATTCAATTGCAATAACACTTGACGTTGGGTGTAGTAGCCAGCCACTAAAACCTCATCGCTGACCACGCACCGACTTGTCAATCACGATCAACTTTACAGAAGGCTGCCCCTTCAAGCCTGGAGTGTAGTGGAAAGAATGTCCTTGACCCATCACCAAAGAGTTAATCCCACGTGCCAGCCACTTCCCCAACATAGAAGCTCATAGGCTTAGTAGGTAAACTGGACCGGGGTTAATATATCGATCGATCAGGTCAGAGAATGAGTTTTTAAAAAAAAGAAAATAGTCTAGGATCAGCTTTTCTATGTCTTCTTGTCTACGGAATCATTCGGTCGTTGTGAGTGCGCTGTAGGATTTAGCACCGGCAAATCGCCGAAGTTTTGTCCCAAGCCTTCTATTCTCTGGCAGCATGTAGCGTAGAAACACAATTTTTTGTTGTCTCTGATTTTACAGACAAATAATAAGTTGGAGATATAAAAAAAATATCAATAACACAGTTATCGTTATAGCAAGAGTTATATTTTTAAATATCGTAAAAACACATATAGACGGATTTATAGAGATATTAAACGAGTGGGAATTAAATAGCTGGGTTTTAAACGTCATGGTTTTGTCCGTCTTCAAATCAACATCAATATTTGTTGTAATCGTCTACTCTACGCACGTTCTTAAACTATCATCAATAGAAGTGCGTGCGAGGCGATCTCCTAATATCATTTTTTAATCAATATATTTCAGACACAAATTGAAGTTTCATTTTCCTAATAAACTGGAGATGGGTTCGGTGGAGTGCTTGAAAACCCAATTAACATTTCTCTAAAAATTACGTCATTAACATGTATTCCCCTTCGTCCTCCAATGTAATATCTTTGTCATGTTGATATATATCGCGGTTTGTACATTGCTCTGCAATGTTGATACTCTGACGCTAGCCAAGGAGGAAGTTATGCGATGAATAATGTCATTTTACTTAAATGCATAGGTAAAATATCCCAGTAAGCATACCTTGAATAACCAGGATTATTAACTACACAAATGGAAATTCCGAAACAAACAGAATATGGTACTGAACATATTGTTTTACTAGCGGTTGTAGGGCGCCTTCAGCGCCCACTTTTTTCAAAAGCCCAAGTAACTTATCCTTGTTTGATAAATACGAAATATTTAAATTCCTGAAATGCACACACGGTATTTTATAATTGTTTGGGTAGTTGACGTCATATAATATTTTACGGCGAGAAACACCACACGTTCTGTTTATCTCGAAAACGAAATGATTATGATTTTACGTCTATATTTTCAATTTTAAAAGAAATATGCTGATTGCTATGGACTGTTGTACTATGTCCCTCAGCGTTACGGAGACAGACAGTGAGTGAGTGACTTGGGCTTTTATATATTCTATTTTTGTTATATATAGGTTATATTTTATTTTAGGCGATGAGTTAATTTTATTAACCTCTCTTATGAGTAGAGATTGTGTGTATGTGTGTAATTTGTGAAGGCGAACCTTCTGGAAGTTTGATAGAATGCACTTCAAGATAAAGTTTAATCTCTAATGTTCCAAATAAAACGGGAATGTTCTTTATCCTGCTTTTTCTATGAGATTGGTATACATATGGGTGAGCACTCTGGTTGAAAGCTCTCGTATATCATGAATGGTTTGGTACACTGAACTTTTTTTCTTCCTTGTGATTTCTTATTATTTACATACAGACCTGCTTGTTACACATTTCTATATTTAAGTTAACTTAACATTTCAATCGTGGCTTGAGTTGACATAATTCAAGTGAACTTTACCCTGTACTTAAAGATCATTGGAAAAAAATAGGTTTAAAAGAATGTATTTATCAATAAACCATGTACATATTAGAAGTGACTGAATCCTTGATCAAAACTCTTGATAGGTGTTTTGAAGCTGATTGTTTGCATAAGGTCATTGATATCAAAGTTTTAAAGAATTGCATAAACTTTGAATGCACATTTTCAATATTTGAGGTGGTGGCCCAATGGTATGATGTTTGATTAACTTTTTCCTATGCTTTCTAATGTTCAAATATGTTAAATTTATGGGAATTCATGAAAGGCTCTGACGAATTTCAGCTATATTACGTTCTCATTTATTCAACATCCTTCGATTCCTATGATTAACATTTTTCTGATATACAATCATTTTCTTATATCCTGCTAGCTAGCCATTCCTATATTTTAATCCCCGAACTGGGTTGATAAAACTCAAGATTTCTTTTAATTTTATATATATATATATATTGAGGCTACGCATCTCAAGAGCCTTCAAACTGCAAATCTGATTTAAGCAACATTATTTTATTATTCCGTGAGACAGTGCTCCTGTTGTATGATTTATTATAGCTACTGAACTGGTTATGAACACCTCAATTCTCAGGAGAGCATATTTTGTTTTAAAACTAAAGCTAACATGGCACTAAGCGCTGTATTTGCTATAAAGCATTCATAGATTATTTTTTTCAAGTTGTTTATTCTCTGCAAACATTGTGCAATTGCCATAAAACTTCTTATTTACACTATCTACTTACATACATAAGCATTTTCTGGAAATCATTTTTGCCATGAGATGGCTCCTTTTAACAGGAAGTACGAATCTTATTCAGCGGAGTAAAGAAAACGGCAGTTTTCCAAGAGGGGGTAGCATTCTGTTAGATTCTGCTAACTTTTGTTACTTAAACGCATATGTTGTCTAATATATTTTGAAGGCGAATAAGTAATTGCGTGCACAACGTCATGGTCATTTCTAGCGGTTAAATAGATTTAAACATAATTGTATGCTAGAGCTGCATTGCTAAAGTATCTAAAATCTATCATTTTTACTCTCAAAGAAAACGATGTTATTTTAGAAGTATGTCCTCTTTGGATGCCTGGACATTTTTTTACACAGATTTAAAAAAATAGTTTCTTTCAGTAAGTTTTGGGTGCTTCAATGGTCCATTTTCTGAATTAAATCCCAACTTTTCATGGGTGGAATAAATATAAATATCTGTAATTAAATATTTTCATACATTCACTACATCATGTAGATGTATGATGAATATTGTTCGATAATCCAAATACAACCCCAGTGACCCTCATAGGTACATAAACACTGGGTGGTAGGTACGCCGAATGTAATATTGCCACTCTTTACCCCCTTTTTTTTTCTAGTCTTTCATGTCCATTTTGCTCTTTTTTTTTCATTGTTTTAATTAAAGACATAATTGCAATTGGAATATTTTACATATTATAAAACAATTTAATGTTTTACCTTGAAAAACAGTTATTTAAAAACGTATTTTAAAGAATGATGAAGTTTGTATCTGGAATAAAGAAAAGAAAAATGTACTTTATCTTGGATGTAAATGCGAGGTGACGTTCCTGGTGGTGCAAATATCAAGGGACTTGACTCTACTTGGCGAATTGTTGCCCGTTGCCTGTTGAGTTATCCCCTTTACAGTCATTACTTATAAATCTCCAAACCTGTAGATAGTCGATAGCTGCTTGAGAAGGATGAGGAAATCAGTTTATTGTACGACAAATTACATTACGGAGACTGTGTAGCCAATATATAGAACAAGCTTTAGTGAAATGCAAAAAGTAAAATATGAAAAATTATAAAAGCATCACATCGTCATCAGAAAGAGACGATAGAGGGAATTGCTTTGGGTTTCTCCCTATATTATGCATACTCTTCATTTACAAAATAGGCACTTACCATTAATTTTAAATGTTTCTGTGACATTTCATTCCATTTGTTTTCTCCCAAAATATAATATTAATTTTCTATTGATGTAAACAAAACCTAAGGAATATTAAACTTGCCTAGGAAGTGGCTATTTTATCTGAAACAAAACTGAATTGAAAATATTAACACCAGGAAAAAAGAAACACGAAACGAGAAACACTGATCTATGTCATTACATTCAATAACACGGCATTTTTAACCATTTTTTAAACAAGTGTTAACAGTGTCAACCAGTGCATTTTATTGCGTTTAAAAACGTTTTAAAAAATGATATGATCTTTTCAATTTTGAATACATCTGCTCACCCCTTGCTCATTCGTGTAATGTAGACGCTGGTAAATCTGCTCACCCCTTGCTCATTCGTGCAATGTAGACACTGGTAAATCTGCTCACCCCTTGCTCATTCATGTAATGTAGACGCTGGTAAATCTGCTCACCCCTTGCTCATTCGTGCAATGTAGACACTGGTAAATCTTCTCACCCCTTGCTCATTCATGTAATGTAGACGCTGGTAAATCTGCTCACCCCTTGCTCATTCATGTAATGTAGACGCTGGTAAATCTGCTCACCCCTTGCTCATTCGTGTAATGTAGACACTGGTAAATCTGCTCACCCCTTGCTCATTCGTGTAATGTAGACGCTGGTAAATCTGCTCACCCCTTGCTCATTCGTGTAATGTAGACACTGGTAAATCTGCTCACCCCTTGCTCATTCGTGTAATGTAGACGCTGGTAAATCTGCTCACCCCTTGCTCATTCGTGTAATGTAGACACTGGTAAATCTGCTCACCCCTTGCTCATTCGTGTAATGTAGACGCTGGTAAATCTGCTCACCCCTTGCTCATTCGTGTAATGTAGACACTGGTAAATCTGCTCACCCCTTGCTCATTCGTGTAATGTAGACGCTGGTAAATCTGCTCACCCCTTGCTCATTCGTGTAATGTAGACACTGGTAAATCTGCTCACCCCTTGCTCATTCGTGTAATGTAGACGCTGGTAAATCTGCTCACCCCTTGCTCATTCGTGTAATGTAGACACTGGTAAATCTGCTCACCCCTTGCTCATTCGTGTAATGTAGACGCTGGTAAATCTGCTCACCCCTTGCTCATTCGTGTAATGTAGACGCTGGTAAATCTGCTCACCCCTTGCTCATTCGTGTAATGTAGACACTGGTAAATCTGCTCACCCCTTGCTCATTCGTGTAATGTAGACGCTGGTAAATCTGCTCACCCCTTGCTCATTCGTGTAATGTAGACACTGGTAAATCTGCTCACCCCTTGCTCATTCGTGTAATGTAGACGCTGGTAAATCTGCTCACCCCTGCTCATCGTGCTCACCCCTTGCTCATTCGTGTAATGTAGACGCTGGTAAATCTGCTCACCCCTTGCTCATTCGTGTAATGTAGACGCTGGTAAATCTGCTCACCCCTTGCTCATTCGTGTAATGTAGACGCTGGTAAATCTGCTCACCCCTTGCTCATTCGTGTAATGTAGACGCTGGTAAATCTGCTCACCCCTTGCTCATTCGTGTAATGTAGACACTGGTAAATCTGCTCACCCCTTGCTCATTCGTGTAATGTAGACGCTGGTAAATCTGCTCACCCCTTGCTCATTCGTGTAATGTAGACGCTGGTAAATCTGCTCACCCCTTGCTCATTCGTGTAATGTAGACGCTGGTAAATCTGCTCACCCCTTGCTCATTCGTGTAATGTAGACACTGGTAAATCTGCTCACCCCTTGCTCATTCGTGTAATGTAGACGCTGGTAAATCTGCTCACCCCTTGCTCATTCGTGTAATGTAGACACTGGTAAATCTGCTCACCCCTTGCTCATTCGTGTAATGTAGACGCTGGTAAATCTGCTCACCTATGTAAACACTTTGAGCATCTACTCTGAGGTTAACGCTGCTACATAGCTAATAAGCTAAGTAACAAATCAAACTAAAGACATAAAAATTACACGGGTACAAGATAATTCTATAATATTAAATGTGTTAGTAATATGGCCACCCACGGTCCTCATTTTTTATCAACAAAAACATTATAAAATATTAACCACGCACCAGATAAAGATATGGCATTGTTTTATTGGTAAAGAGAACATTTTAAAAAAAAATGTACACGTTTATTTTTTTCAACCAAGATGTTTGTTCCTTAAACATCAAATATTTGTTAAACATTGAAATTAAATAGTTTTGATTTAGCTCCAAAGTTTATCAAACAGACCTCTAGCTTTCATAGGTGTTTTATAATTAAATAAATTGTTAACGTTTTTGAAATGCGTAACTGGTCATCTGTTGCCTAAAAATATTTATTTCTACCCCAATCTTATACATCAAAACAAACTGCGTATGCGTTTAAGTTGATACAACGATGTACAATGACATCAATTATCCATCGGTACTTGATACAAATATTATGACAGAGGGCAACATAACTTTTACGACATTTTAAGACTAAATACTTTGTGGCACACAAAATACCTAAATGTTTGCTGACACTTTATTCCCAGAGGCAGAACCAATTGTTTCTATATACAAACTTTATTTTGTGCGACACCTTTTGTTAGAAACTACATGTGGCTGCTTGGTGGTGTTCTGTACTTTCCAAAATATCTATAGCTGGATTTTTATAACAGTATTTTTACTTTATCTTTAGCAAACGGATTTATCTTTGGTGAGGAAACTCGTTTTCATTTCATTTTTAGTTGTTTTTTCTCCGAAATATATTTGTATACCTTCCCATTTTCTAGCCATCATCGTTTTGATAACGTTTAAATGATAATGAAATATTCTAAAGTCGCAAATGACTAAATAAAAGTGATTGCTGTGCTGATCAAATCAGGTCTCAAACTAAGATTGAGAAGCCAGGGGGCCCCTAATTTTCATGTCAAGGAGAAAAGCGGAGTCCATTTCCTGACACAAGTTCTCCCTTAGACCTAACAGAAAAATGAGACAGAGATGGAAGATGGTTGCAATCTGATTGAGCCATTTGTCCCGCGTTTATTTCTACTCCCGGCAAGCCAGAAAGCGAAAATGTCACGAGCGGTTTTCATTAGGGCTTGTCCACAAATGAAACAGTCTTCTTACGCACCCAGTCTGTTGCTTGCTCGTTATTGAAAAAAGAGAAAAGGATTGAATTCTTCCAACAGACAAGACCGGAAGCTGAGGGGCAGCCGACGACGCGAGGAACACAACAATTATAGCAACGACCCCAAGCCTCGTTTTTCTTCTCCTTGCCTTTTTTTTTATCTTTCTTTTTCTATTTTTTTAAAAACTTGATTTTCTTATTATAGCGACATGGAATCTCGTTTAAAAATTATTTTGTGCGTCATTTTGCACCAAATGATACTCGTTTCATTCCAATGTTTACAGACAATGTGGAGTTTTGATGGATTACAAAAGTACATCGTTTTTTAAATGTGTAATGGAAACAAGACCTCATAGATTATTCTCGATGTTTTTTTTTATTTTCCTCGTCAAATTGTTTGCAGTTCAATTATAGACAAGAGTACAGCGTTCAGATCTTATTAGCGTCCAGCTTTGCAAGTTTTGTAGAGATAGTTTTGTCATGACAGTTGCCTAATCATAACTTGAATTATAATAGATAACGTTCATGTCAGAGTGACGTACTATATATTCCAAGTGACTTTTGATAACCTCCATCATTATTTCCACTTTCCCTCCCCCTCCTTATTTTTCGAAGTAAGTCTATAATAAAGTTTTCTTTATAAAAATGTGCATTTGCTAACAAAAAGCATTTAATATAATAGTTGATTAAAAAGATTTATTTTACACATTAATGTGAGGACAAGATAATAAAAATTCGACAATAGATCATTTATGTCTCTTTCTTTTTTTCTTTTTGAAAATTGTTTTTTATTTTGTTACTTCAAATTATATTTTAATCTTTTAAAGGTTTTTCTTACACGTGTATTCTTGTATACTCTAATTTTAAATCCCTATAAATGTGATTTATTTCTTCATATGAACATTCAATCAAATATTTTATTATAAATGAGTTCGTCTATGCTCATATAGAAAAAAACAAAAGCAACAACTCTATCCAATGAAATGATTTTATATCCAAAATGGCAATTTATCAGATTGAAGTATGGAGCCATCTGCGAATGTATGTAAAGGGACAGTATCTATCAAACAGAGAAACATTTGCGTGATTAGAAATGTCGTTGACCTATGGGCAATTTGGGAAATTGTTCCCTGGTCTTACACAATATTTATCATCACAGTTTCTTGTAGCAGGCCTAGCTATTGGGCTCCATCCGGGTTTCCCGTGAGACTCGAGAAGAACAATTGCTTATGTCAAATTATTGTAACCTGATGGCACAACCAAAAGGAACTCTCTAAATACTCCACTTAGGTTTTAGAATATTTTGCGTGCCATAATTTTTCAGATAGTTTGGATATTACTTGACTCATTTCGATATTTGTCATTAATGATTTCTTTCTACTGTGTATGCATATTTAGTGATCAGGTAGTTTTTTTAGAAGTCCTTTGACTCATTTATATCGTTTCTTAAATAACAAAGTTATTTTATAGCATAAATTATTTCCTTGCCAATATAAGACGTCAATACGACAGTAACAGACGATGGCTAACACGAATGTTTCATTTTAATTTTATAGGATAAAATCTACTATTGAATGTACAGTATTTACCTTTGCTATAAGCAAAGAATAGGTACTTTTATCTAGAAACGAATATTGTTGTTAGAGTGCGATTATTTATTAAGAAACATGGTACCTTTAGCTACGTGGTGTAATAATAGTAAGGCAAACGCCAATTACGAATGTAATTTTTGGCGTAGTCTGTCATAATAAATTCGCCCCCTTGGAATAACAAGGTTCTAATAGAACATGTGACATCTAGCCTTGAGACTCTGCCCATCTAATGATATTCAAGTAGTGGACATATTTTACATTGATTTTACACTACAATTTATTACTAATAAATGTTTGAAAAAGCAGTCTTTAAATATATTTTCCGTGTTTTATTGAGGAAATTTTAAAAAAAAAGATTTTTAAAAGATGCCAAGAGTAATGCTTCTCTAGACTTCATGAGCTTCATTGGTATTGAATCTTACATCCCTGGGACATGTGCGCTGGAATGTTACAATAAATTGTCGGGAGAAATTGGTCTCAACTTTACAAAATCACGTGCATATTGGAACATACAAAATCATAGTCTGATGTTTTAGGCGTGGGGCAAAGGGGAGGGGGAGGTGGTGTAGTGTGAGGGTAAGTTGGGGCGGGAGGGGTAAGGTGGTTCAGTGGCGCTGCGAATGGGCGAGTTGGGTATGTCTTTATAAGACTATGGGATATTTCTTTATAAGACAATGTCAGATGTCTTTATCAGAAATCGAGAGATTTCTTTATAAGACAATGTGAGATGTCTTTAAAAGACAATGTGAGATGTCTTTATAAGGCAATGTCAGATGTCTTTATAAGACATGTTTATTTTAATTAAAATTTTCTTATTGTGGAGAAAGAACACATTATCCATAGCGTCCTATCAGAAATACCAGTGACCGTAACAAACTATACTGAGAAATACCAGCGACCGTAACAAACTATACAGAGAAATACAAGCGACCGTAACAAACCTTACTGAGAAATACAAGCGACCGTAACAAACTACAGGGAAATACAAGCGAACGTAACAAAATATTTTGGAAAATACAAGACGATTCTAGCAGAGGTCCACAAGAGGTGCTCAGCAGAACCAGTAACGGTGTCTCTTGACATAACATAACTTTGTGATTCCTCACCCTCCTACATACCAACATGAGAGAAAGAAGTCTCCCTTCAAACTCTGATGGCGCTATTTGGCACACACATTAGTTTGTTGGCTGAGCTGCTCCACTCATGACATCGTTGTTGATAGTTCGGTAAACAGATGGATGGTGCAGTCAAGTGGTATAAATTGCCGTCTACATCAGCTGGGAAACTAAAAATAAGAAAACATTTGTGTTGTGTTTCTCTTTATATACTGAAAGATGTATAATTTTTGTAGGCGTTTAACATTTGACACTATCAACATTTTTATTATTTTTCCTAATCAGTTTAATTGTTATTTTAAAGCATGATAACAGCAATATTTTTTTTATTTAGAAATATCCATTCAATACTTTTAAATTTCAATCTTTAACTTCAACATTTGATATGAGATTTAAATAGTTTGTTTTGGGCGCTTATACAATGAAGAAATAACACGTAGTCTTGAGTTTTCCGGACTTACGTCGTTACTTTACCAAATATGCAACTAAAATATCAAGTTCTCCTTTACCCAGTATACAATTAACATGTGTTAAACAAAGTCTGACAAAATCATTTTCAGATTTTCTGCTTGCTTGCTCCTGAAATGTATTCCCCACCTTCCGAAAAGAAACAAAATGAGTATGTTTTTGAGCATTCAAAAGGAAACATTTCCTTACATTAGCCCAAACAAATGATAAAGATAAACAAAACGAGCTTGGAATAAGAATAAATTCTGACACATTAAAATAATTTCTGAGTATCAACAAACTGTTACTTGCTCTTCAGCAATAGGATTTTCAACACATATAATAGGAAACCCAACACGTAAGATAGGAAGTGCAACACGTATAATAGGAAACCCAACACGTAAGATAGGAAGTGCAACACGTATAATAGGAAACCCAACACGTAAGATAGGAAGTGCAACACTTATAATAGGAAACCCAACACGTAAGATAGGAAGTGCAACACGTATAATAGGAAACCAAACACGTAAGATAGGAAGTGCAACACGTATAATAGGAAACCCAACACGTAAGATAGGAAGTGCAACACGTATAATAGGAAACCCAACACGTAAGATAGGAAGTGCAACACGTATAATAGGAAACCCAACACGTAAGATAGGAAGTGCAACACGTATAATAGGAAACCCAACACGTAAGATAGGAAGTGCAACACGTATAATAGGAAACCCAACACGTAAGATAGGAAGTGCAACACGTATAATAGGAAACCCAACACGTAAGATAGGAAGTGCAACACGTATAATAGGTTGATTAAATACACAAACAAATGATACTTTCAAAGTTTCCTTCCCGTGAAATCTAAACTCTTATTTACCGGAAGTAATCACGGATCACCAACACGACTCATTGTACTCTTTGGGTATTCCCGTAAATGGAGATTAAATCGATACATAATCACCCTTACCCCTTACCACCCCCCCCCCGTTTCCACTAGCATTTCATCGTCGGTACGAGATATAAGGGAGTCACTGACTTGCGGCAATTTCTGTGTAGTGTTAGAGCTGTAAATAACCGTGAATTTGGCATCTGATGAGTAGCAAACTAAACCTGAGTTGGAGGTTTGCTGGAGGCAAACTCGCCCCCCCCCTTTTTCTATTGGAGAACTGCTTGGTTAATGTAAGTACAACCCAGCAGCTGATAATTTAATGCGTCAACAGCTAACAAATAGCTGAATTAGTTCTATTTGGAAATATATTTAAAATTGACTGGTTGTCTTAGGTGTATCAGCGATTGAAATATTTATCGTTCCTCCCATTTGTTCTCATCAACGAAAGTGTGGATTACATACTCACTACCTTGAACACACTCACAACTATAAACACTTCCATCTACTCACTACCATCACCACCAACACGACTACAAACATTCCCATAATTATAATCAATCTTTCTGCTACTTTATTTTGACTCATGTAACAGGTGCGTGTGCAATATTTAGCTAATCGAAGATAATTCAAGAAATGATAATTTTTTCGTTATCACAAATTATGTTTTGTTAATACATTGAGGGACAATGTTCCCTTTAAGCTGCGTGGGTTTTAGGCCGCGCAGTTATCTGTCCGACGCCGCGCAGCAGCAAATTTTGTAAATTATTGCACAAAAATGGACTATGTGCAACGTTGCACACGAGTTGTCTTTTTTTTACTTTGCACAGGGACCAACTAACCTTAGAGGGAACATTGTTGAGGGAGCTAGTCCTATTAGCATGTGGACATACTCCGATATAAAGGGGTTCACCATCCTATGTCAGACATGATATCGTCCAAAGAATTAACGATTTAATGTGATGTAGTTATCTGAAGTTGCGATACCCTAGAGAAATGATGCATGGCGTTGCACATCGGTAATCAAATAGTCGATACGGCTCCCTGGAGTATCGTCCGATTTGCTCGTCTGCTGCTGGGGAAAAATCAAGTTTGAAGCTCGAGAATCCCAGATTATCTCCCTTTTAAATTATGGGTTGGGGGGGGGAGAATTTTTAAAAATGTCTATAAATATTAAATTAAGTTTACAACAGTTTCTAAAATCAAGGATGAAAACTGTTTCCCTGGAAATGGCTTGGCCACGTGGTCACTTCTCCAAGGGAGGCTATCAAGGAATCCGGAAATCAATCATGACATTGGCGCTGCTGTGTGATATAGATTTGTATTCAATGACCGGTATTAACAGCGGCCAGACTTGTAATCGTTCCTGGCATCTCTTTCTATATCGACTTTCATATACAAAAACATTGAAATCAATCCAGCGTCATTTTCGGCCAAGGGTCAGAGAGGGCAGATCAAGAGGGCCGGGGTGGGGGCTTTAATTATATTTTGAGATCTATTTTGTGAGATTGCAGTTAGTAAATTATTGCATTCAGTTTTTTAGAAAACATGATCTTATTTCGATAATGAGGGTGATGGGTAATACGGTTATTTTTTCCGCATCGAATCAAAACTAAAATGTTGGAGATTGACATTGGAAGGGAAAATAAAAATAAGTTATCCCTAAATATTATTATTTATCAAATGGCTTTTGATATTATGTTGCTTCTTTTTTAATCGTGATTAAGGAAAAATTCAATTTTCTATATATTTATTTTCATTTCTTTGCTGGCCATAAATATCTCTTTAAATGTCTCTCGCCTACGTTATCCTTTTTTCTTTCAATATCATCTGTTATTTAACTACTTATAGATTAGATCGAATAATTATTTGAAGGAATATTAACTCATTTCAAAATGACAAGTAAATTTTAAGGTATTAGCTTTGTGACATTAAAAAGAAATTCGAAGTTTGGCGTAAATATTAGTTGACAAATTTAGAACGGCATTGAAAAGAAACATCAAAACTACAATTTGAATTTAAGTCTTAGGAAGCAATCAAATTTATATTTCTTCCCGTTTCTTAAATAAGGTCTACACCAATGTTCCCTGTAAGGTTTCTTGGCCTGTGTTCAAATTAAACAAACTTTTGTGCAAAGTTGCGCAGCATCCATTTTTTGTGCAATATTTATTTTTAATTCACTGCGTGGTAATTATAAACTACTGCGCGGCGTCGTTCTGATGTCTGCGCGGCCGCGCAGTCACGCAGCTTAGGGGCATTGGTCTATGCTACTAAAAATCTTGAAAATAAAACAGTATTTTTTTTAGATTACTTTTGACGTTTTTAATTTTAGACCTTGGCATCACTTGCCTTTTGGAGCTCATTGCTTTGTTATATGTTCCCCTCCCATAAGCGGAGGTTTCCGACTAAAAGTCTGATATAAAAAAAATGACGATACAGAAGATCCATCAAACCTTCCGCTATTCTTGATTTCCCACTGGTATATTGGAAGAAATTGTATTTGTGACAGCAAGCTCATTTTTCCGTCTGTTTGACTTGAGGATGTACCATCGGATCCCTACTGACAATTCAAGTACAAATTTCCTTATTCACTATTCTCATTGCTTTTGAGGAGTGGATGAGTGGACGTCCAATGAATATTTATGCTCTAGAAATATACATGAACAAATATAGAATATCATGGAAATAAAGCCAGTTATTATATGATACGCGTTGTCTGTCTAAAGTAACTTCTGAGCCCTCATAAATTTCATAACCTAATCCCTTTTCCTAACTTGGTCTTCCGATCCACAAACGGATTACACATTTAAAACTACCAAAGCATTGATAACAACCAGGACTATTAAATATAATACGTAGTGATCACTGTGTCGGTTGTTCTTCTGTTATCGTTATTACTATAAATAAGTTGGTTATTGCACGAAACACCGCAATCTCTGGAGCATTGTTAGACTTCTGTTAAAGGCTTTCAACCACTCCGACCTGTCGGTGGTTTGCTTAACTGATCTTTAGTGTAATTCCTGGGACGGGACATCCCATTTGATATCTGGAGGATCGCGAGTTGGTTGGTTTAATACCAAGACGAGCATTGATATGCACTACACCATCTCAGATACAAAAATAACAGTTTAAAGTAGAGAAACATGAGAGGAATGCAAACAGTGATAGTATCCTAGACGCTAAATATAGACATAATGTTTTAATTTATCGATTATCTTTTGGTTCTGGCTGATAAAACATAACAAAATAGAGACAAATGCGTATTGCATATGATGTTTTTTAAACTTAAATTCCATAATTTTTTTAATTTGCGAAATCGATTTTAAAAGAAAAAAAACTTTTAGTACACTTCCAAAGGTAAATTCCATGACTTCAATAATAATTTTGAAAATTAATTCTTTTTTTTTCTTTTTTTTTGGCATTAGCTGTTTAAAAAATTGGAGTAAATTTTTAATATTTAAAAAACAAATTGTTTATGATAATTATTATTAACACTACAGATGATCCATCTATACCGAAGATTTGTGCGTCCTTTCCTTTTCCATGTTTTATTTCTAATCTTGCATTTTTATTTGCTTTTTTATGGTTTGTTCGTAATTGCGTAATGATAATGTTGATTAAAAATTTAACTAGCTTTAACGTGTGATATATGCTTACACTAATAAATTAATTTTAACACGGATTTATCAGGTCATGTATTTCAAGGAATTACAAAATATATACATATATGGAAAGTAAAAATTTATGAGAAGATATATTTTTACAAAATTTGGCAGCCTTAAAGAGTCTGCGAAGGAAAAGCTAACAATAATTTAGAAATAACATTTTTTTATCCCGGCAAGCCTTATTTTGACAGTTTTGCTATGATTATTTTTCACCAATTACATTTTGCAAAAATATTAATGTCATGTATTTACTATATTGAAACCGTCCCTGCAAAACCCAATTAAAACATTTTTTAAAATACATTTTTAATGCTTAGGACTAAACACAAACCATAGATAAGCGTAGGACGCAATAATCTTCTGTATAGAAGGAGCGTCTGTAAACAGATAAGATAAGATTTCAACCGACTGCCTTCGAATTTTCAGCCAAACACTGAAGTCATCTTACCAATGGTTTCAAGTGTCTCTCGGAAATAATATCTTTTTTGTTTTAAATTGATGTTGACATTGATTGAAACAAAAACAATAAAAAATCCGCTTTTTCTTATTTTAAATTAATCAAAACATTTGTGTCCAAAAATGTTTATATTAAAATTCATTGTCCCGAAACATATGATGGTATGCAAAGTTAAATGCATTTGCACTTCTGTGGAAAATTATATTGAAAGACTTTCCTCGGACAAATCGATAAAACACAACTTAAAGTCGTAGAGCGAATAAAATCGATTCAAAATGTTACATTTCTTTTTTGGGGTTTAAATGGCTCTTTGAAATCTATTTAATACATGGCTAAGAGCTGCAACTTTCAGTTTCTGTTGTAAACAATGGAAAGCTCATATATCAAAAACAAGACTGATATGATCCACCACGGTCAGGAAAAAACAGTAACCAGCATGCAATTTTTTGCAGCAGGGGAAAAATCTGTAGTTACAGCACAAAACAAATATTATGATTAAAAATTCATGTATAAATTGAACGAAGCACTTCAAAGATTTTTAAAACATATAATTGAGTTCGTAATTAAATTTTAAACATTTCTTTTACACAAGTTTAAAAATGGTTTCTTAAATAAATTTTAATTTTTTTCATGACAGATTTTGACGATGAACTTAACATCACCTCAAAAGAAAAGATCCTGGTCAAAAGACTAATAGACCGCTACGCCAGGATGGGTAAAGAGGGCCGGCCAGTGGTCAACACATCGGATGCAGTGCGGGTTGAGTTTGGCCTGTCACTTATCCAAATACTGGACGTGGATGTCAAAGATCAAGTATTGAAGACTAACGTGTGGTACGAATATGTGAGTCTTCATGGGGAATACGTTCATTTTTCATGGTCGTTAATGTCAGTTTTCATGTAAATACATTCTTTGCTTACTCATTATTTTTTTTTGTTCTTTATAAACATTTATTATTTACACTTCAGTGTAAAACCTCGTGAGGAATACATCAATTTATTTTATTCTTCAGTTATTGGTTTTCAAGAATTAAATGACTATTTTAGTCTTCAATGCATGTTTCTGTCAATTGTATGACGTTGTTGGAACAATTTCATATTAACCTCATCGCCTAGGGAAAGAGGTGCTAAATTAGATGTCAAAGACAACTGGAATAAATATACTCAAAACTATCTTCTTAGCTTATCTTATCTATACAGACGCTCCTTCTATGCAGAAGATAATTGCGTCCACAGACCATGACGGATGATCTGTTGGCAACTAAAAAAATGTTCTGCGCCTCTCATTACTCAACTATCATTATTATTATCTATTCATTTTTAATCAACTGGGTCTCTTCTGAATGGGACAGTTGATTGGAATATTATTTCTTAACTTAAACTGTGACCTAGTTTGTAACTGCAATAAACGTTTTCAATAACATTTCCTAGAGTATACATTTCGCAGTTTCATCAATGAAAGTTCTGTTAATCATACAAACTGAAAATTAAAAGAATAAAATTGTTATTAACTCTGATATATTTTAATCGTGATGACTCAGCAAAAATAAAAAACAACAATACAATACAAAAATACGGTGAGAATTATCAATAACAAATTTTAATTAAATTAAACAGTTAAGATACATAAGTTTGAAACTTATCTATGATGAATTTTTTTAACGATATTTTGAGGGAATGGATATTTTATTTTTAAACCTAGAAATATTTTCTAAAGATAGAAATAACGAGACTCTCCATTTGTAACGAGGCTTCTCAACAACACGAGGCTACTCTGTTGAAAAGTTTGTTAATATTGTGTTCTTGTCTTTTTGAGCGTGCTCTCCCAACTCTGTAGAGAGAGGGTGAGGTAGAGGGGGCGTCACGTACCGCCATGTAAAGTCACGTAGCAGAGTTTCATATTGCTCCTTTCATACTGTCACGAACGACACCATTGGTAAATTTTATTTTGGTTACAAAACCCGGAATGCCATGTGATTTTTCGTGTTCCTGTTCTATTTTTACTAACTTCTGCCGAAGATTTAGGGTGGCCTCCCATGTTTACCTGCAAGGGAGTCCATTTGATAGATTTTCGCTATATTTTGACAATCCTTAATTTTTTGTATCTATTTTTAAAATGTATATCAACGAATTATGAAAGAGTCTTTACATTATAGTGATACATAACTAAGGACGAATTTTGGAAGAAAAATGTTTACCTTCGGATGATCAAACCAAGTCCAGAATTTTTATGTTTACGAACTTTTTAAATAACCGAGACAAATATACATTTCGGATGTATTTTAAAAATATGTATGATCGTTACACATTAAACATACAATTATGTCAAATAACAAATATAAATTATATCACTATACCCAAAAAAACTTCTATTCCCCCCAACCAATAACAAAAAATACCATTACGTAGTTTTTGTTTACATTTTTCATGTATAGAAAGTTGTAATCTGATAATTCAAAGTCCTATTTTGTAAATATCTTTTTAATGACAAAACACCTTGGATCGGCTTATATCATACAAGCATGTATTATGACATTATTGCGTGTCATAACTTGTCATAAACACACGATTAAAAGGAACCATCGAATTAAATGTTAATAAAATGTTATCAATGTTTCTGTTTCTGATGCCAGACTTGGTCAGACGTACTTCTCAAGTGGGATATAGAACAGTACGACAACATTACAGATGTACGCATTCCGTCTGAACACATCTGGTTACCAGACATCCTACTCTACAATTTGTAAGTATCTTTAAAAAAAACTGTTTAGAATAATGATTATATTGTTTACCTTGTAGGAAGGATGTGCCGCTTATCATAACTTGGTTACATTTTAGCTAAAAAAGTTATGGTTCTCACTTATGAAAAATGCAAAATACTCAATTTTAAATAGCGATCTATTTTATTACACGCTTTTATTTAACTCACACTGTTTGTATGTTGCATGTTGTATCCGTCAAATCTTGTAACGTAAAATTAAACCACTTTTGATGGTCCTAGAGATCTCAAAATTTTACCACAGATAGATCTTGGATGACAATGCATTGTATCAAAATTTCAGATCCATCGAATGTACCGTAATTAAATAAATGCATTTTTAGTTTATCTTTATATATAATCTGTATCCGTGCTATTCTTGATTTCACGTGAATATCACCGGAGTTCACCATCAGCAATCGGTGACCACATTCCAGGTGTTAAACAGCTCAGTAATACGAAACTAAATCTAAATTGACATGATAAAATACAAGAGGAACAATTTGAATTTGTGTAGCCTAGTTGGCTGCATTGTTAACGTAATGGATTTTCGACCTGGAGGTACTGGGTTCAATTTTCAGTTGGGGGAAGCTGTTGTTTTTTTTAATACATAAATTTGTAATTAATAATCTATCTTTTTACCACTATCACATTTAAGTTATAGACAACGAAGTTTGACTAATTAAATTGAATTGAGTATGTCGAAAAATTGATTTGAAAAATTTTGTTACTAAAAAGTAGAAAATAAAATATTTTAAAAATCTTTCTATATGTAAATAAAAGCCTGTACTTCTTTAAAAAAGATTTTTAAAATATTTTATTTACTTATAATTTTAATAATCCCTCATTTGGTTATATACTTTTTTTCAATTCGTGCAAAAAAAATGTGATTACATTGGAGGAGAGAAAATTAGAAGAAGAAAAAAGAACATTAATTTTGCAAAATCAATTTGGTGCGAAAAACAAAGTTTTTTTCTGCCATTTCAAAATAATTGCTTTTCACATATATTTCTTTGTGTAAATAGCGAAGACAAAATGTCCTGCTTTGGGGAATT
Organism: Ampullaceana balthica; assembly: GCA_944989445.1. Classification (NCBI taxonomy): domain Eukaryota; kingdom Metazoa; phylum Mollusca; class Gastropoda; family Lymnaeidae; genus Ampullaceana; species Ampullaceana balthica. The sequence continues at coordinate 831,584 of CALYLW010000376.1, read as the reverse complement.
CCTTTACTGTATTGACGCATATTTCCACGGTTTTTCCTGCTTTCTTTCAATAAATCGATTTTTTGTTTCATTAGTTATTTATTTATTGAGTGATTGGATTTTTTAATGCTGACCAAATATCTGCTGAGTGCAGACATTTGTCGATGTAACAAAGTGCGAGGAAGCCGTCGTTTGTTACATTAATAAACATCTTGTCTGTCAAGTGTTATACATTGCAATATCAGGAGTCTGCCAAGCGTTTGCCAGTATTTTGTCTTATATGTTACAGACGCTCCTATACAAAGGATTATTGCGTCCTACGCTTATCTATGGTTTGCGTTTAGTCGTGCATTCTTACTAGAGATTTAAAATGTTGATGAAGTGTTGGTTTTCCTGGTTTCTTCAGGCAACCCATGCCACGCTCAAATTCCGGACCGGAAGAACGAAAATGTGCGTGTTTTTTGTTCTTGCATACGGAATAAGAACATTGTTTTTATCCTTATGTCTATCTGAGGGTTGTATTAAGTTATCTTTGTGTTGTATTTATAAGTTAAAATTAATTGCTTTATGTTAACTACTTTACTCTTGGTTTTTCTATCCTCTAGTGTTTCAAGGTTTAATGATTTAACTAATAGTGGTATTCTTGTCAGTTTTGAATATTCTCCAGTAATGTATCTGGCAGCTCTTTTTTTAATTTGTTCTAGTTTATCAATGTTTTCTATGGTGGATGGGTCCCATACAGAAGATTCATATTCTAGTACAGGTCTCACCAAAGTGAGGTAGCATTTTAGTTTTATATCTCTATTAAATTTGTAAAAGTTTCTTTTTAGAAAAGCTAAGGTTTTGTTTGATTTTGTAATAACTTCATTGACATGGTTGTTGAGCCTTCTCGTCCATGAGGGGCATCCACTGATCATCGTCGGCATCTGCGATTCCTCCAAGGGCATAGGCTACCTACGAGAGACCTACAGGCATCTCTATCCTGGGCCAGCTTCTCGAGGATCTTCCATTCATGGCCAATTCTCTTGATGTCTGCCTCTAATTCTCGGCGCCAAGTGTTTCTTGGACTGCCTCTTTTTCGCTTACCCTGTGGGTTCCATTTCAGGGCTTGCTTTGTTGTATTAGAAGCAGGTTTTCTTAGTGTATGACCAATCCACCTCCACCGCTTCTGGAGAATCTCTTCCTCAATGGGCTTCTGTTTGTCCGTTGCCGCAGTTCCCGGTTGCTGATTTCGTCCGGCCAGTGAATTTTTAGAATCCTTCTTACACAATTGTTGATGAAGGACTGGATTCTGGTCAGGTTTACGGCGGTTGTTCTCCATGTTTCGGCTCCATATAGCAGCACAGGTTTCACCGTAGCGTTAAAAATCCTTACTTTTAACTTGCTGCCTAAATTGTTGGAGACCCAAACATTCTTGAGTTGTTGGAAGGCTGCTCTTGCTTTTCCGATCCTTATTTTGACGTCAGCATCTGTACCACCTTGTTTATCTACCACGCTGCCAAGGTAAACAAAACTGCCCACCTCCTCAAGGGCTTCTCCTTCAAACATAATGGGTGATGTACTGGTGGCATAAACCTTGAGGATTTTACTCTTCCCTCTGTGTATGTTGAGACCCATGCTAGCAGAAGTGGCTGCGACAATATTTTTTTTCTCCTGCATCTGTTGTTGGGTATGTGCAAGAAGGGCAAGATCATCCGCAAAATCAAGATCATCAAGTTGATCCCACAAAGTCCATTGAATGCCATTTATTTTCTGCTGTGTAAATGTTTTCATCACCCAGTCAATGGCTAACAGGAACAGGAATGGTGACAGCAAGCAACCTTGTCTCACATCAGTCTTCACATGGAAAGCATCTGTCACCTGCTGACCATGGACAACTCGGCAGTTTATCCCTTCGTACATGTTTCTGATTATATCCGTAACCTTCTGTGGCACCCCGTAATGCCTTAGCAATCTCCACAGGGTTGCATCTTTTGTTTTGTTCAGTCCTTTTCCATGAATGAAATATTTTTAATTCATGTGTTTCTTTTTCTTTGTTACTATTAACAGTTTAAACTTTTCTGGGTGGAAAGACATACTCCAGTTAATTTCGCATTTTATCAATTCATCTAAGTCTTTTTGTAAAATTGTGCTATCTTGTTCTGATTTAATTGTTCTATAGGTTATACAATCATCAGCAAATAACCTAACTTTTGTTCCTGTTGAGATGTTGTTGGGTAAATCATTTATATAATTTAAAAAGAGTAAGGGACCTAGAACAATTCCTTTTGGAACTCCTGAGTTAACCTTTATTGGTGCAGATTTAGATCCATTAATAAATTATTACAGTTTGCTCCCTACCCAAAAGGAAGTCTTGGATCCAGTGATGTAAAGGACCTGAGATTCCAAAGTAGTTAAGTTTTTTAAGTAAACCAAGGTGCTGAACTTTGTCAAATGCTTTTAAGAAGTCTAGTAATATTGTGTCTATTTGGTCATTATTGTCTAAGCCTTTTGCTAGTTCATCTATTAAACCTATTAATTGTGTTTCACATGATCTGTTTTTTCTAAAGCCGTGTTGATTGTCAGAGATTTGCCATGGGCTGAAGAGCAAATTGCGTTATGTAGAACATAATCAGGGGTATGTCCAATATTGTCCAGGTTACTCGGGTATTTTCTATGGCATCCGTCAATGATTATCATGGCTTATCATTGGTTAAAGGTTCTTAATAGCCTCTCTGTTTATATCCTTTCAAATGACATATTTCTATTTTTATTGCAATGCGGTGTCATTCTAACGGCATATTTTTAAAACTTGTTTTGCTTTTTCCGTGCATGAGTCTGTAATTTCATATCTTTTTCTTAAAATTTCGACGTCTTAAACATTTGTTGGGTCCACCAAGTCATACGAAAGCTCGGTGTATATTCCATTTCAATTGATTTCTTCGACTCAATTAGAGAAATAAAGGGAGGCCCAATATATTATCGTCCATCACCAAAGTTGATAGAGCATAAAAACAACTTGCTGGCATTTGGAGCAGACTCCGTCATCGCTTATTGATCCCTGAGAAGTTGACGTCTGGAGATTGCAGGCCAGCAATACAGGAGGCACGCAAGAACAAATTTTATTATCGCTCTACGAATCAACGAATCTTTTACCTCTTACGCCTCGATAGAAAAACTTTTTATTCCCAGTCTTAAAAAAAAGAAAAAAATACATATATAGAATGAGAATTGTGCACATATTGAACATTATTTTCACTTTTCATTGTAACAAAAAATTGTAATGAATCAACTATGTGATAGATAAGCTATAGTTGAAATAGTAAATTCATTTCCGAATTAAAATCTCGTTAATTTATCAAATTTTTTTTTAACAATATTTTAAATAAGTAATTGTGTTATTAGTTTTCTTTTATCTGAATCAGCCAGCTAAAAAATGGTAATAAGTCGCTACATTTGATAATTCTAGAAACGTGTAAAAACTGTAAACACCATACCACCCCATATAATAGAATTGTTCATTGGTTTAAATTTAAATGGTCTGAGCCTGTCTCTGATCATTTTTATATGTACTTTACATAAAATTTACTATACAACACATAGTATGTATTTTCTATTACCTTGTAACATGTGTAAGGTTTTTTTAATATGTAAATTCAACTTTGTGTTAACTTTAAATGTGTACTTTGTCTCTGAATACGACTACTTTCTATCGCCACACATAAGAATAGTATTACATTTTTACGGTGAGATTTGAACGCTAATTTCGTACTTAAATTTTTTAAACTGTTACAGAGACACGTGAAGTTTAATTAACACTGGGTAGATGTAGCACTGGGTAGATGTAGCACTGGGTAGATGTAGCACTGAGTAGATGTAGCACTGAGTAGATGTAGCACTGGGTAGATGTAGCACTGGGTAGATGTAGCACTGAGTAGATGTAGCACTGAGTAGGATCCTTGTTTGGCCTTGTTTGCTAACATCAAGAATCCATTGACCTGACTACATGTTATGTGCTGAACCAGAGCAAGTCGTTGTAAGCCTCGAGATGCCTCCAGCCGTCTGTATAAACATCTCCAGCCCCTCCGTGATTTGCCACGATCCAGCAGAGACGCCGTGTGTTCTATGGTCTCTAGATCGGGCAATAACTGCGGCATGACCAGGCTAATCACGCGGAGTAATCTCCTTCGGATGACCACTACTCAGTCCAGCGGTTCTTAGGTTTTAATGCGTCTTCTTTTTTCTTCGCTCTTTTATAATTTGTTTTATATTTATGCTTTGTAAGTCTCTTTTTAGCGAAGTTGTGTAAAAATTGTGTTCCTTTTTGTCTTTGAATTAGTCTTGAAAGTCTAGCTAGAGAAACATAAAGTTTTAAAATAGTTGATGAAGTATTCACAATTGTCCAACTATCCCAAAATTTATTAAAATTCTGGAAAATACCAAGTTTTTCTCGCAGCTCTAAAATTGCCTTAATGTTTCTTAAGGAACCTAAAAATCAATATTTTAGAACCGCTGCACACGTCCAGAACATGACAGCCAGAATGGATAAAGTAGAGACGTAAATAATGTTTATGGTACATTCTACGAGCGATTTGGCTCTATTTACATCCCTTGACCGTTTGATCCCTAACGGCCAGCAGAAACCAAGGAAGATATGGAGGAGGGCCAGGCAACATGATTTGAACTGACAATAAAAGTAGCATTCAGTTTGCATAGCAACTAGAGCTAAGCAAGGAATGTTTGTGAATAAATTAGAGCTTTCTTAAGATAAATATTCATTTAAAGTTTCGCATAAAAATAAATTATCTAAATATTAATAACTAAATTTAAAACATAAAAAAATGTACGGTTTATAGTTACAATTGAAATTTTATAGTTATGTCTTTTTTTTAATTTTAACCATAATGGTTGTTTGTTTTGTTTTTTTTAATTTTTACAATGGATTATACTTTTGACTCTTGAGTAAAACCGCCTGTATTTAGAGTTGATAACTAAATTGTTTTATAGAAAAAAATATTTCAGCTATTTGTTAGAAACCATAAATTTTAAAAACAAAGAATTAAGAACTTCTCAGAGTTTTATGAAAAACACAACGGCACAGAATTAACACAAAAAAATCATTAATAAAATAATCATAACAATCATGATATATTTTTTAGAGTGAGACGAATTTAAACGTAGCTATGACGTACTGCACATGTGTAGGCACAGCACGTTTGTTTTTGTATATATTACGTCATCTATCTCTTGAATCCTAGCATTGCCTACAGCGATAGTTACCCACCATTTAATCATAAAACAACTTTCTCGTCATAACTCCTAAGACGTCCCGAACAAACTTCTTCAACACTTCTTGGAAAACGCCTAGCAACGAAATTTGATTATGGATTACGGCTTCCAATAAGATGCTCCAATTTTTCTCCACACCCTTCCCCCCAACCAGCTCCATTCCCGGTAATTCCAATCTACAACCCCCTACCCCTTCACTTATTTCACCCCCCATTTAGCGCCCCCTCCGCCCTCACTCTTATTTCGGGACATCGCTTCACCGAAATGGCCATGTTTTATGAAGAACCTAGAGTCTCCCCGGAGAGCAAAGGAAAGATTATGTCTTCTCTGGGACGTTCTTGAAAAGGCGCGAGTGTGGATGATGGGCCGAGAAGGAGTGAGGACAGCAAGCCGTTGATTGATGCTTAAATTACTCTACAGCTTAGGTCGGGCTCTTCATGCCATTCGACTTATTATTACGGCGTGATTTTCTGAATCTCCGAACACTGAAAAGGGGGGGGGGTAATAATAGTGATTTACCCTGAAAAATAGTTGTTGTTTTTTAAAAATATATTGTTAAAATATCGTGTCCATTGTTGAGACCTCATCATATTAACAATATTTATGGAAGCCATTTGATATTGTTATAATAATTTCAATTTCAAATTTTGAAGATGTTTTAAGATTCCAGTACGGTATTCATAATTTAATTCATAAAATCGTTTTATTTTGGTGAGTTTGTTACAATATAATCATTATTTTATAAATCAATTGTATTTAGATAGATATTTTGTTTTTTACAAGAAAGTGGAATCTAAAACGTATATGTAAGATGAGCCACTCAGAAGGAACTAATTACAAGGACGCTTTATTTATAATCTATAGTGTATTTTTTGGCTATTACAGAGAATTGCATTGTAAAATTATCGTTATTTGTTTGAAACGCCTTAGAAATATTTGTTTTAACAATTTAAATCAATTTTTTAATAATCTTGTTAAAACCTACTTGAGAAAATTAGAGAAGCATTAGACCAAAGACAATCGTTTTATGATATTTTGGAGAAAAAGAAGGACTTTCTGATAAATTAAACTGAACCAGAGTTTAAAAAATTCTCATTACCATAATTTAACTCATGAAATTTAGTGGTAATAAGTTAAAGCTTATTGCACCGCATATGAAATAACATAGAAAGTGAAGGAACAAGTAATTTTTCTTTAGTCGTTTAAATCACTAGTAAATAATTAACTTTTATCAAGGAAGTCATAAATAATGATAAAACTCAAGATTAGCCGTAACACTTTATATTTTCAACTCAAGATCAAATAAGCGCCATCGTCAAATGTGACATGTTAAAACCAGCATTAGTCTACGATCACCTAAGATTTGTCTTTTACAAATTGAAGGTTAGTTGAGTCATTTAACATATTTGGATATTTAGGTTTGGGTGCGAAGAAGTAGAAGAAGTAACAGAGAAACGGGAAAAATAAAGTAACGATTAATAATAAAGCTGTTGTTTTAACATCAATAAATTTTGATCACACTGAAACTTTGACAGCCTGTTGTAAAATAAATGTAATCAGAATACAACTTTGGGAAATGAAGCCCAAGATGTACACACTAACATACACAAGCAGGCACGTGCACACTCAGTGAGAACTAAACTATAGCGGCAATAATGATCAGAGCAATGATCGTGTGCCCTTCATAGATAAAATAAAAAAATATCCACTTCATCAAAGTCATCGTTGACCTAATAATAAAGACGGAATAAAGTTCAGATCAACCAAACAATATAAATTGAATCCATGCTTATTTTTTTTATTCAACCAAATTTATGGAATTTAATTTCTAATAATTACAGAAACTTTGTGGCAAGTGTATTTTGCATTACATTTTATTTCTTTAAAATTTCACACTTGTGCTGGGCCGCCGTTGCACCTAGTGCGCCCATCTTTTTCAAAAGCCCAACTAACTTGTCCTTGTATGATACATCGTAATATTTAACTTCCTTAAATGTACACAAAGCATTTTATAATAGGGGTTTGTTTGTTGTTTTTTTTTGTTTGTCAAAAGTCCAAATAACTTATCCTGGTATGATAAATACGAAATATTCCTGAAATGTACACAAAGTATTTATATAATATTTTTTTTACAGTGCTAATCACCACACGATTTTTAAACTAATTTTAGAAAGCAGCGCACCAAATTACTGCACCAAAAAATAACTCTTTGAGTCAGGCAGCACTATTTACAACACAAATGCTGACGTCAAAGGTTCGTGCGTTGTTTGGTTAATGTTAATCTGGAAACCAAAATGATTATGATTTTTAAATCCTTTATATTAACTCGTGGTGTCTGCGGCCGACCGACCGACCTTGCTTGCTTGCTTGCTTGCTTGCTTGTCGCCAAAACTTTTGATCGATTTTTAACCCACTTGCTCGCAAGATAGCGAGCTGAAATTTTGCAGGCAGTTTCGTACCGATGATAAAAACAATGTATCAAAATTTCAGATTGATCGCATGTACCGTAATTAAATTATTGATTTTTTAGATTATTTTATTTATTCCTATGTATCATGCTATTTTTTGAGATAGAGCGTCGCGGTGCATATTATATTGAACAACCTTTCTGTCGCGCAATAAGGTGCGTATTTTACTGACAACACTTTTTATAAACCTATTCCTGATCGGTGCGCATTATATTAAACACGTTTTACGACACAACTGCAATTTTGTATTTTTGGATGGTCTTGCGCTGCGTGTTATAATGAACATTCTTTTAGTTACGTCTCATACGTAAAGGATTTATAGTCAAAAACTTGTTTTTTTACGGGTTGTTTTTATTAAGTCTTTATTTTCAATTTTTAATTTTTTTAAAACCCGTAAAAAACCAAGTTATTTTACTAAATCCTTTATGTACGAGACGTAACTAAAAGAATGTTCATTATAATACGCAGCGCAAGACCATCCAAAAAATACAAAATTTTAGTTGTGTCGTAAAAAAGGTTTAATATAATGCGCACCGATTAGGAATATGTTTATGAAAAGTGTTTTCAATAAAATACGCACCTTATTGCGCGACAGAAAGGTTGTTCAATATAATACGCACCGCGACGCTCTATCTCAAAAAATAACATGATACATAGGAATAAATAAAATAATCTAAAAAATCAATAATTTAATTATGGTACATGCGATCGATCTGAAATTTTGTTACATTGTTTTTATCATCGGTACGAAACAGCCTGCAAAATTTCATCTCGCTAGCTTACGATGAAATGGGTTAAAATTGATTAAAAAAATTGGCGACATGCAAGCAATCAAGGGTTCAAACAAACAAGAGCCCATTTATTATAAATTTTTAAAAAAATTGTTGCCGAGTGTCTTGCACAGTTATTTCTTCATGCATTACCGCACCAGTACCTAATGTACGACATTCCGGTAGCAAACTACATAACATGTGTTTATAGCAATGTTATAACACCAAGGTTATAGGCATGTCTTGACACAGTCTGTACGTGATCCCGAACATTAAATCTATAACATCATCAGAAGTCAAAGACATATCATATAAAGTAAGAGCCGATGGACTTTTGGGCAATCATTGTCAAGTGATGCGTAGTAGTAAGGGAGTTAATGCTTATGACGCTTAACTTTTTCAGCATTTAAACGGTAAAATTATTTCTTTGATTACCTGGGAAAATGGAATTTTGAAGTACGAAATTTTCTATAGAGATTAGTAATGTGTTATTTGAAATACACCATTATTGTAGGAAATTTTTAAGGACAACTAATAATCAACTTAATCATGGAATTGTTTTAATAATTCATGCAACATATCAAGTAACACATAAACTAATTGCCCTGATGAGCAGGGCCGGCTATAGGCATAGGCAAACTAGGCAGCCACCGAGAGCCTCCAAACAATCCAATTATTAGTTGGGTTCACAAGAATCTTTCCATTTTATTTTTTATTTTTATTTTAAATTTAGGGCCACCAAAATCACTTCACCTAGGGCCTCCAATTCCTTAGGCCGGCCTTGCCTGGTGACACGAAAAGCCACCTCACTTAATGCATTGTTTGTTTAGAAAATTTATAAATAATATATTAAATCTTTTCCCATACTTGGTTAAATCATGTTCTCTTATATGGTCCCGTTTCCTACCTAAATCTATGTCACTGGTGGGGGTACCAATCTTAAAAGCCAATAATTTGATAGGAAACAAAAATGTGGTCCCGTTCTACGTTATATCCCGTTTTGGACCTAGTATGTCTCAGGTTCAAATACACAAAGTCGCTTGTACAGTTATGTTATTCTCCACCTTTAATGTGAGTTCCCGTATAATGGACCAAACCCCTGTCCAGAATGTAGCCGTGGCTATTCTCACACCGGTAAATAGTTTAGACTAGGAAGAAATTTTCTAACACGTTCAAGTTTCATTACAGAGACTTGCAACCATTTAATCTTCGTTTTAAATAGTTTTAGAGTAGAAATAAAAACTCCAAGGAAAGGTAATGGCTTTTGGCTTTTAAGTTGAAAGATGGCACGCGATGGAGACCGATGTGTAGCACGTGAAGTCAAAGTTGATAGCTATGACCTTTGTGCTGCTACCAGAGCGATGTGTAGCACGTGAAGTCAAAGTTGATAGCTATGACCTTTGTGCTGCTACCAGAACGATGTGTAGCACGTGAAGTCAAAGTTGATAGCTATGACCTTTATGCTGCTACCAGAACGATGTGTAGCACGTGAAGTCAAAGTTGATAGCTATGACCTTTGTGCTGCTACCAGAACGATGTGTAGCACGTGAAGTCAAAGTTGATAGCTATGACCTTTGTGCTGCTTACCAGAATCTAAATGTAAATTAATACAAAAGTAATCGAATTATTCCCATTATTTTGGGATGTTCTGGAAAATTATTTTTAAAACATTTTGTTTTTGCTAGACCTCCGTCCCTTTGTATGCAATTCAGAAGGGACAATTTTTTTAAGTTATTAGACTAGAAGTTGAATTTTTGCTTACTATCTACTTCAATTGGGGCTTAGCTAAAGTTATATAAAAATTCTACATTTTAATTTTTTTTTAAATTTATTTTGCAAGATTTCCGTTATATTTTAGCCTATTTAAATAGGATAAGTTATAAATTTTTACCTTCCAATTATTTTGTCAGAATCAGAATTTAAAATTAGTATTTTATTATTCATTTCCCTTCACGTATTAACAAAAATATTCTAGAATCTTCTGTGATGTAATTTTTTTTCGCTTAGTCCTGGTAATTTACAACGAATTTTAATGGGACACATTTGAAAATATAATACCATTATTCGTCCGACTGATATTCAATTGGGCAAACAACACGTAAGAGAATGGCTCAGACATGAGCCCCCCCCCCTTTTCCTTATACTTATTTAAATAATACTTAAAGCTTTTGCATCTGTTTGGATACATTGTTTGTATTCGAAAAATAGTTTGGTTAAAGGATGGGTCCTTACATATTTTCTGTTAATTGGGGTTCAGTGGTTAGAAATAATTTAAAATGGGAACTTTTCTAGAAATAAATACGTTGTAAGCTATTTACAAGAAAACGCATGAACATCCGTTACTGAAACATAGCCATATTTGATGGATAAGACAAAATGGGATCTCATGTGAAACGGACCCCATTTGGAATAGGATCCCATTTAATTAAATGTCACACGGATTCGTATCCCAACAGGTTACTAGATCTGTCGAGCGAATAGGATAATATCAGGGAAAGAGACTCAACCAAGAACGGGATGTCATTATGCAACGGAATCATATTGGTGAATGTTATCCCATCAAGCTATGGGAATGTGTAGAAGAAATAGAATCTTACGAGCAGAGACGTTTTTATACGAATAAATTATATATCCATTGACTGAAAATTCTTAAAAACTTAGTGAAATGACTCAAATTAACAACAGGGCCCTTCAATTACGTCATCTTACAGGTTGTATTGATCTTTTCCAAAAGACATCTCGGGTTGTCACCGAGTTCAAAAGCAAGTTTTTCTATAAAAGTAAACAGATATCAAAGTTGATCATAACGCTTTCTAAAAGTTGTTAGTGTTCCTCAAAGTTTTCCAGCCAGATTGAATTGTTGTCAATATAGCTGAAAACTTTTTTTGAAAGTATTCCGATACAACAGAAAAAGAAGGTGGCGTGCATGAACAAAATCAAAAATATGATCACGTGAGACTTGCTTGATAAAGATGATTGAAAGAGCTCATGGGAGTAGTTTTAGAAACATGTCATTTCAAAGAGAATCAAGGCTAAGTAAACTTAACTAGATCGACAAGTTCTGTAATAAGTTACAATAGTTTGTTCTGTCATATGAGTTTTTGTATATAAATTAATCTATCTTACGTTATTGAGGATTTGGAAATTTAATATAAATAATTTCATCATAATTCTGAAATGGGTTTTAAATTTTCCAAAATGTTTCCAGATTTAACCAAGCTCAAATTTCTTGCGATCACTCAGAGCTGAAACCGTTAGGTTCCCAGATAATAAAATTACAGTCATCCCATCAAGCCATAAGATTGTAAATGGAAAAATACGTTTTCCCGGTCTCACTGGTATTAAAATCCACGACGTTCTTAGTTTCAGGGTAGGGGCGGGACCCCTGTTCAGTAAACACAGGAAGGCTTTCTCTTATTAGGAGAACTTAAGGCGGCTTATGGTATCGCCCTTGTCCCCTATAAGCCACCACAGGCAGGAGTCTCGTGGTCTCCTTTCAATCAGACATCAGGATGGAAGCCATATTAACATACTTGTATTAGTTCGTGGATCTTTACCGCCGAGACAAAACCGTAGTATTTTGATTGTGTACTGAAGACTGGTCATTCGTTGTCGGAATAAAAAAATATCGATTAAATTTCCTAAATATGTACATCTCTTTTAATTTGAAATAATTAATGAACACCCAATTTAAAATGTATTGGTAATAATAGATATTTACCTATTTAAAAGCCTGATTGCAGTCTCACCCCCATTACTTTAATAATTATTAATCAGGATCCTATTTCCAAGAAAATTTGAAATGTGCTACTATTGTAAAAGAGTATAAAAATAAAGCGCATATTTTCTGGAAAAAAATTGTTTCTGTTAGTTGTCATCTAATGACAAATATCAGTTCTAAAAATTCTATTGAAAATTTACTATAGATGAAATAAATAATTTAGGAGGAGTTTTTGTATCTAATTCCTCTAGTGCTGGGCAATATACTTTTGATATAGTTATTTACACGAAATGTGAAACATTGGTATTATTTTAATGTGCATTTTACTTGCTGTTACTTTTTACATTATCAATAAAACTACCTATAGGGACATCTTATTAATGATAGTAACGTGATATTCCCCATTCAAAATGTAAATGCATCTATATTTTAATACACATTAGTTTAAATTAGCGGGACGCGGTGGTCGAGTGGCAGCGCACTGGACTGTCGTACCGATGGTCACGGGTTCGAATCCGTGTGAAGGCAAGGGTTTGTTCCCAGGGCTTAGGGCATCCCTGAGTCACCCCGCTCCGAATGGGTACCTAACACTACACGTAGTTAGGCGGCTGGGTAATGCGTGGAACCCACAAAGCCGTGGCCTGTGAACGCTGCTTCACTTGCCAACAGATCATCTGTCATGGTCTGTGGACGCAACTATCTTCTGCATAGAAGGGGCGTCTGTATAGATAAGATAAGAAGAAGAAATCTTATTAAAATTATATATTTTTTAAAAAATTGTGACGTTTTCAAAAGGCAGTTGCAATATATTTCATGAAATGAATCAAGTTGTGCTCAAGAATTTTATTAAAAGTTCAACAGATTACATTGTTGTCACTACCTTGCTGGCAAGTAAACTCCTAATCGTTTGTGAGATACGGCTATGTTGCTTAAACTTATTCAGTCTTTTTTGTTTTTTCTTCACAAATTTGTGAGGAAACTGCCAAATGTATGGAAATACACAGTATTTTGAAACGAAAGTATTATTAATACCCGGTGGTCTTCGTTTAAAAATTAAACAAAATATGTTGAAACCACTCTTTTCATTTTCCTACATTATTGCTTTTACATAGCCTTGTAAAGGCGTTTGAAGCCGGTGAATCATGTATTGCCTTGTTTTCCAGATCTTCTCCCAAGATTTGGCTAACTCATGGCACCGAATCAGAAATCGTCATTGTTGGTCATCTCGTTTAAACATTAATGTGTAAACAAAGTCATCCTTATCTACTTCCGTCACAATGTTTCTTCACGTAAGCTTCTTTGTCTGATTATTCTCGCCTCAACTATAAACAACAAATAACTGACTGATCAGTGGAAAAAAAGCCTTTATTTGACTTTCTTAATATACTTAAAAGTGAAAATATTGCTTTACCTGAAGATACCATGGAAACTATAGAATGCTTGTCCACATGTATATTATGTAACAATGATGTACAAAATCGATATAAGAAGATAAAATAATATTTTATCTAAATTCGATCAAACAAATCGTCTTCGGTGTTTTCGAATTTCATGAGAGTTTTACACACATACACACGAATTGACACGGTGTTAAACAAATATACCAACGATCAAAAAGAAAACATGGTGGCATTTTAAAAAAGCTCTTTAGCTAGTGGTCCGCAATGGCATATCTATCTACAGTTTGTAATTTAAACAATACTGTTAAAAAGGTTTTACATCTGGTATCACATAGTCAAAGATTTAGGAAAACTTTCCATGTTTAAAATGCCCCATTTATTTGGCGATCATCTGATAACCTAAAGTTTCTATTTCGTGTTTTTTTTTAATTTTAAAAGTTTATCAGCTAGTCAAGTCCTGTATTTCTTACGCAAATGTTTTTAAAACAATAAATCTTATTTAACATTTTTCACAAATTTATTAGTGCTAGCTAATCCCTCTAAAATATTACATGCTATTTCGAATCTTTCAGATAGATTTGTTTAAATTAATTTTTTTTCGTCTTAAATCTGTTGCTTCAAATATTTTAAAATAAAACACAGTTTAAAGAGTATCACAATACTTTCATCCCACTCTAAAGGTCAAGGTAATTTTATATAAAACACAGTTTAAAGAGTATCACAATACTTTCATCCCACTCTAAAGGTCAAGGTAATTTTATAAAATACTGGTGAGACCAATCGACTGTTCAAAGAAAAGAATTTTAAAAAGTTTAGCTGGCTCTGTGATGTCAGTAGTTGTTACAACAGAAAAAAAATAACAACAATTTGAATATCCATACAAACTGGAATTAGCTCATTATTTCCATCACGTCTTCCAACAACTGTCCAATGTCTTGCAATCTAGATTCTGGCCTCATAGCAAGGACGGCTTAGTTAGCAATAGCTTGCTTTTTAAAATGCATCACATCTGACGGAAACGCCCATTTACAACAGGAAGAGCCCATTCTCTAAATCCTATGGAACATGAACTTTTTTCCCCTTCTAAATCATTTTCCATGATGGGCATCTATTTTAGGACTTTCTTTTTTTTTAATGTGTGTTGTATTTGCTTGATATTCATTTGCTAACCTTCTGTTCCAAAATTAGGATTTCTTTCTCAAATCGACTCTGTTAAAACGAAAAAACGCTCCTTGACTAACGCTACTCTTTTAGGTTGATTCCGAAGACAAAATTTGAGATGCAAAATGTAAAAAAAATTTAACATAACATTTTTCAAAAAGAAATTAGAAACTATTTAATGTAATCAAAGGCTGTAAACAAATGATGTAATGTTATTACAAATAAATTAAATAGCATTGCACTAACAAAAACCTGCGCACAAATGTAGATGAGATCTATATGTTGGCATTAACTTAGAATGAGCATCAAAGAAAGCAATTTTTTTTTGTGAAGTAAGAAATTATTTCCAGTGCATTACTTGTACCTGCTGGGTACAACATAGTAATAGTTGTAACAAAACACACTTTATATGACATATAGAGATAAATTATTGAGACGACTGACCAGTAAGTATCCCGTTACTGACCAGTAAGTATCCCATTACTGACCAATAAGTATCCCATTACTGACCAGTAAGTATCCCATTACTGACCAGTAAGTATCCCATTACTGACCAGTAAGTATCCCATTATTCGCCATCCCAACATATTACTGGATCTAGAATAACGAAGCCAGCTCGCCTAGCTAAAGCCATGACAATACTAACTCTACTCACTCTAGAATAACGAAGCCAGCTTGCCCAGCTACAGCCATGACAATACTAACACTACTAACGCCTCTCACTGAAGCCAACACGATGAACCTCGATCATTCTGGACGATGGAGCCATTCGTGTCATCCAACAAAGAGGAAGGAAACACAAGCTTAAAAAGAATTTTGTATATTTAAATCCCCTTTTTAAGGTTATCGTGGGCATTTCAAATATCTTCCAACCTTATATTATTTCTTTTCAGATAGAAGCCCTAAAACAAAAACCGAAACCTTTTGAATTCATAAACTAATTTAAAGAGAATTATTAATAAGTGAAAATCTTGGTGTTTGCATATGTTATACTTTTGCTGACGTCACACAGTGCTAGTCCGTATCATAAAGCCCCTATAATCAAATATGAAGAAAGTTTAATTGTAACATTTTAATCAATGCAAATTTTCCATAAACATTAGCGGAAATTAGCGTCCACATTTTAAAAAGGTACATTTATTTGTTATAGGACAATTTTTTTTTAAAGTATTATTTTAGATGACGCAATTCAATGCTCCTCATTGTTGAAACTAGTTCACGAATTTCAGAGACTTCGTGTCTTGATGCAATTCGATAGTGAGAACACAATTTTAACTCTCTCATTTGGCTCAGAACTGAAGGGTCACCAATATATACATGTACTTGGTTTTCTAAATCAGATCATGTCATCACATCTGTTAAACCCCGGAGTTTCTTGTCTTCAGAAATAATTTCCCGCGCCCTGCTACTCTGTTGGTATTATTGGTTAAAATTTGAAACATAATTACCGTATTTACTCGTTCGCAATCCGGCCTTTTTTGGACAAAATCTAGGGGAAAATGTTGGGGTGGGGGGTCGGCTTACGAGCGGGTCATTAACGTATTTCTGCATGGATATTGAATATCGGTGTTGTTATTGTGTTTTCAAGGTCCTTTTCTAAACTCTACAAGATTCGACTGCTCTACCAGAAGCAATAATATATTATTAAACATCTGCACTTACCTTATTTAATCATTTTATTTATTTTTGTGAACGTTTTAATAAATTGTTTTACAATTTTTTTTCAACAACGAATTTTATTGTACGCGCTTTTGTCACTGTTTACTAAAGATTTTTTTTTAAACCGGAAACTCTCGCCTAACAAAGAGCACAAAAACAACGATAGTCAGTACAAAGTAGACAATCATAATTACCAATTTAGATTGTAGTTGTTTTTTTTTAAAATGAGTACCATTTTGTTTAAGCTGTCCTATTATTTTTGGAGTGTCGGCTTGCGAGCGGGTTACACACTTTTAATACTTTTCTCTTACAAAAGTGTGTTGGGGGGGGGGTCGGCTTATGAACGAACGGGCTATAGAACGAGTATATACGATAGTCTTTGTATTTTAATAAACTTTCTTTAAATTAATATTTTTATTTTTTAAAAGAGCCCAACAAAAGTAATACATTTCGACCCCGATGAAATCCTTGTTGTGAAGTTAGAGACGATTGGTATGCTGAGCCTTGGACGTAAAGATCTGAGTGAATCCTCTCTACTCGCCAGGCTTGTAGCTGGCTTAAGAAATGCTCATAAATACCTCCATTGTTAACGGTGTAACGGGAGGCTATCGACCCGCCCTTTCAATGCCACATGAATTATCTCTCCTCCCTAATTTCTTCCTCTCACTTTCTTTCCAAGGGTTGAGCTAATTTTAGAGTGGTTAAGGTAGTTAGCCGTGACGGCTTTTGTTCACTCCCTTGCATTCAGGCGCCACTTTGTTATCTTCTCCTCGTAAGGAAAAAAAAGAGAGAAAGAAAAGTCCTGAATCCAATCGGCCTTCCTCATTTGTTGAGTTATCCGCTTTTCAAAAATAAAATATTTTTCTCTATCACAGAATTCGTATGTCATTCATCAAATCAAACAAAATAGTATTATACCCATTAAAAGTGTTAAGATGTAAAGCAAATTTAATTCTTTGGAAATGCATTTTTAAATATATATAGCATTGAACAATATTTAAAAAAAACTAAAGTGGGAAACGTTTGATTATTACAGTTAACTTTATCTTGTAATAAAATGTAATAAATTAATTAGACATAAACAAATAGATAAACATTAATAGTTCAATATTATTAAAAATATCTAATACATAATCGCCCTTCCTATGCGTGTGTCTCCCCATCGCAAAATGGCGCTCGAAAGGCGCGCAAAAAGGGCGCGCAAAATTATTATAAATAAATTTAAACATTTCGCCGTAAAAAATATTATATGACGTCATTGTTTTAGCACAGAACGTCAATTACCGAAACAACGCACGAACTATGCGTGTGTGTGAGCCTTACCCTTAGAAGGCTTTTCCACTAGTATTTAGATAAATTGTTAAATATACGCTCATAAAATGCGACTATCTACCTATATCTCCATCGACCAGGCTCCAAACAATACACCGCAACAAGAGTATCACGGGAGTGAGATGGAAATATGAAAAGTGCTAAATAGAATTACACGCGCATTACGCTCATTCCAATGTGGAAGAAATTGAATTTCGGCGCGCCGCGAAGGTTAAGAAATTTGAATCTCATTGTTCGGTGTAATCGAATGAATCATCTCATTTATCTAAATAATGTATTTTATTGGTGTGGGAGGCATTTTCATCATTGAAAAGTGAAATAATATAATTTAAGGCGTGCAAATTAAAGTGAATAGCGCGATTTATATTACCATGAAAAATTAGCGACTTTGCGTCAAAGAACTCTTACCTTAAGATAGGCACACCGTTACTTGGTGCCGATGATGTACCGTTGAAGATAAAATAGTATTAGGTACCGCCTTAAAAATAAGTAATCCACTTCAGGGCCGTCTTAACGCATAGGCCCGTTGGGCCTTTGCCCGGAAGCCCACTAGCATAGGGGACCCCTGGGAATATGTTGATATATATTATCTATATTTATTTTTATTCCTGCGGAACGGGGTCACCCTTTCTTTGCCCAGGGGCCCAACACTATTTCTTTGCCCAGGGGCCCAACACTATTTCTTTGCCCGGGGGCCCAACACTATTTCTTTGCCCAGGGGCCCAACACTATTTCTTTGCCCAGGTGCCCAACACTATTTCTTTGCCCAGGGGCCTAACACTATTTCTTTGCCCGAGGGACCAACAATATTTCTTTGCCCAGGGGCCCAACACTATTTCTTTGCCCAGGTGCCCAACACTATTTCTTTGCCCAGGTGCCCAACACTATTTCTTTGCCCAGGGGCCTAACACTATTTCTTTGCCCGAGGGCCCAACACTATTTCTTTGCCCAGGGGCCCAACACTATTTCTTTGCCCAGGGGCCCAACACTATTTCTCTGCCCAGGGGCCCAACACCATCTCTTTGCCCAGGGGCCCAACACTATTCATTTGCCCAGGGGCCCAACACTTTTTCTTTGCCCGAGGGCCCAACACTCTTTCTTTGCCCAGGGGCCCAACACTATTTCTTTGCCCGCGGGCCCAAACTGGTGTAAAGACGGCTCTGATGCACTTAAGAACGCCGTAAAGAAATACAACCAGAAAAAGTAAGTGTTAGTTGTATTATGCCTGTTGGCTCTTGTGCCAAATAGTGCCTGTGCTAGGTAAACCTGTGGCCAGATAGTTCAGGTGGCAGATGGTTCATGCCAAATAAGATGACAGAAAAGGGGTTTTAGTTTTAGCTAACATACGAAAACCTTTGATGTTTCTCGTTTTATTTTTATAAAGAATTTTTTTTTACGAAAAAAAAAGTTTGCAAAATATTTTTAAATTTAAAACAGCGTATCACTTTCTGTAGTCAAATCAGTTTTAAAAAAAAATAATAAAAATAAAAAAGATGTTAAAAACAAAGTAAAATCATAAGTTTGATGTGAAGTATGATTGTTAGCGTTCGTTTAACAAACACATCGGGCTTTTAAGGGTTAAATTACCCCAGCCATCAGTTTCTCGGCTTGGGTAGAGTCATGTGCTTTTCTCTCATTCTCTTCCCAAGCTTGTGTTTCCCCTTTTAGTGATGTTATTCCCTGTCAAGGAAGGAAAAACATCCATGTCTTTTCTGCAACAAACTCTCCATCTTATCTGAATGGCCCCCGTCTCTTTTAGTCCGTCTCCCCCCCCCACCCCCACACCCCAACCATGGCACTCACACACACACGCACAACCAAACGCCAATTCCTCCCGTGGAAACGTTATAAATATAAAAAAAATCCTAAACCCTAATTTGAATATTTTCTCTTGGCGTTGTTTACAAAACGCAATATCTCATGATTAGATATTTAGGATGAGATGGGTAATGGAAATTTGTTATTAACAACATCAGAATCTAGTAATGGGGGAATTCACATTTTAATGCGAAAATTTAAAAAAAAATAAAAATAAATATGATTAAATAAGATATAGTGCTAAAGATAACGGAATTAATAATTGTTTTATAAAAAAATTTCATCAGTTTTTATCCTATAGAATCGTAGAACATTGATGATTTGTTAAATGAAATGGAATCATGAAAGGCATAGTATTTAAAGTAAACAATGAGTATTTAAAGTAAACATGGGGTAATTAAATAATATATTTTATCAATAGCATATTGAAGAGAGTTAAGAATTTTGTGTGTATGCAAATCAGATCAATAATTTATTTCTGTACAATTAGACATGTTTGGCGTATATCAATGTCCAGTAGCTTACTAATTTATTTCAGAGAATTAAGAATCGTTTAACATCCAACAGTATGCTAGGCAGACAGACCAGACATGTACGTTCTCTTAACAGTTCAAATTGAAAGTCGACGTTGATAAATTTAATCAGCGCAACACGCATTCATCTCTCAACACTTGACTGGGGGATTAACAAAGACACTTGACTGGGTGATTAACAAAGACACTTGACTGGGTGATTAACAAAGATACTTGACTGGGTGATTAACAAAGACACTTGACTGGGTGATTAACAAAGATACTTGACTGGGTGATTAACAAAGACACTTGACTGAGTGATTAACAAAGACACTTGACTGGGTGATTAACAAAGACATGCACTTGTCTGGGTGATTAACAAAGACACTTGACTGGGTGATTAACAAACATACTTGACTGGGTGATTAACATAGACACTTGACTGGGTGATTAACAAAGACACTTGACTGGGTGATTAACAAAGACACTTGACTGGGTGATTAACAAAGACACTTGACTGTGTGATTAGCAAAGACACTTGACTGAGTGATTAAAAAAGACACTTGACTGGGTGATTAACATAGACACTTGACTGGGTGATTAACAAAGACACTTGACTGGGTGATTAACAAAGACACTTGACTGGGTGATTAACAAAGACACTTGACTGGGTGATTAACAAAGACACTTGACTGGGTGATTAACAAAGACATGCACTTGTCTGGGTGATTAACAAAGACACTTGACTGGGTGATTAACAAAGACACTTGACTGGGTGATTAACAAAGACACTTGACTGGGTGATTAACAAAGACACTTGACTGAGTGATTAACAAACACACTGGACTGAGTGATTAACAAAGACACTTGACTGGGTGATTAACAAAGACACTTGACTGAGTGATTAACAAAGACACTTGACTGAGTGATTAACAAAGAC
>CALYLW010000376.1:768056-808056 GCA_944989445.1 Ampullaceana balthica | reverse complement strand
GAGAGAGAGAGAGAGAGAGAGAGAGAGAGAGAGAGAGAGAGAGAGAGAGAGAGAGAGAGAGAGAGAGAGAGAGAGATGCCAGTATCATTAGTGACGATACTTTGAAGCGATCTCTTAGAGCACGGGTCGGGAAACCATGGTTCGCGAGCCAGATGAGGCTCTATCGATGGTTGCATCTGGCTTTCAGAAAAATTGTTTGTTTATAAAAAAAATACACCAACGTTTATTCAGACTCATTTGATCTACATATTAATTGCATATAAAAAACAGAATAACAATGTTGTTAAAAAGAATTCAGAGACGTAGTTATTGTACTTTTAGTGTTGAAATTACACAAAATACACACATATACCTATACACATATACCTGATTTTTTTTTAACATAATGTATGGCTCTCACAGAATTACTTTTCAGAAAATGTTTTCAAAAACAATTTCCCGACCCCTGTCATAGATTAAAAGAACCTGAGACCGGAGAGAATACCTGTACTGTCCATCAGACTGACCATTGTGATCTCTTCATGAATAGCAACTTTACAATGACTTACCGTCACACTGACAAAGCTATCTCTTTATAAAAAGTTTTATACTTATATTAATGCTTTGTTTCTTGTGGTAAAGATTTTCCTTTCTAATAATTTTGTAAAGTTCATGTTCTTTACGGTTATAAATTATTTTGCGTGATTCCCCTTTTCTAGTGCGTTATGTTGCCTTGCCCTTTATAAAAGACAAAAAACGCAGTGTTGTAAGGGCTGTGGTAATTATCTTGTTGTCAGTCGGGCTGCTTCCTGTAGCGTTTGTTGCTAACAATCACCGTTCCTTGTAAAAGATCGGCAGTGACATTCATTGGCAGTTACATTCGTTGGCAGTTACATTCGTTGGCAGTTACATTCGTTGGAAGCTACATTCGTTGGCAGTTACATTCGTTGGCAGTTACATTCGTTGGCAGTTACATTCGTTGACAGTTACATTCGTTGGCAGTTACATTCGTTGGCAGTTACATTCGTTGGCAGTTACGTTACATTCGTTGGCAGTTACATTCGTTGGCAGTTACATTCGTTGGCAGTTACATTCGTTGGAAGCTACATTCGTTGGCAGTTACATTCGTTGGCAGTTACATTCGTTGGAAGCTACATTCGTTGGCAGTTACATTCGTTGGCAGTTACATTCGTTGGAAGCTACATTCGTTGGCAGTTACATTCGTTGGAAGCTACATTCGTTGGCAGTTACATTCGTTGGCAGTTACGTTACATTCGTTGGAAGCTACATTCGTTGGCAGTTACATTTGTTGGCAGTTACATTCGTTGGCAGTTACGTTACATTCGTTGGAAGCTACATTCGTTGGCAGTTACATTCGTTGGCAGTTACATTCGTTGGAAGCTACATTCGTTGGCAGTTACATTCGTTGGCAGTTACGTTACATTGGTTGGAAGCTACATTCGTTGGCAGTTACGTTACATTCGTTGGAAGCTACATTCGTTGGCAGTTACATTCGTTGGCAGTTACATTCGTTGGCAGTTACATTCGTTGGCAGTTACATTCCTTATTCAAAGTTCCATAATTAAATTACGTTCAAACTTCATAACGTGGCTTGAGTCTAGCGTTCTCAAGAGAACTTAAAACACCTACACCATTAAAATAGCAATTTTACAGAGATTTGTATATCACATCTCTGCCTTAATATACATCTGAAACTGTTTACTGCGACTTACTGTCACGCGATTCCAACCAGTTATTTTATAAATAAGGAGATTTCTCTTCAAGAATTCATTTTGTCACCAACTTCCCCCTTATTATAAAAATAATTCTCTCCATCCCACGAATACAAATGTACCCCAATCATAATTTGACAGACGTTAAGAATATGAATGACTCAGCATTTCCTCTAAACGTGCACATAAAACGTGCGACAGAAAGACGTTTGCCCCATACACCCTCGCACTTACCCGACATGGTATTACTTGTTCCTAGACAACCGCCATTAGTATGATAAAAAATCTCTGAATCTCAGCTGCGCGCCATACGGGGAATTCCACTTTCAATTCCTTTGACCCCCTCTGGGGAGTCGCCTGCCCCTCCTTGTCACTCAGAACTGGGCCCTGGACAAATCGGATGTAATGCTTTTGCCTTCCTGGAGTCAAGACTTTAATTGAATTCGTCGGCTAAGTTTTTATGGCAGTAAGTGAGAAAACTAAGGGTCAGCGAGACTGAGAGCGTTGCGAAACGGACAGCGATATACGTAGAGGCTGTGTAAGTATTTCGGGGGAAAATAGTTGATAGTATGTGGAATGATATTGACCCAATAGGGCATCTAGTTAAATTAAAAATATAAAAAAGAAATAAGAGAAAATAACTGCTTCTTGAAAATTATTTAGGAAATAAATTTAAGTTCGTTTATCTAATACTTAGAATCTTATATAGATTTACCCTCAATTATGACTGTTGCCTAACGCTAAGGGACATCACTCTGCCTTTTTTAAAATTGAAAATATAGACTTAAAAAATCATAATCATTTTGGTTTCCAGATTAACATTAACCAAACAACGCACGAACCTTTGACGTCAGCATTTGTGTTGTAAACAGTGCTGACTGACTCAAAGAGTTATTTTTGGTGCAGTAATTTGGTGCGCTGCTTTCTAAAATTAGTTTAAAAATCGTGTGGTGATTAGCAGTGTAAAAAAATATTATATAAATACTTTGTGTACATTTTAGGAATATTTCCTATTTATCATACATGGATAAGTAACTTGGGCTTTTGACCATAAAAAAGTGGGCGCCATAGGCGCCATACAACCCCTATTATAAAATAATTTGTGTACATTTTTGGAAGTTTAATATTACGTATTTATTATACAAGGACAAGTTAGTTGGGCTTTTGAAAAAGTTGGACGCTTTAGGCGCCCTTAAAAAAAGTGGGCGCCGCAGCCCAACCTAGTACTTAGAATAAACGAATGACGGGGTTATATAAGTTATAAGGAGCAAGACTTTACGAAATAGACATTAATATTAACATCAGTAAATACCTCAGTTGTTTTTTTAGTTACATTCGCTTCTTGTGGTGTTATAACTCCCAGGCACATCCAATACCAAACTTACTGACTTGCTAGTCAAACACTAAATTTCTTCTTTGTAGTTCATTAAAAAAAAACTGATGCTTGAAAGGTTTTAACTTTTCTAATCTCTAACGTTGTTTATGTTATATAAAGTATATCGAGTTGAATTTTCCTTTCAAATCTTCTGACTTTAAAATATTAATTTTATAGCAAAGGAGCCTTTGGAGATGTGATCTTAATTAAAAAATGTTGACTTAATGCCAATCTTTCTCGGTTTTCTGTGTGTTTTGAAGGCCTAACTTATATTCATTCCTTGAACTGACTACCTTTAGATTATTATAGGCTATCATTTATATCATTAGACCTCTAGCCAGGGAGGTTTATACACAATGCAGTTTAATGTGGCTAAAAGTTTCTTCAAGACAGATAACATTACAGCTTGATGAGTTGAAACTCAAATCAATAGAACGTCAGTGATCGCTTTGATCGAGGGAAGTGGTTATAAGGCTGGTGATTTTTTAAATTAATAACTGTTTACCCAGGTAAAGTGACCTCCGATTTTGTATTTAATTTAAAGGGCCAAGTGGCAGGATAGTATCAAAGTAGATGAAATATTTTCCCTGATTAACAATTTTTTCACCCAAAATATGCAAGTTAAAAAAATTTTAAACATATGTAATTAGCGGAAGTCGGTGAATTTTCATTTTCAAGATGAGACCTAAGCAGACAGAAAAGAAAAGAAGTTTTTTCGAATGTAATAATATAATAATATTTAAAAAATATACATATATTCAAATCAGTAATTTATCATTTAAAGTTTAAAGTATTCGGTTAAATAATCTATTAAACCATAAGTGCAAAAATATATTTTACCACGTTTATTCGAATTGTGTAAACTCGTTCTTGGGAGCAATTATTTCTAAATGAGTAACACGGTTAGCGTTATAGGGCCAGCGCACATTTCTCACAATTACTGAAGAACGAATTCTTATATAAAGTTTACAAGAAGTAACTTGCGATTACTTCAATGGACAGATGAATCGCGGAAAGAACTAAAACTGTGTTGTGGACCACGAATAATTTTGTTGATAATCGATAAATTCGCAGTGCTATCTGTATCTTACAGAGTTGGAAGCGACATAAACAACAGGCGAATATTGATTCGAAGTAAGTTGTTGGTCTTTACACAGAGGATGTCACGGTTTGACAAAGATCAGACACAAACAGACACTTGCTGTGTTAACTGAAGTGGGGGTCATCTCGTGTGGGAGATGTTGTTAGGGTCAGATACGTGCTGGGGTGGGTCAGAATATGTTATACACACAGCTTTTATACATGCTAGATTACTAGGTCATTCACATATGACACCTTAATATTTCGTGATTATATTTATTCTTAAATGCATAAAATTCAATGATGAATGTTGCAATTTTTTTTAATAAATGTTTTAAAAAAGATTAACGAAGCGTGATGCTTTAGTTTAATGCAAATTTAAGAAGACAAATAGTTTTAGAGAAACACGGCAGGCCCACGTTGACTTCATACGTCATAGATGACGTTCTTCAAAAATATTTTTTTGGTCCTGGTTAAATATTTCAATCAGATTGTGTGAAGGGGTTTAACAAAATTATTGCTACCAGTAGAATTGGTTTATTATAATAGAAGGAATGAACATTTATTTAAAGTTAAATAAAGTTTAATAATGTTGTCAATGGGTAATTTCATTTGGGCTATATGCTACAGGTGGCCGGTAGGGTAAAAACCCATTCAATAGAAGGAATTTGCAGTGTGCATTCTGCTGGAAATAGGTTGGGGGTGGTGGGTGGGGGGGTAAATTATTTTGTCAGAGGAAGATGTAAAATGTGCGCACGGAGAAGAGGTGCAAACTCCACGAACTAAAGCTGGGTGTGAAATCTACGCGCCCCAACACTCCCGAGATGTCGTGTAATAGCGTCTTACAATGAGATTAGCTCTCGCGACAGACCACAGTGGAACCAAATTTGCTCAAATTTAGCTCGGACTGTTAGGCACACATGAATCAGCCGCCAATAGAAATCTGGAGACAAATGTAGGTCATTACAAGACTGTCCATCATCGCCTGTGCCTGACTTCAATGCATTGTGGGATATTCTCTAGCCAAGTCCTTTTTGTTGCCAGTAACAAATAACCCCATCAGCATTATCTTTTGAGTTGTTACTTGCGAGGTGTAGCCAGAAGTCATTAGTGACAGTCAGGTACATTTATCAAATAAATAATAACTAGATCCGACTCATGGCGTAGCATACGCCACAGAATTGCTCATAGTGCGAAGAAAGGGAGAAAAGAACGAGCACAAACTTCCGGCAGTGCGCATTATGGTAGTTGTTTTTGAAGCATTACTTCCTTTCCTTCTATATAGTGCATCTCAGTGATGTGCGCATAGTGCGCCGCGGTGCGGGTGTGCACACTACTACATATATATAGACTGTGTCTTGCTTGCTCTAGTTACTGGCGAATTATATATATAGATGCAATTTGAAAATAGATTTAGTAACCAATTGACATGTTATAGGTAAGTGAACTTTGTCGGTGGAATTAGCAAACATTATTTCAGAACAAATCAGGAGTCAAGTCAGCTCAGGACAGAATCGTCCCCAAATCCCCATGGCCGAGGAATTGAATGCCGGGCTAAACCCGTGGTCATGCTCAGCAGAAATGACTACCAGTACATCGGAGTTATTTCCCATTACCGTCTGCCACACAAGCAATGTTTGCTCTCCTGGGTTCTGTTTCTGACGATGATCATGACCTTGAATAATGACGTTCCCAATGTGACCTCGGCGCTAAATGACCCGTTTACCTACTCACAATACATATGACCTTTTGTCTCACATAACTTTAGACAATTACGGCTCTAACTCTAACGTTGGGAGATATTAGCGTTGAGTTCATTGAGTCAATATATTTTAAACTACTAGGAAATTTAGTCTAAAAAAATGTGCAGACATCTGCCGATAAGTCTGAATGTAGATTTCACAGAATGTCTAAATATAAAATCTTATCTATTACAGAAAACCTTTGAGTCCAACGCTTATCCATGGTTTATGTCTGGTCTTGCTTTTTTTTTAACTTCAAATGTTGATAGTGTGTTGATTTTCCTGGTTTGATCAATCAACACATTCCACACCCGAATTCCAGACGCAACGAATGAGACTTTGTATGTGTTTGTTCTTGAATGCGGAATTATTTTTGTTTAAATGTTTATATCCGTTTGTCTTCCTGAGGGTTGTATTAGATTATCTTTTTGTTCAAATTCCAATATAAAATTAATTGCGTATGAGTTATTACTACTTTGCTCTTTGTTCTTTTATCCTCTAGATTTTCTAGGTTTAATTATTTAACTAATTATATTATTCTTTTCAATTTTTTATATTCTTATCTCCAGTAATAAAGCTGTCAATTTTTTAATATTATTTTTTGTAGTTTATTTCTGTTTTCTTGAGTAGAAATAAAATATTCAAGACTGTTGACACGTGTTAACTTCCCAACAAATGACTCAAACTTTTCTCTGATCCTGACAGATTTTGGCTGGTTTCCTTCTTGCAGGGCTAGCTAGAGTCGTAGATTAATTATGTTAATCGCCTTTTTTAAAAAATCAAAATTGTCTGAGTTTGAGAAATTTTACTGTAATTTTAAGTAATGTGAACATGTTTTAACAACTTTGTGAATATATTATACGAATTATTTTTATATGCGACTTGATGGTAATTTTGAAGTTCAAACCTTTGTTTTCCGTTGTCTTTGTGCTTGATGAAGTTTTTATAGATATAAGTTTTTAATATAAGGCAGTTAATATATCCTGGTATTTTTATAATGGGCTTAACATTTTTAACTGATCTAAAAAAGTGTATTGTAGACTGTAAATCAGCTGGCTAAATAATGAAATAATTATATTATGGAGGCGAAAACGAATGTAATCAATATATTTCAAATTTATTAACACACATCATTACTAACAGAGGAGACGCTTTCGGCAGTAAATATATGATTTTATGAGTTAAAAAATTGCAACGTTTTTAATTTATATATTGAAATACAATTTTATTTTTTCACTAGTCATAACTTTGGTCTATATATATATGGCATGGTCATTGTTCCTTTGTCTTGAAATGTTTATTCTATGATGACACGTTTCAAAACATTGTGGCTAAAAGTGAAATAATTCTCAGACAAAATGTTATCGTGTAATAATTTAATCTAACTTACACACAGTAAAACAAGAAACATTTTCACTATTCGGTTCCAGCACAACTAACATGAAACATTCATGAAGTAGCTGAAACGCAAATCCAACGGTGAATTCTGGATGCAAGGGTTGTCGATCTCACTAAACAATCGTACAACTGCATATAAAACATTGTACACATCATACACGACCACCAAGACCTGATAAAAGTACATCCAGCGTCTACACTTAGGCACGACTGATGGCGTAATATCATATTTTTTCAGTGCGGATGATCGTTTAAAGGAACAACGCAACGCACTAGTTGTAGTCTCCCATGATGGAACTCTCCTGTGGATGCCCCAGGCAATCTTGAGGAGCTCGTGTGCGTTTGATACCTTGTACTTTCCCTTTGACGAGCAGACGTGTGTCCTAAAGTTTGGCTCCTGGACTTACAATGGATTCAAACTAGACATACATTTTAAGCAAGGTACTTATCCGCTTGTGATGTCTGAGCGTTTGTGTAACGACAGTTTTCATAATATCGCTACACTATTCTATCATGGCAGGTGTCCAAACAATTATATCATTCTATCATGGCAGGTGTCCAAACAATTATATCATTCTTTCATGACAGGTGTCCAAACAATTATATCATTCTATCATGACAGGTGTCCAAACAATTATATCATTCTATCATGACAGGTGTCCAAACAATTATATCATTCTATCAGGACAGGTGTCCAAACAATTGTATCATTCTTTCATGACAGGTGTCCAAACAATTATATCATTCTTTCATGACAGGTGTCCAAACAATTATATCATTCTTTCATGACAGGTGTCCAAACAATTATATCATTCTTTCATGACAGGTGTCCAAACAATTATATCATTCTTTCATGACAGGTGTCCAAACAATTATATCATTCTTTCATGACAGGTGTCCAAACAATTATATCATTTTATCATGACAGGTGTCCAAACAATTATATCATTTTATCATGACAGGTGTCCAAACAATTATATCATTCTTTCATGACAGGTGTCCAAACAATTGTATCATTCTTTCATGTCAGGTGTCCAAACAATTATATCATTCTTTCATGACAGGTGTCCAAACAATTATATCATTCTTTCATGACAGGTGTCCAAACAATTATATCATTATATCATGTCAGGTTAAAGTCTTTATACAATTTTATCAAGACAGGTCTTACAACATCTTTGCGTCCATAGATGACATTGCTGTTTATGTGCTAAACTTTATAATGTTATTTTCTGAATGACTTCTTGATTTGCTTAAACCTACATATTAAAAATGAACGAGAAAAATAAATATTGTGTAAATTTTTATATTCACAAACGCGTAAGTACTTTGAAATAGAGAACTTCCTTGTATTTTATTTCAAAATGTGCACGTTATTGTCGAAATATTCGTTGTCTACTTTTGTCTTGTTTCCCTTTCTTTAATAACTTGAAATATTCTCAACAGGCAGGGATCAATTTGACCTGATGGATTACATAGAAAACAACGAATGGACAATCATAGAAAACTCAGGTAAAACGTCAAAACATCATCTACAAATTGTACACTTTAGATAGTTGTAGTGCTGATGAAAGGAGTTTGGTGCGCTCCTTTTTTTCCCCCCGGTATTCATAAAAAAGACATAAAATATAAAAGAAATTAGATTTGAAATGTGTAAGGGGTTGTGTCACGTGAGGGAGGTAACTATAATTGTTAGTGGTCACATGACGGGGGAGAATAAAACATGGCGATTGAGTGTGTGGTTCTATTTTACGGACGTGAGATATACTGGATGTAAATTAATTTAAATAGAAGTTGTGATTAAAAGCTATATTATTCAAACAGTGCCTCATAGATTTATTGTGAGACAGAGTTAATTAGGTCACGCCCACTCGGCTATGTGACAGGTTCTACGGAGAGAAGTGGTGGTCGAGTGGCAGCGCACTGGTCTGTCGTACCGATGGTCACGGATTCGAATCCGTGTGAAGGCAAGGGTTTGTTCCCGGGGCCTAGGGCGTCCCTGAGTCACCCCGCTCCGAATGGGAACCTAACTTGTAGTGTTAGGCGGCTGGGTAATGCGTGGAACCCACAAAGCCGTGGCCTGTGAATGCTGCATCACTTGCCAACAGATCATCTGTCATGGTCTGTGGACGCAACTATCTTCTGCATAGAAGGAGCGTCTGTATAGATAAGATAAGAGAATGAGAGAGAGAGAGAGAGAGAGAGAGAGAGAGAGAGAGAGAGAGAGAGAGAGAGAGAGAGAGAGAGAGAGAGAGAGAGAGAGAGAGAGCAAAAGCCATATAGCGCAGTGAGACTGCTATCATATAAAACTATATTATCTAAAGACATTATCAGTATTGCAATGTTTCATATCCTGTACAGATAATTGAATTGGGAGACTTGCTTAATCATACCGCATTATGTTATTATGATATATGTACTTGTCATTAAGACCCATTTTAATTTTGCTACAAGATTTAAAACATATCTATTTCTTTTAAATTATTAATAGAAATATCGTTTTAAACCATAAAATATTTAATCTAGTTTTTTGGGAACATTTTTATGGCAATAACATTAAAAATGAGAGTTAAAAGATCATCTTAGCTCTATTTTGAAAGCTTGTTTTACTCCTGCATTTTTATATAACATGGGATTGGTTCATTTTTACAGTTAATATGGTCCATATTTTTACACGAAATCCCTTTAAAACTCTTGTAAAACAAATAAAAGATTGTAAACTGAATCCAAATAAGTTTATCCATGAGGGTGTTATAGAAGACGACTACAATATTAATCATGGCTTTTATCTTGACCGTGAGCTTTAAAAATCATCATCGCCCTGAACTCGTAAAAACTATTTTCATTTTTTAAATATATCTTATTTTTCCATTTTAGATAGTTGTTGTTGTTTTGTGTGTGTGTGTCTGTGTGTGGGTGTGTGTGTGTGTATGTGTGTGTGTGTGTGTGTAACATATGCAATATGTTGCGAGATATAAGTTTTAACTCTGTTACTCAAACAATTAAGCTGAAAACTATTTTCACCCAAATTTTATATAAAAAAATACTATAGACAAGTTCCAATTATTCACCAACATCGAAATGACGTGTTAACCCAACCGCTGCTTTGATTTCAGGTTATAGAAACATCAAGATGTACACCTGCTGCCCTGAGCCTTATCCTGACCTCAAATTTAAACTCGTCTTCCGGCGACGTGTGGCGTTCTACACGTTCATCCTGATCATGCCGTGTGCTTTACTGTCTCTCTTAACGATGGTCATTTTCTGGGTGCCCCCAGAGTCCCCGGCCAAACTAACTTTAGGTGAGGCATTCTTTTAAACACCTGTCTCTTACATTTGTCATATATCCAATTATCGCATTGTGCTGTTCATATCTTTATCATCGATGCTAAAATACATATACGGTAGTTAAAAGCTTCCGATAACTCGCTTGAAGCATTGGCTTGTGCTTGGTAAATATGCAAGTCAACATTCCTATACTCACCACTTCAAGTCAACATTTCTATTCTCCACCACTTCAAGTCAACATTTCTATACTCCACCACTCGAAGTCAACATTCCTATACTCCACCACTCGAAGTCAACATTCCTATACTCCACCACTTCAAGCCAACACTCCACCACTTCAAGTCAACATTTCTATTCTCCACCACTTCAAGCCAACACTCCACCACTTCATGTCAACATTTCTATACTCCACCACTTCATGTCAACATTTCTATACTCCACCACTTCATGTCAACATTTCTATACTCCACCACTTCATGTCAACATTTCTATACTCCACCACTTCATGTCAACATTTCTATACTCCACCACTTCATGTCAACATTTCTATACTCCACCACTTCAAGTCAACATTCCTATACTCCACCACTTCAAGCCAACACTCCAACACTTCAAGTCAACATTTCTATTCTCCACCACTTCAAGCCAACACTCCACCACTTCATGTCAACATTTCTATACTCCACCACTTCATGTCAACATTCCTATACTCCACCACTTCAAGTCAACATTTCTATTCTCCACCACTTCAAGCCAACACTCCACCACTTCATGTCAACATTTCTATACTCCACCACTTCATGTCAACATTTCTATACTCCACCACTTCATGTCAACATTTCTATACTCCACCACTTCAAGTCAACATTTCTATACTCCACCACTTCATGTCAACATTTCTATACTCCACCACTTCATGTCAATATTTCTATACTCCACCACTTCAAGTCAACATTTCTATACTCCACCACTTCATGTCAACATTTCAATACTCCACCACTTCATGTCAACATTTCTATACTCCACCACTTCATGTCAACATTTCTATACTCCACCACTTCAAGTCAACATTTCTATACTCCACCACTTCATGTCAACATTTCTATACTCCACCACTTCAAGTCAACATTCCTATACTCCACCACTTCAAGTCAACATTTCTATACTCCACCACTTCAAGTCAACACTCCACCACTTCAAGTCAACATTTCTATACCCCACCACTTCATGTCAACATTTCTATACTCCACCACTTCAAGTCAACATTTCTATACTCCACCACTTCATGTCAACATTTCTATACTCCACCACTTCATTTCAACATTTCTATACTCCACCACTTCAAGTCAACATTCCTATACTCCACCACTTCATGTCAACATTTCTATACTCCACCACTTCATGTAAACATTTCTATACTCCACCACTTCATGTCAACATTTCTATACTCCACCACTTCATGTCAACATTTCTATACTCAACCACTTCAAGTCAATATTCCTATACTCCATCACTTCAAGTCAACATTTCTATTCTCCACCACTTCAAGCCAACACTCCACCACTTCAAGTCAACACTCCACCACTTCAAGTCAACATTCCTATACTCCACCACTTCAAGCCAACACTCCACCACTTCAAGTCAACACTCCACCACTTCAAGTCAACATTTCTATACTCCACCACTCCAAGTCAACATTCCTATACTCCACCACTTCAAGTCAACACTCCACCACTTCAAGTCAACACTCCACCATTTCAAGCCAACACTCCACCACTTCAAGCCAACATTCCTATACTCCACAACTTCAAGTCAACATTTCTATACTCCACCACTCCAAGTCAACATTCCTATACTCCACCACTTCAAGTCAACATTTCTATACTCCACCACTTCAAGTCAACATTCCTATACTCCACCACTTCAAGCCAACACTCCACCACTTCAAGTCAACATTTCTATACTCCACCACTTCAAGCCAACACTCCACCACTTCAAGCCAACACTCCACCACTTCAAGCCAACATTTCTATACTCCACCACTCCAAGTCAACATTCCTATACTCCACCACTTCATGTCAACATTCCTATACGCCACCACTTCAGGTCAACATTTCTATACTCCACCAGTTCAAGTCAACATTCCTATACTCCACCACTTCATGTCAACATTCCTATACTCCACAACTTCATGTCAACATTCCTATACTCCACCACTTCAAGTCAACATTCCTATACTCCACCACTTCAAGTCAACATTTCTATACTCCACCACTTCATGTCAACATTTCTATACTCCACCACTTCAAGTCAACATTCCTATACTCCACCACTACAAGTCAACATTTCTATACTCCACCACTTCATGTCAACATTTCTATACTCCACCACTTCAAGTCAACATTCCTATACTCCACAACTTCAAGTCAACATTCCTATACTCCACCACTTCATGTCAACATTTCTATACTCCACCACTTCAAGTCAACATTCCTATACACCACCACTTCATGTCAACATTTCTATACTCCACCACTTCAAGTCAACATTTCTATACTCCACCACTTCATGTCAACATTTCTATACTCCACCACTTCATGTCAACATTTCTATACTTCACCACTTCAAGTTAACACTCCTATACTCCACCACTTCAAGCCAACACTCCACCACTTCAAGTCAACATTTCTATACTCCACCACTTCAAGCCAACACTCCACCACTTCAAGTCAACATTCCTATACTCCACCACTTCAAGCCAACACTCCACCACTTCAAGTCAAATCAAGTCAACATTTCTATACTCCACAACTTCAAGCCAACACTCCACCACTTCAAGCCAACACTCCACCACTTCAAGTCAACATTCCTATACTCCAACACTTCAAGCCAACACTCCACCACTTCAAGCCAACACTCCACCACTTCAGGTCAACATTTCTATACTCCACCACTTCAAGCCAACACTCCACCACTTCAAGTCAACATTTCTATACTCCACCACTTCAAGCCAACACTCCACCACTTCAAGTCAACATTCCTATACTCCACCACTTCAAGCCACCACTCAACCACTTCAAGTCAACATTTCTATACTCCACCACTTCAAGCCAACACTCCAACACTTCAAGCCAACACTCCACCACTTCAAGCCAACACTCCACCACTTCAAGCCAACACTCCACCAATTCAAGCCAACACTCCACCACTTCAAGTCAACATTTCTATACTCCATCACTTCAAGCCAACACTCCACCACTTCAAGTCAACATTTCTATACTCCACCACTTCAAGTCAACATTTCTATACTCCACCACTTCAAGTCAACATTCCTATACTCCACCACTTCAAGCCAACACTCCACCACTCCAAGTCAACATTCCTATACTCCACCACTCCAAGTCAACATTCCTATACTCCACCACTTCAAGCCAACACTCCACCACTCCAAGTCAACATTCCTATACTCCACCACTTCATGTCAACATTCCTATACTCCACCACATCAAGCCAACACTCCAACAATCCAAGTCAACATTCCTATACTCCACCACTTCATGTCAACATTCCTATACTCCACCACTTCAAGCCAACACTCCACCACTCCAAGTCAACATTCCTATACTCCACCACTTCAAACAAACACTCCACCACTCCAAGTCAACATTCCTATACTCCACCACTTCATGTAAATATTCCTATACTCCACCACTTCAAGCCAACACTCCACCACTCCAAGTCAACATTCCTATACTCCACCACTTCATGTCAACATTCCTATACTCCACCACTTCAAGCCAACACTCCACCACTCCAAGTCAACATTCATATACTCCACCACTCCAAGTCAACATTCCTATACTCCACCACTCCAAGTCAACCTTCCTATACTCCACCACTTCATGTCAACATTTCTATACTCCACCACTTCATGTCAACATTCCTATACTCCACCACTTCATGTCAACATTCCTATACTCCACCACTCCAAGTCAACATTACTATACTCCACCACTCCAAGTCAACATTCCTATACTCCACCACTCCAAGTCAACATTCCTATACTCCACCACTCCAAGTCAACATTCCTATACTCCACCACTCCAAGTCAACATTCCTATACTCCACCACTCCAAGTCAACATTCCTATACTCCACCACGTCATGTCAACATTCCTATACTCCACCACTTCAAGCAAACACTCCACCACTCCAAGTCAACATTACTATACTCCACCACTCCAAGTCAACATTCCTATACTCCATCACTTCATGTCAACATTTCTATACTCCACCACTTCATGTCAACATTTCTATACTCCACCACTTCAAGTCAACATTTCTATACTCCACCACTCCAAGTCAACATTCCTATACTCCACCACTCCAAGTCAACATTCCTATACTCCACCCACTTCAAGTCAACATTTCTATACTCCACCACTCCAAGTCAACATTCCTATACTCCACCACTTCATGTCAACATTTCTATACTCCACCACTTCATGTCAACATTTCTATACTCCACCACTTCAAGTCAATATTTCTATACTCCACCACTTCATGTCAACATTTCTATACTCCACCACTTCAAGTCAACATTTCTATACTCCACCACTTCATGTCAATATTTCTATACTCCACCACTTCAAGCCAACACTCCACCACTTCAAGTCAACACTCCACCACTTCAAGTCAACATTGCTATACTCCACCACTCCAAGTCAACATTCCTATACTCCACCACTTCCAGCCAACACTCCACCACTTCAAGTCAACACGCCTCCACTTCAAGTCAACATTTCTATACTCCACCACTCCAAGTCAACATTCCTATACTCCACCACTTCAAGCCAACACTCCACCACTTCAAGTCAACACTCCACCACTTCAAGCCAACACTCCACCACTTCAAGTCAACATTCCACCATTTCAAGCCAACACTCCACCACTTCAAGCCAACATTCCTATACTCCGCCACTTCAAGTCAACATTTCTATACTCCACCACTCCAAGTCAACATTCCTATACTCCACCACTTCAAGTCAACATTTCTATACTCCACCACTTCAAGTCAACATTCCTATACTCCACCACTTCAAGCCAACACTCCACCACTTCAAGTCAACATTTCTATACTCCACCACTCCAAGTCAACATTCCTATACTCCACCACTTCAAGTCAACATTTCTATACTCCACCACTCCAAGTCAACATTCCTATACTCCACCACTTCAAACAAACACTCCACCACTCCAAGTCAACATTCCTATACTCCACCACTTCATGTCAACATTCCTATACTCCACCACTTCAAGCCAACACTCCACCACTCCAAGTCAACATTCCTATACTCCACCACTTCATGTCAACACTCCTATACTCCACCACTTCAAGCCAACACTCCACCACTCCAAGTCAACATTCCTATACTCCACCACTCCAAGTCAACATTCCTATACTCCACCACTCCAAGTCAACATTCCTATACTCCACCACTTCATGTCAACATTTCTATACTCCACCACTTCATGTCAACATTCCTATACTCCACCACTTCATGTCAACATTCCTATACTCCACCACTCCAAGTCAACATTCCTATACTCACCACTCCAAGTCAACATTCCTATACTCCACCACTCCAAGTCAACATTCCTATACTCCACCACTTCATGTCAACATTCCTATACTCCAC
Source organism: Ampullaceana balthica (assembly GCA_944989445.1). Classification (NCBI taxonomy): domain Eukaryota; kingdom Metazoa; phylum Mollusca; class Gastropoda; family Lymnaeidae; genus Ampullaceana; species Ampullaceana balthica. The sequence continues at coordinate 791,763 of CALYLW010000376.1, read as the reverse complement.
CACTTCAAGCCAACACTCCACCACTCCAAGTCAACATTCCTATACTCCACCACTCCAAGTCAACATTCCTATACTCCACCACTTCATGTCAACATTTCTATACTCCACCACTTCATGTCAACATTTCTATACTCCACCACTTCAAGCCAACACTCCACCACTTCAAGCCAACACTCCACCACTTCAAGCCAACATTTCTATACTCCACCACTCCAAGTCAACATTCCTATACTCCACCACTTCATGTCAACATTCCTATACGCCACCACTTCATGTCAACATTTCTATACTCCACAACTTCATGTCAACATTCCTATACTCCACCACTTCAAGTCAACATTCCTATACTCCACCACTCCAAGTCAACATTACTATACTCCACCACTCCAAGTCAACATTCCTATACTCCACCACTCCAAGTCAACATTCCTATACTCCACCACTCCAAGTCAACATTCCTATACTCCACCACTCCAAGTCAACATTCCTATACTCCACCACTCCAAGTCAACATTCCTGTACTCCACCACGTCATGTCAACATTCCTATACTCCACCACTTCAAGCCAACACTCCACCACTCCAAGTCAACATTCCTATACTCCACCACTCCAAGTCAACATTCCTATACTCCACCACTTCATGTCAACATTTCTATACTCCACCACTTCATGTCAACATTTCTATACTCCACCACTTCAAGTCAACATTTCTATACTCCACCACTCCAAGTCAACATTCCTATACTCCACCACTCCAAGTCAACATTCCTATACTCCACCCACTTCATGTCAACATTTCTATACTCCACCACTCCAAGTCAACATTCCTATACTCCACCACTTCAAGTCAACATTTCAAAACTCCACCACTTCATGTCAACATTTCTATACTCCACCACTTCAAGTCAACATTTCTATACTCCACCATTTCAAGTCAATATTTCTATACTCCACCACTTCATGTCAACATTTCTATACTCCACCACTTCAAGTCAACATTTCTATACTCCACCACTTCATGTCAATATTTCTATACTCCACCACTTCAAGCCAACACTCCACCACTTCAAGTCAACACTCCACCACTTCAAGTCAACATTCCTATACTCCACCACTCCAAGTCAACATTCCTATACTCCACCACTTCAAGCCAACACTCCACCACTTCAAGTCAACACTCCACCACTTCAAGTCAACATTTCTATACTCCACCACTCCAAGTCAACATTCCTATACTCCACCACTTCAAGCCAACACTCCACCACTTCAAGTCAACACTCCACCACTTCAAGCCAACACTTCACCACTTCAAGTCAACATTCCACCATTTCAAGCCAACACTCCACCACTTCAAGCCAACATTCCTATACTCCACCACTTCAAGTCAACATTTCTATACTCCACCACTCCAAGTCAACATTCCTATACTCCACCACTTCAAGTCAACATTTCTATACTCCACCACTTCAAGTCAACATTCCTATACTCCACCACTTCAAGTCAACACTCCACCACTTCAAGTCAACATTTCTATACTCCACCACTTCAAGCCAACACTCCACCACTTCAAGCCACACTCCACCACTTCAAGTCAACATTTCTATACTCCACCACTCCAAGTCAACATTCCTATACTCCACCACTTCAAACAAACACTCCACCACTCCAAGTCAACATTCCTATACTCCACCACTTCATGTCAACATTCCTATACTCCACCACTTCAAGCCAACACTCCACCACTCCAAGTCAACATTCCTATACTCCACCACTTCATGTCAACACTCCTATACTCCACCACTTCAAGCCAACACTCCACCACTCCAAGTCAACATTCCTATACTCCACCACTCCAAGTCAACATTCCTATACTCCACCACTCCAAGTCAACATTCCTATACTCCACCACTTCATGTCAACATTTCTATACTCCACCACTTCATGTCAACATTCCTATACTCCACCACTTCATGTCAACATTCCTATACTCCACCACTCCAAGTCAACATTCCTATACTCCACCACTCCAAGTCAACATTCCTATACTCCACCACTCCAAGTCAACATTCCTATACTCCACCACTTCATGTCAACATTCCTATACTCCACCACTTCAAGCCAACACTCCACCACTCCAAGTCAACATTCCTATACTCCACCACTCCAAGTCAACATTCCTATACTCCACCACTTCATGTCAACATTTCTATACTCCACCACTTCATGTCAACATTTCTATACTCCACCACTTCAAGTCAACATTTCTATACTCCACCACTCCAAGTCAACATTCCTATACTCCACCACTCCAAGTCAACATTCCTATACTCCACCACTTCATGTCAACATTTCTATACTCCACCACTCCAAGTCAACATTCCTATACTCCACCACTTCATGTCAACATTTCTATACTCCACCACTTCATGTCAACATTTCTATACTCCACCACTTCAAGTCAACATTTCTATACTCCACCTTTTCAAGTCAATATTTCTATACTCCACCACTTCATGTCAACATTTCTATACTCCACCACTTCAAGTCAACATTTCTATACTCCACCACTTCATGTCAATATTTCTATACTCCACCACTTCAAGCCAACACTCCACCACTTCAAGTCAACACTCCACCACTTCAAGTCAACATTCCTATACTCCACCACTCCAAGTCAACATTCCTATACTCCACCACTTCAAGCCAACACTCCACCACTTCAAGTCAACACTCCACCACTTCAAGTCAACACTCCACCATTTCAAGCCAACACTCCACCACTTCAAGCCAACATTCCTATACTCCACCACTTCAAGTCAACATTTCTATACTCCACCACTCCAAGTCAACATTCCTATACTCCACCACTTCAAGTCAACATTTCTATACTCCACCACTTCAAGTCAACATTCCTATACTCCACCACTTCAAGCCAACACTCCACCACTTCAAGTCAACATTTCTATACTCCACCACTTCAAGCCAACACTCCACCACTTCAAGCCAACACTCCACCACTTCAAGCCAACATTTCTATACTCCACCACTCCAAGTCAACATTCCTATACTCCACCACTTCATGTCAACATTCCTATACGCCACCACTTCATGTCAACATTTCTATACTCCACCACTTCAAGTCAACATTCCTATACTCCACCACTTCATGTCAACATTCCTATACTCCACCACTTCATGTCAACATTCCTATACTCCACCACTTCAAGTCAACATTCCTATACTCCACCACTTCAAGTCAACATTTCTATACTCCACCACTTCATGTCAACATTTCTATACTACACCACTTCAAGTCAACATTCCTATACTCCACCACTTCAAGTCAACATTTCTATACTCCACCACTTCATGTCAACATTTCTATACTCCACCACTTCAAGTCAACATTTCTATACTCCACCACTTCAAGTCAACATTCCTATACTCCACCACTTCAAGCCAACACTCCACCACTTCAAGTCAACATTTCTATACTCCACCACTTCAAGCCAACACTCCACCACTTCAAGCCAACACTCCACCACTTCAAGTCAACATTTCTATACTCCACCACTCCAAGTCAACATTCCTATACTCCACCACTTCAAACAAACACTCCATCACTCCAAGTCAACATTCCTATACTCCACCACTTCATGTCAACATTCCTATACTCCACCACTTCAAGCCAACACTCCACCACTCCAAGTCAACATTCCTATACTCCACCACTTCATGTCAACACTCCTATACTCCACCACTTCAAGCCAACACTCCACCACTCCAAGTCAACATTCCTATACTCCACCACTCCAAGTCAACATTCCTATACTCCACCACTCCAAGTCAACATTCCTATACTCCACCACTTCATGTCAACATTTCTATACTCCACCACTTCATGTCAACATTCCTATACTCCACCACTCCATGTCAACATTCCTATACTCCACCACTCCAAGTCAACATTCCTATACTCCACCACTCCAAGTCAACATTCCTATACTCCACCACTCCAAGTCAACATTCCTATACTCCACCACTTCATGTCAACATTCCTATACTCCACCACTTCAAGCCAACACTCCACCACTCCAAGTCAACATTCCTATACTCCACCACTCCAAGTCAACATTCCTATACTCCACCACTTCATGTCAACATTTCTATACTCCACCACTTCATGTCAACATTTCTATACTCCACCACTTCAAGTCAACATTTCTATACTCCACCACTCCAAGTCAACATTCCTATACTCCACCACTCCAAGTCAACATTCCTATACTCCACCACTTCATGTCAACATTTCTATACTCCACCACTCCAAGTCAACATTCCTATACTCCACCACTTCATGTCAACATTTCTATACTCCACCACTTCATGTCAATATTTCTATACTCCACCACTTCAAGTCAACATTTCTATACTCCACCTTTTCAAGTCAATATTTCTATACTCCACCACTTCATGTCAACATTTCTATACTCCACCACTTCAAGTCAACATTTCTGTACTCCACCACTTCATGTCAATATTTCTATACTCCACCACTTCAAGCCAACACTCCACCACTTCAAGTCAACACTCCACCACTTCAAGTCAACATTCCTATACTCCACCACTCCAAGTCAACATTCCTATACTCCACCACTTCAAGCCAACACTCCACCACTTCAAGTCAATACTCCACCACTTCAAGTCAACATTTCTATACTCCACCACTCCAAGTCAACATTCCTATACTCAACCACTTCAAGTCAACACTCCACCACTTCAAGTCAACACTCCACCATTTCAAGCCAACACTCCACCACTTCAAGCCAACATTCCTATACTCCACCACTTCAAGTCAACATTTCTATACTCCACCACTCCAAGTCAACATTCCTATACTCCACCACTTCAAGTCAACATTTCTATACTCCACCACTTCAAGCCAACACTCCACCACTTCAAGTCAACATTTCTATACTCCACCACTTCAAGCCAACACTCCACCACTTCAAGCCAACACTCCACAACTTCAAGCCAACATTTCTATACTCCACCACTCCAAGTCAACATTCCTATACTCCACCACTTCATGTCAACATTCCTATACGCCACCACTTCATGTCAACATTTCAATACTCCACCACTTCAAGTCAACATTCCTATACTCCACCACTTCATGTCAACATTCCTATACTCCACCACTTCATGTCAACATTCCTATACTCCACAACTTCAAGTCAACATTCCTATACTCCACCACTTCAAGTCAACATTTCTATACTCCACCACTTCATGTCAACATTTCTATACTACACCACTTCAAGTCAACATTCCTATACTCCACCACTTCAAGTCAACATTTCTATACTCCACCACTTCATGTCAACATTTCTATACTCCACCACTTCAAGTCAACATTCCTATACTCCACCACTTCAAGTCAACATTCCTATACTCCACCACTTCATGTCAACATTTCTATACTCCACCACTTCAAGTCAACATTCCTATACACCACCACTTCATGTCAACATTTCTATACTCCACCACTTCAAGTCAACATTTCTATACTCCACCACTTCATGTCAACATTTCTATACTCCACCACTTCATGTCAACATTTCTATACTCCACCACTTCAAGTTAACATTCCTATACTCCACCACTTCATGTCAACATTACTTTAATTGCTCCTGTTATCCCCCAGCAACAGTTTCAATTTCATTTTTAAGTGCTGAAAAAATGTCATCTGAAAACTTGCACCCAAGAGCGTCTGCTAAAGGGCGGGATGAAATTTCCAATAAAAAAACGAAGGACATTTCCTTCCAGTAATGATCCTGGTGTTAGTCGTCTGCCAGTAGCTCGTGCACGTGCAAATGTAATCCCGTGCAAGAATGAAGGGAAAAAAAGAAAATGTAAATTTTTTCTGAGGGCGTTTTCTTCGATACATTTTTGTTAATGTGATTGTTTTTAAGTTTACTTTTTTTTTAATGTAATTGTTTTTTGTTCTGTTTTTGATAATGTAATTGTTGCTTTTAATGTTAAAAATTGTTGGTTTAAAGTTCTTTTTTTTAATCCTTTTTGTCGATTGTCACATTTTAAAGTCAAATAACGAAGTTATTGTGTGTATATGTGTGTCATTTCTTGTTTTGTTTTCTTTAAAATAAAATAAAATGATAGTTTATTTGCGCTTTATTAGAATCCTGTGAAGTAGAAGTTTTTATATTTGTCATTGGTAAACGTTTCACTGATGTTTTAATACGTGGGCGTAACCGATATAACATATTTAACAAATTTTAAATAATTTATTTAAAAAGTACACTTCTGGTTTGAGCAAAATTCAAACATATGTGCTTGTTCTTGGACGTTACTAAACTTATTTAAGTCATTTATTTGGAAGTAAACTCATATCAAATTAATCTTTGCATATTTCTAGTTTTAATTATAATTTTTGTTCACATCACTTGTTCCAGGCATGAACATCTTTCTGGCATTTTTTGTGCTGCTGTTGTTACTGGCAGAGTCAACACCTAAAGCCGCGTCTACAATACCTTTGATAGGTTAGTGACTGCTTACATTGTAAGCCTTGTTTCTATATAACCTTTGATAGGTTAGTGACGTTTGACATTGTAAGAAAGTATAATCGCTTTGTTATATCTCCCTGTTATTCATGTTCGCATATATGACTGTCATTTTGAACTATGTTAGTGCACGATGCAATGGAGGCTATTAAACACTGTAGTTGGCTACTAGAGCTACTGAAGACCAAAATGCTTAACCTTTTAATCAAACGTACTAAAGTTCCACCTTACCAGGTAACTATGCAATTTAAAACATGCGTGTTTTCGTAAACCGACGAATGTTTTATTGATATATTAAAGAAACTGTGTTTATTCCCTAACAAGTTTTTGAAATGCGGAACAAACTGTGTTTATTCCCTAACAAGTTTTTGAAATGAGGAACAAACTGTGTTTATTCCCTAACAACTTTTTGAAATGAGGAACAAAGATAACAGAAACAGCCATCAGAGCTTATCTCCCTGTCATCGCACAGTCGAACATGTAGCTCATTGCCCCTGACTACGGACGTGTAGATAGCCGTGTGCCTACATTGACACATGAGATACTCTGGTATTCAACCTTTGACTTTGGTTTGACGAGTCGCAATATGTCACCCACAGCCGTAAATCGAATGAGGCGGGCCGGTTAGCGGGGACGCCACTGGTAAATTAGGACTTGATGGGATGGCCCTTCTTATACACATCCGCCCTCGGCCCCAGGCCCTGCCAAATTACTGGCTAAACGGGCATTTTCCCTCCCAATCGAACCGTTGACAGTTGGTGTGGGGTGACGAGCTGTCCGTGTCTAACACAATATAAAACTTTGGTGGATAGTACAGCAGCGGGTGTATGCAAACAAAAACAAAAAGAGAGGTAAATAAGCAGAGACTTATTTGGGGAAATAAAAACCAAATACAATTACGGCTTTAAAAAATGTTGATGATGTAGGCAAGAAAATGTTGGACAAATTTAAACAGTTGGCTATAGTGTACAAAAATACACAATATCAAATAGTGTTCATGTAAAACCCAATGTCGTTGAAGCTATTGACTTTGACATTTTGTCCAGTTCTTATAGAGTTATTGAGTCTGAAGCAATTGAAACGTTTTAGTTATGGTACACATTTTATTGCAATTTAAAGATGTAGGTAATGGATTACTGTTATAGATCAAGATGTAAGGAATAGTCTTCAATTCAATAGGATTTTTTAAAAATGTCATGCATATCTAATATGAAAGTCTTTTATGTCTAGAGTAGGCTTGAAAGACTTATTGAGATAACGACACAGAAAACTCGCTTTCCACTCTCCTAAAGTTAAAAGTAAAGACGTTACGAGTATATTATGAACAGGTTATGTGTAACTTCTTTGTGATGTTTTACTTAAAAGTGTTTCTTGTAGGCGTTCTCTCAATACAAAACCTTGCATACAATAATCCTCTGAAGAATTGGTTTCAATAAAACAACTTTATTATCCACACTATGTACAGAACATATATAATTTGAGGTTATACAACGTGTAGCCCTCAAGCACGCGTGCGCCATTACACACAGAATTTCTCCAACTCCGATAATACTCTCGAACCTTCTTCCCGTGCTTTCACTCACGTGACCTCTCCGTCATCCAACTCGTGATTCACACGTGACATTATGGACACTACTCATCGCTACAAATACCGTGAAAATGGGTCTCATTAGTTGTATAGGACATGTCAACGACATTAAAACATCTCTAGAAAAGACATATAGATTCAACTACTTACCAAAAGTTATGCATAATCTGATATCAAGATTTGGTACACAGAAGAGATCAAGTCTGAAGTTTTAAAATATTTTTTACAGTTTTAAAAGCATTCATATAGATATTTTTAATATGAATTGTATACGCTGCACTGCCAAATTAGCTATATATTTCATATCGCTCCACATTAAGCCGCACCAAGTTGTATGACATATCTCGTTGTTTATTTTATAGCAAGATGTTTTGTATATCTAGTTTTTATATGTCTCAGTTGTGTAAAATACCTTGTCACACCAACAGGTGCTTACTTCTGTATGAATATGATCATGATAACGCTGTCTGAGATTCTGGCCTGTGTAGTTGCAAACATGCACTTTAGAGGAGTCCGTATCAATAGAGTACCAAAGTGCTTGAGAGTTGTAAGTACTTTCACCCAACAACAAACAATTTACTGTTTTCTATAATATTCTCTACTTTAAAACAGGGGTATTCAATTACACAAGCAGGACAGCCGCATTTAACACAAAGCATCTCTGATCATTATCATCGCCATTGCACATTTTTCTTTTAGTGTTATACAATTGAAACATGTTTTGTATCTCAAAGAATAAAGAAGATCTGTACAGAAGTCTCTAAGTAACACAAAAGAATGATTTATTCTTTCCTTTGTCATATGGAAAATAAACCTTTTTTTCCTTTTCAAATAAGTTGGCTTAATAATTTTCTTCAATCCCTTCAATAGGTGTGTGTGGTATAAGTAAGTGAGACTAAAATGAATCATTTCTTTACAACAATTATTTGCATATTATGTTTCCCCAGTTTATGATAAACTTCATGGCCCGGGTTCTGTGTGTCCGAGACCAGATCTTTGAGAAGGAAGTGACCATCCCAGTGGTGGCTGGACAGCCGAAAAAACGCTGGAATGCGGGGCGGGTAGGTGGAGACAGCAACAGGCCACAGTACCCCTATACAGACATATCGTTTGCTCAGGTTAGCTATAGATACCTGTAGCTTAGAGACCGGGTAATTCTTCCAATATAGCGCGCATTCACATTGCCTAGAGATATCTCTACCCATAGATATTGGCTACTGCTGTCAACATATCGCTTGTTCAGGTTAGCTTTGAATAGCTCTTGTTTTGAGGCTGGATAATACTACCAATATATCGCACCTTAGGGTTAACAATCAATACCTCAAGTTTAGAGGCAAGATGTTAGTATTAATACATCGTGCATCCGTATTAACTATGAATAGCTCTAGCTTAGAGATTTGATAATACTTCCAGAACTTCTGCCAGTACTCGAAACCTTCAGCCTAGAGACAAACCCAGACATTATGCATTCTCCGGTCATTTGCCGTTAACTTTTGCTCACAATAGTCCATTCTTCTTAGAAATTGAAACTATAAAACTATATATCATACGGCATATGGCGTCATTTAACCTTCCTTAAATGTTTAAGAAGTGCAAGAAGTTATAGTCGGGCAGACAGGAGACTATTTGAGACTAGACAACACGCATACAACATCACTCCAAGGTTCTCCACTTTCTGTATCTTTACATTTCAACAGTGCTAACCGTAATGAAATATTCGCATCTCATTTACTGGCATATAATGAAAGTAATAAACCCATAACATTTGAATGGAGAATAAATGAACAAAACGATTTGATACGTTGTTTCCATTTAATATCAAATTCACAATTTTACTGAAACCACAAGCAGAGCAAATCATTTCAGAAGAGCAGGAAGAAGAAAACGGAGCAAATCTTTAACCTGTGAGTTCTCTGTGAAAAACATTTCCAACACCAGAGTGACCTCTATCGTGTCTTTATAGACTTTAAAAAAGCGTTCGACAGAGTATGGCATGCGGAAATGTGGGCAACTATGCACAAATTCAACATAAATGCAAACCTCATTGAGGTGATCAAGAACCTTTACAACAGGGCAACCAGCGCAGTACTCTTCAACAGCAAGCTGGGAGATTGGTTCAAGACAACTGTTGGTGTCAGACAAGGATGTCTACTTTCCCCCATCCTCTTCAACTCTTCCTTGAAAGGATCATGACAGATGTGCTAGAAGACCATGTCGGAACACTCAGCATCGGAGGGAGAAGTATAACCAACCTACGCTTCGCCGATGCCATTGACGGCCTAGCTGGTAGCGAGGACGAACTAAAAGAATTCCCGGTAAAGCTAGAGAAAACAACAAAGGCGTACGGCATGGAAATCAATGCAGAAAAGACCAAGTTCATGGCAAATAGTAAATTTACAAGTGAGATTCGGATAAACGGGCAAAAACTCGAAGAAGTCTCCACCTTCAAATATCTAGGGGCCATAATATCCGACGAAGGCTCAAAGCCAGAAATTCTTTCCAGAGTAGCCCAAACAATGGCAGCATTGAGTAAATTAAAGCACATCTGGCAAAGTAAGAAGCTCTCCCTGAGAACAAAGATCCGGCTAATGCGCTCTTTGGCGATGTCGGTCTTTTTGTATGGTTGTGAGGCTTGGACGCTCACTGCAGACCTCCAAAGAAGAATCAATGCGCTGGAGATGAGATGTTTCAGAAAGATATTGGACATTCCCTACACAGCGCACATCGCAAACGAAGCGGTCCGCAACACAATAAGTACTGTCATTGGCCCCTACGAGGACCTACTCACATCAATTAAAAAGAGGAAATTACGATGGTACGGACACGTGCCAAGAAATGTAGGTCTCGCAAAAACTGTATTGCAAGGCACAGTCCAGGGAGGAAGGAAAAGAGGCAGACAAAAGAAAAGATGGGAGGACGATATCAAACAGTGGACCGGTCTGTCATTCAGCGACTCTCAAAGGGCATCACAGGACCGGGATAAATGGCGTGTGTTAGTGAGCATATCATGATGGTTCCCCAACGACCCACAACAGGTTAAGGGATAGTTCAAGTTCAATGTCTTTTCCCTTTTTTTCCTCCAGCCTCTTTGCATAGTTCGTTTTTTTAATAGTTTTTTTTATTTGTGCTCATATTTTGTATAGTTTCTACTTTATTATTTTTATGCGTATGGTAAATATTTTATTATGTAAATTAAATTTAAACAAATGATTCTTATTTTTACTGATGACGCAACAGTTCAAAATTATTATTCTTGTAATGTTTAACATGTATTGTTTCAATTACTCAGTATTTGTGGATGTGATCTAACTTAATCTTTCAATAATTTTCTTCAAACATAATCTTGCTAAAAATTTTCTTCAGACTTTTGAAATTTCCACAAACCCTTTTTAAGAGTCTCTTCTTCCACCAAAACGTTTAGAAACAGTGAATTAACTCGCCTCACCCTAATAGACATTATGAGATCTAGCTCCTTGCTTGAGTTCATAGGTCGCGAAATAATCTCGCTACCTGCTCATCTTTATCAACTCAGTGCTGTTAGTATACAAATAAAATTGAGTTTTTTGCTGGTATTTGTATTACGAAAGCAGAACGCAGGACACACCAGAGGATAAAGACGCCAAATAACGGTATAACATCAATCCGTTTCAAAAAGTTACAAATGACAATAGATATTTTAAATCAAGTGTCACGTCAGTTCTGTTGAAAACTGGTATTATGTACATTTGTTATGCTTTGTTATACATTTTTTATGCTTTGTTATACATTTTTTATGCTTTGTTATACATTTGTTATGCTCTGTTATACATTTCTTAGATTGGTAGCGTTTCATTATGATGAGTCTGGGTTTCAGTTCTTCCGAGTTTCAATGTAAATAAAACTCTAGGATGTCAACAATTTTCTCACTCTGAGGTTTAAATTCAGGGACGCTCTGTTAAGACGATTGAATATAGTGTTGTCTGTATTCTTCTCGTCTCAGCTATAATTATGTAACACTCTGCATCTTTGTTTAAAGACTTTCATCTATTCGGGGGCATGTAAAAGAATGATTTTTTCTTACATAAAATCTAAATAAATTTGAAATTCTAATAAAAAATTTGCAAATTTATAGATATAGAGAAGTGATCCCCTGGGACAATTCCAACATGTGCAACAATAAAAAAATTATCTTAAGAAAATGCGATTCACCAAATATTTTTTTTTAAATATCGTAATTCTTTGTAGCTCTAATTTTTGTAATGATATATTCTATGATCCATACATTATGATCTCTTGAATGATATGCTGAAGAGGGCAACAAGATGCCAGTTATGTGTTAAGCAATTACGAAAGAATAAAATACATCAAAATATGTCGATAAGGAATGCACAACAATGTGAAACATAGTTTAAAAATCATAAAAATAAATCAGGAAACAAAACATAGAGAGATGACCACCAAGTGCTACTGGTGAATATTCATTCTCTTTTGGGTCGAGCCGCTAGGCTCTTAGGACCCGGTTCATTTTATCGCAAGCGAGCCTCATCAAGCGGGCATCGCCGTAGAGGTAACCCTCTGCAGGTACCGTTACTTCACCTTCCAAATCCCCGCACAGCTCGGGGCACTCTTCGAGTACGTGTGCTACCGTCTCTTCCAAGTGTTACTAATGGATTCGATTGAAAAGTGTTCACAAATTAATATTTTTTAAACTTGTATCATGTTTGATAGTATACAAATACTTCTTTGAAGAAATGCATTAAAATAGTAAACATATTTTTAAACTGTTAAATGTTTCATTATTAGTTACATTTTTTGGCGAATTTCTTGTTTTAATAACTTACAGTTTTGACTAAATACAATAATTTACTTTTTGGAATGCGAATTCCCACTTACTCATTCAAGGCACATTCAACTTTTAAAAGATAAAAGAAAAACGTAAAAGAAAGATCTGCTGTAACCACAGTTTCACTCTCCAAGCTGATGCTTTCAGCTGCAATCATTTCAGCTTAGTGAAGTGTTCTCGTGAAAATTCTGAAATTTAAAAATTAGGTGATGAAAACTTGATAAAGAAGCCCGGCATCTGGAATATTTTAGAGACAAAAACTCTGTTGTGTCTGTGATTTAAAAAGTAAATATGTCTTACAAGATAAGATCTTAAAAGAATATTATTTTAACCTCATTTTCCTCTAGTTTTTCATCGAGATGGAATACGAAGAAAATAATGAGATGCCCATCGGCATATTAATGAGATGAATAAACTTTCTTCTATTCCACATTTGATATTTAATGATTCCATCAGTTAATAAGTGTGTATACTGTGGAGCGTCAACAAATGTTCATGTCTTGAAAGTAATGTACTAATAATAAATAGTCATCAAGACTTGATATTCCCCTTGCTGTCAGCTAGAACAGCTGTTGCTCAGCGACCAAGTGCAGTGTTATTTTAGAATCAACAAATTTCGCATCAGAACACAGAGGGTATCGCAGACACTGCGCTCTAATGAAAATGATTGCCTTAAAATTGGGCTCAGCATATTCATAATTAAACGTTCAGGAACTTAAAAAAGCATTGACACTTCCGATAACGTCTTTTAAAATGAATTTAATTTCTCCTGTTCGATTATTTCATTAGGATCGTCTCTGTCTAAATTTTAACGTATTTTGGCTGAATATTTTATTTATTCTTTTGCCATTTTCTTTCCCAAACTTTAAAAAAAATTTAAGTAAAAATTCTCCATAGATTTGCAATGTCTTTTCAATGTCAAAAATGCTTATTTTGTCTTGTATGATCAAACTGTTTTGATAGAAAAATGACATTTTCGCATGGTCAAAAATTTATGAAAACCAGCACTCTTTTAATCGTGATTTTTTTGTTGTTCTGTTTTAGGTTTAAGTAATTAATTTGAGATACATTGGGTGTTAAAATTCCCAAACAATAAAATGTTACAGAAAAAATGCTGCTAATATTACACGAAATAAATTCTTAGTTTAAACAAAATAAAATTTAGACATTCCGTTTTGAAATGAATATATCGAATTAATATTTGCCTTTCTTTTTATACGAAAACCTATGTGCATTTCATTTAACAACTAAATGTTTCCGTTGTTATAGCAATTAAGTATTTCTGTATTGTTTGTTCTCTCCTTTATTCAGGTTCGTCTCCTGGACAATGGTACAGAGAAGCGTCTTCAGGAGCAAGCGGGAGAGGGTGGTGGAGGTGAAGGTCGCGGGGGCAGTGTCGGGGGTCTGGATGGTAGAGGGGGTCAAGGCTTTGCTTTCCCCCCGATAGGAGATGAATACCTCTCTCACAGCCAGTCCAATGCTCAGGTAATCACTGTAACGCATAACTTTAAGCCATGATACATGTACAAATAATCATCAAACGGGAATGCAGATACGCATAAGCTTTTCCAGTTGATATACATTTCATGCCCAAATGGCCGTATATTATTGATTACTTTTTGGAATCAAGGTCATTGAAAGAGCTTTGATTTATATCATCTCCAACTTGCTGTGGAAGATGACATGTTAATGAAATATTGCATTAGTCAACCGGCTTTATATTTAATGCAAATAGATTTTGGCGATATTGGTGGGGGAGGGGAATTTGTATTGATTTTCATTTGTTTAAGTTATTTACGAATGATGAGTTATATGTATATATAAATATTGGAAGAAACGCCCAAAAATCTCAGCTTTGTAACATTTTATATTTTTTCTTGAATTCTTAAAAGTAATTATGTCCTTTTTAAAGCAATTTCCCCGTGGCAGAAATTGCGTTTATATATTTGAAATGTCTGTCCTGTCTGTTCGCGCTTGATCGTGCAAATCCTCCTGAACCATACCAGCGAGAGGGTTTTGGTGTTTTGCAAATATGTTAAAGAGGTCCAAAGGATGTGTACGGCGCGAAAAAATAAACCAAAAAGGTTCACTGGATTTCCTGGAAATTCAACAAAAAAAATATATATAAAATATCAGTATTTTGTCAATTTCTCACCAACCATAACATCTATCGTGTTGAAACAAACGCCAAACGATAGCTAATAATATTGAGAACAATGTTGGGGGGAGGATTTTTTTTAATATATTTTCGTTCGACTCCCGTAATTTTAGCAGCAATTTGTAGATGGCTATTGTTTTGTTTACTTTCAGAATTATTGATTTGAAATGACTTTTAATCTAGAATGATTTCACTTGAATAAATCAAAAGAACCCGTAAAAAACCAAGTTTTTAACTATAAATCCTTTATGTACGAGCCATAACTAAAAGAATGTTCATTATAATACGCAGCGCAAGACAATCCAAAAATACAAAATTTTAGTTATGTCTCGAATTTCGTGTTTAATATAATGCGCACCGATCGGAAATATGTTTATAAAAAGTATTGTCAATATAATACGCACCAAATCGCGCAACAGGAAAGTATTCATAAAAAGGTCGCTCAATATAATACGCACCGCCACACTCTATCTCAAAAATTTAACATGATACATAGAGATAAATAAAATAATCTAAACATTCCATTATTTAATTACAGTACATGCGATCGATCTGAAATTTTGATACTTCGTTTCTATCATCGGCACGAGTCTGTCTGCAAAATTTGAGCTCGCTAGCTTACGAGGAAGTGGGATAAAAATCGATCCAAATATTTTTCGACAAGCAAGCAAACAAGCAAGCAATCAACCAGACACCACGAGTTAATATAAAGGATTTTAAAAGTCGGAAATTCTTTGTTTGAAATTGTGTTTAAATACTCATTCGAGTTTTTATTACTTGTTTAAAATTAAATATTGTCAACATTCGTAATGCCCAACTGAACTCGTATATTTACGAAATTTAACTTAGCTCCAAATTATTATAAAATAAATATAGTATTAGAGTGACTAAGCGTATAAGTATTTTCCTTTCATCACACATTAAATAAAACAAGATAACCATTCTATCTTCACTAATACAAGTGGTTTGTCACGAGGAGATAATAAACAATATAAAAGCCCAAGTCACTCACTGTCTAGTCTCCGTAACGCTGAGGGACATAGTACAACAGTCCATAGCAGTTAAAAAAGAAAATTATCATAATCAGCATTTTTTTTTAAATTGAAAATATAGACGTAAAATCATAATCATTTTTGTTTCGAGATTAACAGAGCGTGTGATGTTTCGTGCTGTAAAATATTAAATGACGTCAATTACCCGAACAATTATAAAATACCTTGCGTACATTTCAGGAAGATTAATATTTCGTATTTATCAAACAAGGATAAGTTACTTGGACTTTTGAAAAAAGTGGGTGCCGTAGGCGCCCTACAACCCCTAGCTGTATAATAATGTTAAATGAAAAAGCAGACTTTAATCATTGAGATTCCAAAATGAATGAGCAGTACAACTATTCATTTACTTATATAACCATTTATAAATATACGCGCAACAAAGCCCGTCCAAGGACGTTCCGCCACCGTTCGGTGGCATGTTGTAACTCCCCTCCAACAGCCGTCTCGACCGGCATACATGTGCATCACGTCAAAAATACTATTCATTATAGTTAAATAAATAACTCGTAAAAACAGAGCATTTAACTATAAATCCCAACGCGCATAACTCAAAATAAAGTCTTGGGAGAAATACTGCACCAAAAATAACTCGTTTTGAACGTCCGCGTAAACGTGTTCAATATGATTGGTTGTAGTGTTTGAGGGACCAATCGCTATCGATGACCGGACAGAACATTGCCTATTATTATATAGGATATAAATGTATGTAAAATGTAACAGGATATGATGTAACTTATGGGTAGATAACTTACAAAACGTAATCAGTTGTGATCAGTTTTCTGGTTCGTTTCTCGTTCTGTATTGAATTTTACTTTGATTCTCTTAGGTCTTAGAGGAGATCAAGGCGATACGAGACCTGCTGGAGAGAGTCAAGGAGAAGAAGGCCAAAGCAGAGGAGAAGGAGAAGATAATCCACGAGTGGAGAGTGGTCGGCCTTGTCACGGATAGGATTATCTTCTGTTTTTACCTGGTGACGAACTGTGTCGGTCTCATGATCATCTTCATTTGGCAGATCAAGCGTGACCCGCCGCACCTGAAAGGATTTGCCGACATGTAGGTGGGGCAGGTATTTATAAGCCGTGCTTCAATGGATTTCCTGGACAAAGCAACTAAGGAAACTGATTTGTGAAAAGTAGATATACAAACAAAAATTTTCCACGATGTCTTGACGGAGAGGCATTATATCCGTTCGGCGAATAGTGTTGTGGACGATTTTGTTTTCTTTCATGGATTGGCCGCTCATAGATAAACTTTTCATCGATGAGTATTTCTTAAAGTCGAGATGGAATGGATATTAAGACAATCAGTAATGTGAAGACAAACGATGATGGAATATATCTGACATGATGGAGAGATTCGCAGGTTTAGATTACAATTCGTCAGTGTTCGATGCCAATAATTGTTTGTAAAGTGCACAAGAGATTCACAAGGTGTGATGATCATTTAAAAGGTTGACAAAAAAGTGTGTTTCATCATTTAAACAAGATGTGAAGATCATTTAAAAGGTTGACAAATAATTGTGCTTCATCATTGAAAATTTCTAGTGTGTCAGTTTCAAAATTATCTAGTCCTTCATGTGTTCCTTTCAAGCTGAAAATTTTGAAAATGTTTCCTGTTTTGATTGTGATCGAATATCATTATGCCATTATGAGACTTTTCTGTGAGCCAAAGAAACGTGTTGTAGCACATATCTCATACAATACTGTTTATTGTTATCATGTGTTGTATTTACATTTCGCTCATATATCATACAAAACTGAAAACTGTTTCCATGTGTTGTATTTAAATATTTCACACTTCTCATACAACATTTGTTTACTGTTTCCATGTGTTGCAGCTAAATATTTCACACTTCGCATGCAACATTCTTTACTGTTTCCTTGTGACAACAATCATTTTATGACCCCTACATTTTCTCGTGATTTATTGTCATTAAGTCTCAAGGTACAGAATAATGACTGCTTCCATCATCGATTATTTCCTGTGTTTGTATTGTCTATGACATTGATAGGATAAAATGCTCTATCTCGCGTGGACCAGACCTGCTCCCAGGGGGAGGGAAGCATTTCTTTCTTACGGGGATTATTCCGAAATTCTAGACTGCTGCATGTGGATCCCTAGAGAAAACATTAACACCAGCTTAGATGGAGAATGGACGTATAATTACTTTCTATTTTTAAACTCAAAGTTTCTGTCCCAAAAGAAATGCCATTGGTGAACATAGATTATTTTTTAAAAATGTATTAAGGATAACAACGGAGAGAGGTCAGTTTGTTTCTAAGCATTCTGTTTGAAATAAATCACGCAAGAATAATTCGATAAAGATGTGTGTGTGTGTGTGTCTTCATTTCTTGCTACGTGCAAAAATATAAAACTATAGTTTAAA
Source organism: Ampullaceana balthica (assembly GCA_944989445.1). Lineage (NCBI taxonomy): Eukaryota > Metazoa > Mollusca > Gastropoda > Lymnaeidae > Ampullaceana > Ampullaceana balthica. The sequence goes on along the minus strand of CALYLW010000376.1, from coordinate 773,172 downwards.
TGATCTTATAAATTATAAATTACCAAACAAATTTTATACTACTATTTAGTCTACAGCAAAGTTAAAGACTTAAGCTGTTCTTCCTTTTGTTAGCATTATTATTCCTGGGAGGGGGGCTAGTAATTTAAGTTTGTTGGGTGAATTTAGGTGTGTGCGATGAGCTAGTTAGATGAGCGGGTGAGTTAATCGAGTGCGTGAGTTAGATAAAAGCGTTCGCAGAGAAAGGTAAGTTTGGTGAGTTATTTAGATGTATCTGATGGTGTAGAAAAATTAGGTGACCATTTCGTTAACCTCTGACCCAAGTTCTGACCAAAGACTACAGCACTAGAAATATTGAAACCTAGATCTCTAAGCAACAACAAAAAAACTTATACAATCGTAGTTATTTATAAATGAAATTCTTTCCTGGTCCACTCCCAGGAATTCTGTATGTTCCATTTAAAATTGGTGGTTACTGTTTTTAAGGACATGAGTACATGCGGGGGGGGGATGAATGATGGGAGTTGAGTGATTGTGGTGGGGGGGGGTGGCGGATTTATTTCATACTCTCTTGTCCAATCTCTTGACAAATCTATGAATGTACGTCAGTGCTTGAAAGTTATGTTAACAGATAACATTTGAATTTTACTATTTTGATGTTTTAGATAGCAAGTGTGTGTGATAAATCATGCATGTAGTGAAAGCAGACTGACGATTCAGATTGTGAAATCAGACTGGCGTTTCAGATTGTGAAAGCAGACTGGTGTTTCAGATCGTGAAATCAGACGGACGTGTCAGATTGTGAAAGCACACTGGTGTGTCAGATTGTGAAATCAGACTGGCGTGTCAGATTGTGAAATCAGACTGGTGTGTCAGATTGTGAAAGCAGACTGGTGTGTCAGATTGTGAAATCAGACTAGCGTGTCAGATCGTGAAATCAGACTGGAGTGTCAGATTGTAAAATCAGACTGGCGTGTCAGATCGTGAAAGCAGACTGGCGTGTCAGATTGTGAAATCAGACTGGCGTGTCAGATCGTGAAAGCAGACTGGTGTGTCAGATTGTGAAATCAGACTGGCGTGTCAGATCGTGAAATCAGACTGGCGTGTCAGATTGTGAAAGCAGACCGGGCACTTACGGGTTTAAGAAGCACAGCTCTGAATTTTCCTCTACTTCTTTTATAGATTTTTCTTTTAATTTTTATTTTTGTCGAGGGTGTTGGTTTTGTTATTGAGTTTCTAAGTCATATTCAGTTATCTGACACGTATTGTCGAAGTAATTGTGTGGACATTTTAATATGTGTGTACATTAGCTCACTACTGTGGTATGTGTGGCCTGTTCGCAGTACATTGAACCCACTTTTATCGCAATGTTGTCCTCCTGTACACAGTCCATATGATTTAAGCAGGTTGGACTTGTAAATTGTGGGGAAAACTAGTGAACCGGTGTTTTATAGAAAAAAAATAAACTGAACAGTAAAATAAGCAATTAATAAAAACAAGTATCATGTAACTATTTTGTGTCCACTTTTGTTCCGTTACAAAGCTGTTGCTGTACTCTTGTATTCTAAATGGAAAACTATTTATACGTTGAAGACACCTCTTTTGTTGTTGTCTGGCGCCCATTTTCCAGACCTTCCAAAAGCTTGTTTCAATTATTTCCGATATTTCATTACCAATAATAAGCAACAACAAAAAAATAAAATAACAGAGCAAAAAATCAGTTGCTCCTCAATTTTTGTGTTATATGCAAACAATTCAGTAACAATCCAGTAACAATCCAGTAACAATCCAGTAACAATCCATTCAAAAATTCATTATTCAGTCTTTCAATCAACTTCATTTGTGGTGATTCGTTAAACAACTAAGAGATGAGTCACAACCACTTCCCACAGATTTTAACAGTGTTATACGGTGTCACGTGATTATTCTTCAGATTAATACATTAGTATTTAATACGTTCCTTGAACCAGACAAAAAATTTTCTCTTTCTCTAATGTTTCATTCTTTGCATTTCATTGGACTCTGCGGAGACCAAACTTAATCACGCGAGATTGCCGCAGAGTGATGTCCCCTGGGATTAGCCCGCTTCCCCATTCGTGACTCATCAATCTTTTGTTGCGTCCATCGTTGATAAAATCTACATCTTCGTGTTTACAACACACCGGCATGTCAAACGTGGGCCAACTTCCCGGGAATCAAGGGAAACGAGGATTTTTACATTAAAAATAAAGGAAGTGTTAATGTTGATAGACTTAATGTTTATCATGACGGGCAATTTTTCGAAGGTGGTCTCTCCTTGTTAGCTTCATGAATCTTCTCAACACATTGTGCGGGTTTGTGTTAGCGTCCGTGGTCAGCTCAACACATTGTGCGGGTCTGTGTTAGCCTCCGTGGGCAGCTCAACACATTGTGCGGGTTTGTGTTAGCGTCCGTGGTCAGCTCAACACATTGTGCGGGTTTGTGTTAGCCTCCGTGGTCAGCTCAACACATTGTGCGGGTCTGTGTTAGCCTCCGTGGTCAGCTCAACACATTGTGCGGGTCTGTGTTAGCCTCCGTGGTCAGCTCAACACATTGTGCGGGTTTGTGTTAGCCTCCGTGGTCAGCTCAACACATTGTGCGGGTCTGTGTTAGCCTCCGTGGTCAGCTCAACACATTGTGCGGGTTTGTGTTAGCCTCCGTGGTCAGCTCAACACATTGTGCGGGTTTGTGTTAGCCTCCGTGGTCAGCTCAACACATTGTGCGGGTTTGTGTTAGCCTCCGTGGTCAGCTCAACACATTGTGCGGGTCTGTGTTAGCCTCCGTGGTCAGCTCAACACATTGTGCGGGTTTGTGTTAGCCTCCGTGGTCAGCTCAACACATTGTGCGGGTTTGTGTTAGCCTCCGTGGTCAGCTCAACACATTGTGCGGGTTCGTGTTAGCTTCCGTGGTCAGCTCAACTAAGACATCTCTGAATTTGAATGATTTGATATTTAAATAATTTCGTCAGATTAATTTTTTTTTAAAGAATGTTTATACTTAATACGTATTTGTCTTCATTTTATCTAGATGGAGATTTATTTTACTTAAAACAATAAATAGAATTACAGCAAATGATTGCATTGTTAAGCACATTGCTATCAGAATTAAGCCCATTATCCTGGAAATATACGACATCGATGTTTATCAAACTGATCTGCTCTACATTCTGTTTTCATTAACAAACAAACAAAAAGAATAGTTTTCATCGATGTAGTATAATCATTTTGATATAGAAATATCCTCTTTTTTTTAAAGCGGAACTCTACGTTATGTGGTTTTTGCTCATTATGTGTAGGATAACTGAAACCAAACCTATTGATCAACATGTGGAAGAAATTTTGTTTCTTTTTTCACTCTGTTCACGATAAAGGGCTGGTGGTGGTGTTTGTAATCGCAACTTCTTTTCATCTTGTCTAATAATTCAAGTCTTTGTGAATGACTATTTATTTACAGATGAGTTGCGAGTAGCTTTAGAGCGGATACGTGAGGTTGGTTGTTTGTTGAAAGTCACAGTTCATGCTTCACAGTTTCACCGTGATAAATGTCATTATTGGCCTCATGAAGACTTCTCTGACATACCACGACTTACATAGATTCATTACTTAACTCTTCAAGCCGATTGCATGCATAAATGGGAACGAATGACGTCATTCTAACATTATTTAAAATTCGCTCTTCCTTAAACTTCAGAAACTAGAGAACACGTACACGTCAGGTTTTTCTGACTAAATACGGAGGTAGTCGAGGTCTAATATAGCAGACTCACGTGTACCAATTATTGCTCTAGCATAGCAGACTCATATGTGTCATTTATTATTGCACATTTTAAATTGTGCCTACAATGAATTTGTTTGAGTTAACAATGGACTATTTTCGTGTTCGAAATCAATAACTTGACTGATAGCAGGAACTTCCACGATAAAACCAAATAAACATTCTCTCTATATAAAAACACAATCAATTTTATTATCTAAGTACGCGAATTATTCCAGTCTGCTATCATTTAATTAAATTTTATAACATGTTTGCTGTACAGATTTTATAATTATATTTCTTTCTCTTGCAAACCAACGGGAAACTCTTGAAAAAAATTATTTTTAATGTGAATTTCAATGATCTTTTCTAGGTATTGTGTTTCCTTTCATTGAGAAAAAAATATTTGCCATTAACCTCAGGGTAATCACCTCACCACGCCATTTTTAGTTTGCTCCATTTTTGGACACAGGGATTGAAGCCCACATGTATTGGATTCCAGGGGCGATAATTTTACGCTCTGGAGAACGGAAATGGAAATAATATTCATCAATAAATTAATATTCAATTTGTCTTCTGCATCTGGAAGTTAACATTCTATTGTTTAACTGTTGAAATCAGACCACTGAGAGATGTTAGTCCTGTTGGAATAACTGCTGCAATATGTGGATGTTTACATTGTCATTTGTAATGCGCTGACTTTACAGCTTAGGTTGCCGGTGTGAACAAGGAAATATATACAAGACTTTAGCATAGGTTAAGAGTTCACGCCCAGGAACATATACAAATACAAATCACATCTAATTTTAGTTTTACTTCTTGAATTTCCCGTAGTGTTTTATATTTTTAGATTCCCTTTTTTTTTATTAAACTTTTATTTTTTCCCGTATATTCTCAATAAATAAAAAGTAAAAGAACATGAGACAATGCTTTGGGAAAAGGGACATTAGGGAAACTTACTACATAAGCCATGACGGATGATTGTTGGTGAATTCAGAAAATTAATCTCTGGAAAGAAGCCAACACTTTTTTTCTAATAATCGAGTTTTAAATTTTATTTTAAATTTTTTTTTAACATTTACTATAATAGATCTATAAATAGCAGAATTTCCACCATAGCAGATATTTACTAAATAAAAAGTTAGCAAAATAATAACTTTGAAAAATGAATTTTGGAAAAATTGAAATTGCATTTCTGCGTGACTTTTATAGGTGCAGACACACGTCTCCTCGACTTTGTTGCGTCCTTCTAGCAAGTGTGGTGTGTAGGTTGCATAACTAAAAATTATCGTCAAAAAGCCGTTAACACGTGCATTTCATTAACCCTGTTCATAACTGGGACACTGTCTTCGTACCTCACGGATTC
>CALYLW010000376.1:660556-763056 GCA_944989445.1 Ampullaceana balthica | reverse complement strand
AGTGAGTATGCGTCTTAATCACTTTGTAAGATATTTGTAATACTAGTGTATCACCCGTCAAAAATGACGGAAGTTTTCAAAATAAATACACAACAGATTAGAAAATAACGTAATACAAAACTTTCATTTACTTTATTTATTTTTAATTTATTCATTTATTTCCCTATTGAACAAATTTATGCGGCCGTTCCAAAAGAGTTCTTATTTGGTGCAGTAATTTGGTGCGCTGCTTTCTAAAATTAGTAGCGTCACGGACAGACATGACAGGCAGACGTGACAGAGATTGCAAATTATGTATATTGATAATTGTGATCTACCGACTGAAGACAGCAACATGATTTCCTGACGCTTGCAAAAGATTTGTAAATTTTTAACAAATAGCAAAGAAGAGAATCATCCATGTGTAAAAAAGAAATTTGATTTGATTTTAAGAAATTATTTTGAAATTTTCACAACTATAATTATGATAAAATAGTGGTGGCTTTCAAATAAACAAACAAATCAGGTCGCGAGCATAATAGCTGTTTTCATTTCCTTGATTCCAAACAATCCGAAGATGGCCTAAAATAACATGTTCTTGACTCCTATTATTCCCAAATGTTTTCTTCCAACTTCAACTTCCGCTCTCAAGGTGCGAATTAGTAAGGCATGGAGCGGATGCACACTGCTAAAATATCGTTTTAATTTATGAACAAATCTGGAGGAGTGTCGTTTTTAAAAAAAAATTGTTACGATAATTAAAATATTAGACTTTAAAATATAAAGAATTAAATGCTATCAATTATGCAGGATTTTATTTCTATGATCTTTTAGAGATGAATACTTTAGGAATTATAAATAGAGACAATCCTTTTTAAATCCTTTATATTAACTTCACCGGCGTCTCTCTCTGTCTGTCTGTCATCATCTCTGTCTTGGGCAGGCGGAAGAACAAAAGTAAAAAATAACCCACTTCCCGTGATCCGATCAAGCTGAAATTTGGCACACGGACCCGTCTCACCTAACAATGTATCGTATCAAAATTTCAGATCGATTGAACTTACCCTAATTAAATTAATGCATTTTTAGTTTATCCTTATATGAGGTATATAATTCAAATTCACTGTTTGTTATTGTTTTTTTCCCACGTGAAAGTTTGAGTTGACGCATTGAGGCGAGCCATCGAAGCGACGGGGTGCTTTTGTTTACATTTTACGTGTCACGCTGAGCTCGGTCAAGCGAATCGGTGACAAGACTTTTCCCCTCTCCCCCTCCCACCCACCCCTCCCCCCACCCTAGGGTTATGAAGCAAACTTGAGTTAAGACAGATTCAGTCTGTAAATGTTTGAAAATAATAAATACTGTTAGTTATGTCTCATATATAAGGGATTTATAGTCAAAAACTTTGTTTTTATGGGTTTGTTTTATTATTAACTCGCTTTAATTGGTGTGCCATTGTTTATTGGTTTGTCCAAGATTTTTTCCAAATCTGCCAACGTAAAATTGAACCACTTGTGATGGTCCTAGAGATCTGAAAATGTAACCACAGATAGATCTTGGATGACAATGTATTTTATCAAAATTTCAGATCGATCAAATGTACCGTTATTAAATTATTGAACTTTTAGTTTATCTATAGTCTATATAAAAGCATCTGTACCGTCGGCTTTTGTTGACATCCGTGAGTTTGGCAAGTGACCACATCACAATGTTTTTAAAACGTTGGGCGGGCGCTTGTGAGGTGTTTGGTAAAATAAATAGAGGTAAAAAAATATTTTTAAAACCAGGTTGTTATAAGTGGACTAAAAAGAATAAAATAAATAGAAGTAAAAAAAAGATTTTTAAAAACCACGTTTTTATAAGCGGACTAAAAAGAAGAAAATAATTTAAAACTTATTAGTTCAAGTACTTCGATTTAATATGACTAAAAACGTGGGGTGGGTGTTTGGTATAAAAAATTAAAGATTTCTAATTTAGAAGGCAAAAGAGAGATCTATAAGTGAGAGAATGAGTGAACCGCATATGTTAACCTCATAAGCGCCCGCCCCACGTATTTAGTCATATTAAATCGAAGTACTTGAACTAATAAGTTTTAAATTATTTTCTTCTTTTTAGTCCGCTTATAAAAACGTGGTTTTTAAAAATCTTATTTTTACTTCTATTTATAATAAAAGGCTATGTTCCGTGCGGTCATCGATAGCGATTGGTCCCTCAAACACATATGACTCCTACGGCCAATCATATTGAACACGTTTACGGGGACGTTCAAAACTAATTGTTTTGGGTGCAGTATTTCTTCCACGACTTTATTTTGAGTTACGCGCGTTGGGATTTATAGTCAAAAGCTCTGCTTTCACGAGTTATTTATTTTAAATACAGTATAATGAATAGTATTTTTGACGTGATGCACATGTCGAGACGGCTGTTGGAGGGGAGTTACAACATGCCACCGAACGGTGATGGAACGTCTTTGGGCGGGCTTTGTTGCTCGTTGAAAATAAGCTACTAACCAGGAAATTGCGTAAAATTATTTTAATTTCATATTGGCGTGCAAAAAACAGCCTTGATATTTCTTATTAAGTAGACTATATGTTATTAACAAAATATGATGATGAGTTTGCTTTTAAAGAGACCGCAGTTTCAGTGTTACATTTTCATGAAAAATCGACAACAACAACATTTATTCATGTTTACATTGACTATACGGTCACAAAAAATATTTCAGCTGAGAGACATTGTGTTTTGCTAACACGCATCTTATTACTTAGACCAGTGCTTCTCAAAGTGGTGGTCCGTGGACCGGTGCCGGTCCGTGGGCCATCCGTCGCCGGTCCGCAGACGTTATCAAAAAAGGTCAGAAGAAATTGTCAGTGCAGGGAAAATAGTGCACCGGTGCCTGGTGCAATGGAAAAAATTCCTGCCGGTCCGCCATACTAAAAAGTTTGAGAAGCACTGACTTAGACGAGACTAGGAGTGAATGAGTTTTATTTTTACATCGCCTCTGTAGGAATCCTTCAATTTTGGGCAGACTGCCGGTGTAATGTCTACAAGCGCAATATGAGGCCTCACAATGCCAACACACACACACAAACGAAAAACAAACAAACGAAAACAAGAAGAAGAAAAAAACAGCTTTTAACCTGTCATTCTTAGCGACGGGATGATTTCACCAGAAAACTGCGTCCCTTACTTCCCAAATCTCGCGGTGGCACAAATTCTCACGGGAGTTGATCACACGAGCGTTCTGTGCGGAAAGGCTTTACTCATCTAAGCAACAATAATATAAACAAGTATCACAATAACATATTTCATACAGTTAAATTGTTCAGATGCTAAGTTTTTATAGGGAAACCTATTCATTTCATTCAGCATATCTAGCGACTCGGTAAGTTTGAAGTATTGAAGTGCAATCGAACGAGAAGTTTATAAACAAGAAAAAAAAAGATGCAAAAAAAAGTAAAGGGTAATCTTTAAATTAAAAATAACGTCATATACTAATTATATTGTAAGTTTATATTTTCTACTCTTGAGAAAACTACAATTCAAAGATACTGCGTGTGGTTTTCCTTTCCTTAATCTTTTTTTTCCTTACGGACATGAAAAAAGACAACTTGTGAGCCACCTTGAAATGTTCTTTCAATTGCTTATTACCAGGTTGTTCAAGAAATAGTGGGGAGAGAGAGGGGGAGCATGCAGCGTGAGTCTTAACCCTAAATAAGATCTCGCCACATAACGATTTCCCATTTTCGCAATGCATTCTTGAACTATACTTTGAAACAAATTAGGGTGGAACTAGAAATAAGGAATACAAAGTTACATGGATGATTGCCTCAGATTAGATTTTTAACTCACTTTTCCAACTGTATCTAAACTACCTGATAAATGACATCATAGGTACATACATTACGGCACATAGCTAATAAGTCTTAATCTAAAAGTGCATGACAATTATTTGCAATCCTTGTGAAGGGAAGCTTTCTAATTACGTCATTAAAAAACATTGCTCTTAAAAGTTCGTTTCAAAGAATACAATGCAAATAAAGTTTGGTACAGAAGTTATCGTCCCTTAATGTTGATGCTTCCATCACACGACGCGCTACATTATTCTTGAACACACACAGGCGCGAACACTTCAGCAAACCCTTACTTAGCTCTGAAGATAACTCGAGTTTTCTCAACTTCTCCTTCTTTGGGTGGTATTGAGGCCGGACACGGATAATGTTATCGTTTCCCACCCCCTCACCTCTCCCCAACCCCCCTCCCCCCCCCCACCACCACCACCAAAAATCCTTTTGCTTTTTTGACGTCTCCAATTTGAGTGTGTAAATTGAGTTTGTGTTTATAGCTAGGCTTGCCGCCCGAGCTTTGGTAATGGGATTATACCATTACGATGGCCGATCCACAGGGACCCGAGAATGGCAGAGTAATGACAGCTCAGTCCACTCGCTGGAGCACGATAGAAACAAACAAAAAAATAACGCATCAACTCAATATAATACAAAATATTAATTTATTTTCTGCTGTGCGAAACTTTTGGGGACCCAGAAATTAGACCCTCATGTGAACCCTTTTGTTGATTAAATATTCGTGTCTAATTAGGAGGGATGAGATTTCTAAATTTCAAAGCATTTCTGAAATGAAGAAATGTGAAAATACGAAGACATTTGACAATATGAAATAAAGACATTTCTTAACACGAAGACATTTCTTTTAATATAGAAATTAAACCGAAGAAGATCTTTCCATGTGAAAAGTTATTGCTTTTTTTTGAATGTCTTGCTGTTGTCGTTAATTTTGTAATAGGTTTATTAATGTTGAAACATCTTTTATAGCATTCATCATTAAATGAACATGGACAATGAAATATTTTGTCAAACATGATCATTTCATCTTTCAATTTAGAATGGAATTTTGAGAAACTTGACTTTTTTTTTCCAAAGTTCTGTCTTAATTTTAAAGCCAGGATTTTGGGGGACGAGAGGCGGCTGTTTGCAGAAGCCAAGAGATTACGATAGAGCGGCGAGGGCATTAATAATACGCCATCGGTAAAGAAATGAAAAAAGACCCCGGAAGAGACTTGAGTGGTCAGTCGGATAAGGGACGCGTTTGACCTCACCGGCCTAATATCTCTATCGATTCCGACAATAAATTCTATTAAAAGCTCTTTACGCCTCTATCTGCCCAAACAGAGGCCGTCTATGGTAGACTAGCAGATGTGATTCCATTATTTCAAATGTTTCAATTCTATTCCTGTTGATTCCATTAGGCTCAATAAATATTCTCTTAAGCATGTAAATTCTATTAAAAGTATATCTATATTCCATTTATGTCTGTCTCGTTCAAGTAGGGCCATTCCGTCACAAATGTGCTCGTTCTATTCCACGTCTACTCTATTTTCGTTTCATTTTATTCCATGTATAAATTCTAGGGCTGGTACTGATTAAAAAAGTTTTGTTCGATTAATCGAAAGCAATTAATCGATTAATTTCAATTAATTATATTTTATAACGCATATATAGATCCCGTTAGTTGCGATTCATTTTTAGTGAAATCGGTTAAGTCGCGGTAATTCCATGGCTCCCAAATTTTGTGACGTAACGCAACAAATTCGTTCTGCTATGCAAGAGATAACGAAGAAAAAAACCTTTTTGTTTCCTATGCACGTCTAAATACAAAATAATGATAGGAGGGGAAAGTATGCAAGTAACAAAAAATATAAATTATTAATAAATTTAAACTGAAAATATTAGAAATGTTTTCTTAAATTTTAATCCAATTTTAATCGATCAAATTAATTTAAATCGATAAAAAAAATTAACGATCAATCGATTAATTAATCGTTTATTTCCGCAGCCCTAATAAATTACAATGCAAAGTGCAGCTATTCTATTTCAAATGTGTCGGTTCCCTTCAAACTACTGCCACCCTCTTCATTTCCACTCCTCAATTCTTGAACTGCCTCACTGCGCCCCATACACCCTCATGTAAGTGCCTAAGTTAAGCCATATCTAAGACGCCCCAAAGTTCTTACCCCTTACCTTTAACCTCGCCATCACTGTACAGAGATGTCCCCGAGCCAACAATTCAGTTGTCAGCGTCCAGGGACGGTAGGCGAAGTTTCTGTGGATCGACAGATACAAACGTGGAGAAAATACGAGACTGGATTGGTGCTGGACATGGGAATTGGTACGGTGGTGAATAAGGAAAATAGGAGGATGGTAAAAATGGAACTGGTAGGATGGTGAATATGTGAACTAGAAGGATGGTAAAAGTGGGAACTGAAAGGATGGTAAAAATGGGAACTGGTGGGATGGTGAATGTTTGAACTGAAAGGATGGTAAAAATTGGAACAGGTATGGTAGGGAACATAAAAACGATTGAAAGACAACCATGACAACGAGTCCTAAGAAAAATGGAAATTTGTTGCTGATTTTTCCTCCAATATTTAAAATGGTAATTACATTCTTAGTTGTTGAACTTTGAACCCTTATATTGTTTATGATTTGGCTTAAGTTCAAAAACAATATTCCTTTACACCTCATAAACAACTCTTTTCCTGCGAATATTCATTAATCTAATTATTTATTTATCCCTGAAGCATACTTTAATACATCAATATGTCACTCTATTATTCATACAATTCATAAATCTATCTTTCTTACTGTCAGTGGCGTAGCTAGGGGGGCGGAGTGGGCGGTCCGCCCCGGGCGGCACACGTTTTGAGGGCGGCGTTTGGGGCATTTGAAAAGTAAAGCCATTTCCAACAACCACTCTTTTTCTTTTGAAGTGGGAAAAACAAGATGAAAAAAAAATCTTAATTTCGAGCCTTAATTAACGGATTCGCGCAACATTTGTTTGATTACATAATGGTTGTTATAACTAACGCAAAACCGTTCAAAAATTTAAAATCCGTTTAATAAAATCGATTTGCTTTGAAAATTAATCGGTATACGTCACAGATGATGATTATATATGAAAACTACACACTTACACACACAAACCTACACATCACCGCTGGGCCGAATAGTATGTGCTATTAATATCGCCACGACAGTGTTTGCGTGGAAATTCAACATGCGCAGAATGATGCGCTAACAAGTACCTACATGGCATGGTGGTTCAAATATTGTGTTTAACTTGCAAGTATTAATATATGTTACTGTTTCAGTTTTCAGAAAATTATTGTAAAGTAACTTACTAAAAATTGCATAAATTTCTTTTAATTGCATTAAAATAGCACACATAATTTATGTTTTTCATTAAAATATGGTTATTCATTAAAATATTTACGCCTATCCAAATAAAGTAATGTGTAAATAATTTGAATTCGTCTATTTTATGGAAAATTATTAAGATTTATGGCAAGAAAATGAAAATATTCAAATTTCTCCTTTAAAAAACATCACAGTAGCATAAATAATTTCGAAAAAGACGTACTTTAAATTTTCAAGCGTCTTGGAAAAATTGTCATCTGAAGAAGTAACGATATCAGATGCCGGAATTTTACTCAGTTCAATGCAATATATTTCTTTTTTTTAAATAATGCAACCCCATTTCATGGACAGAAGCATAATTGGGGTTTCTGCACCCTTGACAAATTTTAAAAAATAGGTAGGAAAATGCTAAATTTGAATAAATTGAAGGATTGGCCCTCGGCGCACCTGGCAACTGCCCCGATGCTAAGTCGTTGTTACCGTCATTGGTACGCCTCGGTTCATGGAACAAATGAGATGTGCTAATACAGACATTAATATTGATCCCTACTGGACTGCTTGGATTTCACTGCAGCTAAGTGTTTTTCTATTATTATTCCGTGTTTTTCTTTTCATGTGTGTACTATTTGTCCGTTGAGGAAGGCTCTTTGCCGAAACGTTCGCTGTTGTGTTACGTCTTGTCAGGCCTACTAATACCCTGTTTTTTTATATCATAAATTTACCTAATACAGACAGCTGTTCTAGAGAGTTGGAGATATAAACTGAACGTGGAGTTAGGAGGAAAAATATGTTTGGGGAAAATTCAGAAGACGGGGTTCTATCTTTAGAGCAAGAAGTCAACGATAAATGTTTTTATCCATGGATGGAGTTATAAAAGAAAATAAAAGAACGCGCTGATCAGTTGCATGTCCTTGTTAGAAAATATTCGTGTATAATACCGCATGTAACCTCATAAATAAAGAATTTGAAGATCAAATAATTGATATTGATTATTGATATTGATAAAGAACAGTTCAATATTGAAAGAAAAAGGATCCAGGTTTTTATGGATGTACTCTGGGCCTGTCTTAGCAATTGCGGGGCCCTATGCGGCTTAGTATGCGAAAAGGGCCCAGTTTGGGTATAGGGATAAGGTATTGATAAGGATAATAAGTGAACATTAAGATAGGGGGGGCATAATAGTGCGTGGCCTAGTGCGGTGGCATAGGTTACAGTGGCCTCAGACCAGCCCTGGCTGTACCTACACTACATGAAGAGGCATTAAGTTAGAAAAACGTGGGGAAAGGCCCCCTTTATCTATTAAAATATATTCAACAGTATTATTTGGAAAATAATGTATCCAACATTATAATTTTGCTAAGAATGTTTTTAACAAATGCTCTCAGTGCATCTAGTTGTGAAAGGAGCTTCTCCAAACTGAAGTTGATATAAAAAATATCTTAGTTCCACAATGAGTGATTTAAGACTGCAAAATCTTGCAATATTGTCTTTAGAATGAGATATTAAAAATCATTTAAAAATTTATAGCATAATACACGTTTTTCACAATTATAAAAGTTGTTAGAAAATGTATAAATATGTTTACATACTAACGTATACCATTTCCTTGGTTATTAAAAAAAGTCATATATTTATAAATAAAAAGCATATTAATTAGTAATGTTTTTGGGTGTAAGTTTGGAATATGTTTTGTCTCATTTGTGGGGGGGGTGATCTGCGACCTCAATAACTTTTTTTGTGGCCTTTAAAAAATATATTGTATATTTATAATGTGTATTTATAGGTATATCAATTTAGGCGGCTTCTTTTATTACTGCTTACAGAAAAAAGGGCAAAAGGGCATGCAATGGTAAAAATGCTCCTCACCTTTTATTCGTTTGAGTTACAATTACCGGTATTTATTCATGTTTATTAATTTATAACAACCATCACATGATTGACTTAAGGGGCCGTCCATAAATGACGTCACGCGATTTTGGCTGATTCCCCCCCCCCTTTTTGTCACACGTCGTCACAACAACTTATACCCCTACTTCAATATGACGTTACAAAGCTCCCCCCCCACACCATAAAAGCCGTATTTTCTATTTGAAAATGATCATGTTTCAAATAAAAAAAATTTGTCATTTAAATATGTTTTTTAGTGTAACGCTGCACTCTAATATCGTAACATGCGTGAAGCCATGTAAAGCGTCATTAAATAAAGTGTCGGTAATCATTTATTTAAGTGGAACTTTTACTTAAAGTTGCACATTTTGATGTGCCGTCAAATGTGTGACTCCACTCTCCCCTCCCCCTCCGGTGCGTGACGTCATTTATGGACGGTCTCTAAAAGGGCGGCAAAATTGGAGACCGCCCCGGGCGGCAACGGTTCTAGCTACGCCACTGCTTACTGTTCATATTTTTATTTACTCTATCTTATCAACTATAAAAAGTATTTATTTACCCATTCACTTTCCAATAATCCTATTATTCAACCATCTGTTCATCCATCAATGAACACTTCATTCCTTCTATCTATCTATCAATATTTGGAGTGTTATCTATACAATACCCCACACATGCTCTGAATCTGATCGAAGGCGGATGTGACGTCGGCCAAAGTTGACTTCTCAATGACGTCATCACTCCTAAGTAGATCAACCAACAGGCTAAAAGTTCTAGTTGCACTAATGCGTTAGTCGCGTTACCCCCCTTGCCTTGGGGGTGGGGGGCCTGCTTTTATCAAAGGGAGAGAGCCGCTTAAATTAAGACATGTCCCCGCCGAGTCTTCCCCTCACACAGAACAACTCGTCTTAAATTGAAAGCAATCGATCTCTAGCTCTGCTCTATTTCTACAACAATTTCTCATCTATTGGCAAACTGTTTCTAATAATAGGCTGCGGTGTGTCTGTGTATTTTTAGTTTTTTAGGGGAACGAGGTTGTTAAAGACTGGAAGTTAGTTTGTTGGTTTTTTTCTGTTTGAATCAGGTTCAAGGCACTTAAACACCAAAATCCATATCATATTAAATGGAACATGAAATATTTAATAAGTATTTATCAACAGTTATCAACGTGAAAGTCATAAGCGTATTCGTAAATAGCATGAGTATCGTTCAGTCTATTCTGGAAGCTGGGAAAACATTTTAACGATAAAGAAATTGGAGCATCACGTCCTTCTCTGTTTTATTTCTTACAAATTATTGAACTGAAATGATCTCTTCAAGGGAAAGTACATTTTATATCAAAATACAGAGATAACGTGTCCGTGAAAGACTAACAGTGTCAGTGAAAGACTAACAGTGTCAGTAGTCAGTAGTCAATAGTCAGTAGTCAGTATTCAGTAGTCAGTAGTTGGAGTTAAAGGATATTTACGTGCCTATTCCAACTTCACTTAGTAGTGAATGTTAAGGAAATACATTTGCAATGATGAACTGGAAATAATTATTTACATTTTACATGTTAACAATATTCTTTATATAGTAAGTTCTAGATAGTAATGAAAAATGTATCAATGCTTGATTATTTTATTTGGGATATTTATAAAAATTTCATGTAACAAGGTAATTTATACATATTTTAAACAAGGTCAAATGTTTTCATTTTATTATATTTTAAAACACAAAGTATAAGCATGAAAGAATCTATAATATAAAACATTCTTACAACCAGACCGTGTTATTTTCTGTGCAATACCTTAAGCACATATCAACAACCTCTCGTCAAGCTGAACTCATGGAGTTTTTGAAAATATTTTTACACAGCAAGGGGAAATTAATAAGTATTACATCTCTTCTTTAATGTGCAGGAGTTTTCATAATTTGTTTCCCTCATATATTTTAAAAACATACTTAAGAAAACCATAAGTGACGTACCACAGCTAATTTTGTTATATAGAAATTAAAATGCAAATTTCAGATTTATCTTTTTTTAATTAAAAAGTAGCATTGGTATATAGAAAAGAAGCTTTATTAATGTGTCCAAAAAAAGAAAAAAAGAAATAAGGGCCAGAGAACTCGTTTGCAAAAAAAAGGGGGAATGACTCTAGCAATAGAGTCCCCTACCCCTCGCTCCCCGCACCAAAATTAAAATTAAAGAACAGAAGAAGTCTTCTTAATTGGAACTGGTCTGTTCGAGCCTGGTCGTCCCTTCTCGGACTTTATGGGCGGTAACCTGGCAAGTTTCTCGTGTACCAATGGAGCTGGATGTCCTGGAGTGACCCCACGAGTTCCAGGTGTCGGCCCGCTGGTCACTGGGGGAGACTCAGGCATTCCGTAAGAAAAGTCCATGGCTTTGATGTAATCTAAGGTTAAATTGCTACCAGAGTAGCCACGATGTTGCATTCGCTGAGATAAGGGAAGATTGCTTGGGATTTCAACTTCTTGCCAGTCCTATGGATTTGAAAACGGAATAAAGTAATTAACTTTTAAATAATAAAATTATGTTCCATACATTTTAATATACATGTAATGTTTTCGTTCATGTAGTTGGTTTTGATAAACATGTCGCCTATTTAAACATCAGAAGTTTTTAATTTTATGAAAAAGCTAAACTAATTTTTCAGTCTGTAAAAAATTATTTATTAATTTTTTTTAAAAAATTTATTTAACATTTGAAGATTAATTTTAAATTATTAATAAATATTTTCCAGATAAAATAGATTTTCTCTCTAAGCAGCAACTTAAAAGCAATGGCAACTTTTTAACCTCATATTATCAGTAATAAAGTTTGTTTTTAAAAAAAGATATGTTTCGTCAGTCTGTCCTTTAGATATTAATAACAGTGGGTTTTTTATGTGATCCTTCTAGTAAAATGGAATGTTATCAACTAACATGTGTTGTCAGGGCGTGGTATGGTGAACACTGCTTGCCAAATCGTGAGGTCTTCTGCTGGGATATCTCACCATACTGAACCCGTCTTCCTTTCCTGTCTCTCTGACGTCTCTCCAGGTCTTTCTCCACCTTGATGCCCAACAGAGTCTGTACATCAAAGAAATATGAA
This sequence comes from Ampullaceana balthica, assembly GCA_944989445.1. Taxonomy (NCBI): domain Eukaryota; kingdom Metazoa; phylum Mollusca; class Gastropoda; family Lymnaeidae; genus Ampullaceana; species Ampullaceana balthica. The sequence goes on along the minus strand of CALYLW010000376.1, from coordinate 750,882 downwards.
CAAAGAAATAAAACAAACCCGTAAAATCAAAGTTTTTGACTATAAATCCCTTATATATGAGACAAAACTAAAAGTATTGATTATGTTCAAACACGACAAATATTTACAGACTGAATCTGTCTTAACTCCCCTTTGCTTTTAACCCGGGGGGGGGGAGAGGGGAAATGTCTTGTCACCGTATCAAAATTTCAGATCGATCGAACGTACCGTAATTAAATTAATGCATTTTTAGTTTATCCTTATATGAGGTATGTAATTTAAATTCACGGTTTGTTATTGTTTTTTTGCCACGTGAAAGTTTGAGCTGACGCATTGAGGCGACCCAACGAAGCGACGGGGCGCTTTTGTTTACATTTTACGTGTCACTCTGAGCTCGGTCAAGCGAATCGGTGACCAGACTTTTCCCCTCTCCCCTCCCCCACCCACCCCTCCCCCCCCCCACTAGGGTTATGATGCAAAGTTGAGTTAAGACAGATTCAGTCTGTAAATGTTTGAAAATAATCAATACTGTTAGTTATGTCTCATATATAAGGGATTTATAGTCAAAAACTTTGTTTTTACGGGTTTGTTTTATTAAATCCCTTAACTATTAACTTCGCGGCCGTCTCTGTCTTGGGCTCGGCGGGCGGGCGAAAAAACAAAAGTCGAAAATGACCCACTTCCCGTGATCGGATCGAGCTGAAATTTGGCACACGGACCCGACTTACCTAACAATGCATCGTTTCAAAATTTCAGATCGATCGATCGTACCGTAATTAAATTAATGCATTTTTAGTTTATCCTTATATGAGGTATGTAATTTAAATTCACTGTTTGTTATTGTTTTTTTCTCCCACTTCCACGTGAGTTTGAGATGACGCCGACCGTCGTGTTGACGCCGACCATCGTACCGACACCCCCTCACATCCCACCCCCATTTATTAAAGACAAGGGACATCACTCGGTGTCAGTCTGTAAATGTTTGAAAATAATCAATACTGTTAGTTATGTCTCATATATAAGGGATTTATAGTCAAAAACTTTGTTTTTACGGGTTTGTTTTATTTACTTTTGTTTTTCCGCCCGACGACGAACGACAGAGAGAGACGCCGGTGAAGTTAATATAAGGGATTTAATAAAACCTTTTATAATATCGTGAAATATTTTTTTAATGCCTAATGGTAGCAATATCGAGTGTTAAACTTTGTTATAAAGAGTTAGTATTTATAACATTAAAATTATAATGATTTTTAAAGTATAATTATTATAAACTTTATCAAAATCACAGCAGATAATGATGATCTGCACGTCTGTCATACAAACTATACACTGTCCGGGTAAAACAATTGAAAACTTCACTAAAATACCTTTTAAAACAGCGTCAGGTGCTTACTCTTTTCGTTTTAGTTTTAATTTTAAAATTTTGATTGAATCAATGTGCTATAAATGAAGATGTTAAAATATGTATATAGTTTTGGGACAGTAATTATATATGCTGTGGCCAAACGGGGTTGAAGGTAGCTCTCATTAGCTTTAAAATATAAAAAAAAATAAAGAGCTTTCTAAGAATTCCTATTATAAATGTATCGATAGTTCTGTTATAGTCTTATTTTTGTATCAGTTGTCTAAAAACAGACCTGCTAAATTCTCAGCTAAATAATTGATAGCACAATGTATAAGATTGAGCACATTTGTGTGGTTCTTTTCTTTATGTTACATGTATTTTTGAAATGTAATTCTTATAATAAAACATATTTTTCAAGACACATTTATAACTTTCTAGCACACATTTATAACTTTCAAGCACACATTTATAACTTTCAAGCACACATTTATAACTTTCAAGCACACATTTATAACTTTCAAGCACAAATTTATAACTTTCAAGCACACATTTATAACTTTCAAGCAACTTTCAAGAACACATTTATAACGTTCAAGCACACATTTAAAACTTTCAAGCAACTTTCGAGCACACATTTATAACGTTCAAGCACACATTTATAACTTTCAAGCACACATTTATAACGTTCAAGCACACATTTAAAACTTTCAAGCACACATTTATAACTTTCAAGCACACATTTATAACTTTCAAGTACACATTTCGGCAAAGGACAAAGCGAATCCATGGGGGAACGTTTGACTAATTCTCCATCAATGTTGTTGACAGATCAGGGGCCACGACTACGCTGTGTGACTAAGTCTTCTCGGTGTCTGGGGTATCGTTACCTTAAGTCTGGCTTCATCAACCAGTACAAGTTGTATTGAGGAAGCTCAACTTTTATTTAGATATAAGAAAACTTCATTGCTAGTTTTTACAGGCACGAGAAAGGTTTTCACTGTTCAGAATGTATCGACTTTATTTTTAGAACGTAACACTCTTATTTTAATTTTTATAATAATTTTAATTGTTTCTCTCTTTAGAATTTTTCATTTCTTTATTATTTTGAAATAAAGGGAAATTTAAAAAAACGTAAAATTTTTTTACTATAAATCCTTTATATAGGAGACATAACTAAAAGAATGTTCATTATAATACGCAACGCACGACAATCCAAAAATCCAAAATTTTAGTTATGTCTCGCAAAACATGTTTAATATAATGCGCACTGATCGGGAATATGTTTATAAAAATTATAGTCCATATAATACGCACCGAATCGCGCAACAGGACAGTATTAAAAAGGTCGTTAAATAACAATACGCAACGTGACACAAAAACAACATGATACATAGAGATAAATAAAATAATCTAAAAATTATATAATTTAATACAGTACAAGCGATCGATCTGAAATGTTAATACGTCGTTTTTATCATCGGCACGAAACTGCCTGCAAAATTTCAGCTTACTAGCTTACGAGGAAGTGTGTTAATAATCGATCCAAAGTTTTTTAGACAAGCAAGCAAGGGCTCAGACACCACGAATTAATATAAAGGATTTTAAAATGATTTATTTCTTTAAACATTAGAAGCTTGAAAAATGATTAAAATTAAAAGGGGGATCTAGAAGCAATCAAGGGGCAGCTAGAAGCGATCAAGGGGCAGCTAGAAGCGATCAAGGGGCAGCTAGAAGCAATCAGGGGGCAGCTAGAAGTGATCAAAGTAAAAAAAGAACAATCCTTTAATCGAAATCATTTCATCTAAATCAGAAATAAATTTTAAGTTTAAAGGAAAAACCTATTTGGCGTATGTAGCGAACAATTTTAGGTGAAATTGTATAAGTTCTAGTGGGATTACAAACTATTCAAGAACCCTGTCATACGCATTTGGCATTTTATTTTCTTCAGAAACACAGAACCCACAATTATGCCGATTAAATCTTACAAAACTTTTTTTTAAACTTCGTAGAACTATATTATGTGATATTAATATTATTGTGTACAGATTGCGGTAAATTATTTACTTTTTTATATAGAAACTCCTAAGAAAAATATGTTTGCTCTTCAAATAAGATTTAAAATTTTCCAAAAGATTAAAGAATTGTATTTTGCTCCCCCAGAAATTGTTACCGGCTTTGGGGAAATGTAACTCGTCTCTCGGCTGTCCATTGTTAGTGTTATCATACTCTTGATATCTGTGATCTCTCTGTCGATGACCTCTTCCTGGACAACGTCGATCTCTGGACTACTGGACGATTGACCATTTCCGGCTGGGATTGATGACATACTTTAAATTAAATTATTATAATGGAGAGATCGTAAAATACCTTAAATGAGTTTAATATAGATGCTCTTCTTCATGGCTTAACTGTTCATAAGAGGTTAGAATTATAAATTACAGGTTTTTACCTATAATGAATTATTTACAATCTAAAATTATTGTGGTGTCGTTGTTTTGTTGTTGTTGTTTTTTTTTGTAATCAAAATGTCGAGAACTTTATACATAGGGGCCCCATGGGAATATATTTATTTATATATATTATGTATATTTATTTTTTATTCCTGTGGAGGGGGGCACTCTTTCTTTGCCTGGGGGCCCAACATTATTTGTTTGCCCGGGGGCCCAAAATGGTGCAAAGACGGCTCTGTCTGTAACACATATGATAAGTTAATTAAAGGGTTGGTTGAAATCATTTTGTTAATTACGGTCAATATTCCTTAAATTTCAATAGAACTTAAGCAGTACCTGATGTTTTCTCGTCCTCTTTAGACCAAGGTGTTTTAGGGTGGGCCCAGGTGAAAGGTGTTTTGAGATTCCAGGAGTCTCTCTGTTGATGAGAAAAAATCAATGTTAGTTTTCTAAGTTAAATTGGAAATTATAAAATTGGTGAGAAATTTGAAATAACTTTAAAAAAGCATAAACCATAACAAAACATATACATCTGTAATGTTTAGATTTCATCAGATATGACTATTTCCATGGACTCTGCTATTTAAAATTTTCAGAAATATATCGCCTTATTCTACCTACTTGTCCGAATGTTCCTATAAAGTGACCTTCTGTTGACCAAAGCCTTGCCGTTTTGTCTGTTGACGCTGTCAAAATGAAGGTCCCAGCGTCGTGCTGTATGTACTCCACACTAACGATAGCCGAGTCGTGGGCCTTCCATGTACACTCTAATGGTGGAGGCGTCTTCACGATAAACTGGTTGCCAACAGAGTGATATACTTTATGTTAACAACAGAGTGATATACTTTATGTTAACAACAGAGTGATATGCTTTATGTTAACAACAGAGTGATATACTTTATGTTAACACAGAGTGATATAATTTATGTTAACAACAGATTGATATACTTTATGTTAACAACAGATTGATATACTTTATGTTAACAACAGAGTGATATACTTTATGTTAACAACAGAGTGATATACTTTATGTTAACAACAGAGTGATATACTTTATGTTAACAAAAGAGTGATATACTTTATGTTAACACCAATGTCATGTCATTTTATTCAACTTGTGTGTAATATTTAACATCCTATGACAGATTTAACACAACGTGCTCAGAAGCAAATTTAGACAAAAGTCGTTCTTAGTTAAAGCCTCAAGGGATTACATTTTTTTAATCCTTAAAGAAATAGTGTTTGGTACTTATACCTCATGTAACGATATATTGACATGAGGTACGTTGGTTTTTTTTGTGTGTGTGTCCCATAACCTCGTGGTCGTAGGGGGTTCTACTTGGCGGCGCCCATCTCTTCTCCAAGTCAGCGGAGGACTTCTTAGCGATAGTCATATATCAATCTTTATAATGTTGCCTTAGCGTGGGCTAGATTCCACGCACCTCAGCTTGTGAGGCGAGCGCACTACTGACTTCGTTATCCAGCCGCCAGTGGTATGTTTAAAGCAACTTATATGGAATTTTACTTTTAATCACTGGATATTGTATCAAGTATTATTTTTGTTTAGCTATAGTAAACATAATAAACTTTTTAATGTCAGCCGGACAATGACTGAGGTGGCTTTAAAACAGTTTAAAATCGTTTTGATTTTTAAGTTGCCGATATATATGGTTTCTTTGACCTACCCCTTCATAATTAGTGCAGTACTCCATGATGTCCCAGCATCTTATTATTCCCTGCGTGTCACCTGTGATAAGAAGGCTGTCGTTTGGTTTAGTACACATGGCTAATACTGACTCATCTTGCACGCTTGGGGCGTAAAAATAACCTGCGTGGAGTGTGAAATAAAAATGAAACATAACCTGGATGTAACACACGTAATAAAATTCTTAAATCCATGGAAGAAGTAAACGACGTGTGTCAGATATGTGTACAATCTTACTTTTACTTAATAAGGGAGGTAAGAAGATAATATGTTATAATGCAGTTGTTGCGTCCCTTACCCATTTCTTTGTGTGTCGTGTAAATGTTCCACCACCTCAAGTTCCCCGCCTCACTTGATACCAACATTGCACTCTCAGTAAACCTGACACTTGATCTGGCCTTCAGGAACATCAACTTATCTACGGGAGGGGCGTGTCTGCAAGACGTTGGGAAGATAAAGAATTTACATATAAGTTAGATATTATTTTATTACAATTAGTTTTTTTTAACTGCGCTATCATTTGTGTAGATTTGGTGTCGAGATCATGAGTGTATTTTGTCAAGGCAAAGCCTTCTAGAGCAGTGTTTCTCAACCTGTGGTCCACTAGTGGTCCGCGGAGATGTGCCTGGTGGTCCGAGAGCAAAGCAAAATTAAAAACACGAAAATATAAGCGTCGTCACTTTTTCAATATATTGATTAATTGTATATCACTCAATGGCGATAGCATGGCGCCAAAGATAATTTGAATATGTATTGATTCTATGTTTACTTTTAGCGATACCGGAAATCACTTGACGTCGCTCAAGATTCTAGAAGACTATAGTTATTATATTGACATTCAAAAAAATAATTTTTAATTATTGAGTAAATGAGCCTTAAATTAATATTACAATTATTCAAGAAAAAATAAATTAAATTGATTGATAACATGGACAAAACTGTAATAAAGAAAACAACCGAAAATTAGAACAACAATTATAATGAATACTTAGAATCATCCTCACAATGAAGTGTGTGAATCAAATGCAGCTCCGGAGAAAAAAAAAGAATTGCCATGCGCAGTGTTTATCTATAAGCTAAACAAGCTATAGCTTAGGGCCCCCACCTTCTTGAGTGAGCTATTGTCATATACACTTAAATATGTTGTGGTTGGAGCATTACCTATTTAGTTCAAAGTCATGAAAACATATCTGAAGTTATAAAGGGCCCCATCTCTCAAATAGCTTAGGGCCTCAACCAGTCTAAATCCGGCCCTGGCCATACGACGGTATGATGAAGAGTATTTGCGCTTTGGGCTTATATGTGTCAATGTAAATGATCAACCCAGACCACAGTGTGTAATATGATCGCACATTCTTGTAAATGAAGCGATGAAACCTGTAAAACTCCGAAGACATCTTAAAATAAATCCTAATATCTGCTCGGAGAAACCATTGGAATACTCTTTGCTCAAAAAACATTCACTTGACAGTCACAATATCCTGCATACGACAAGCAACCAAAAGGTTTTAAGAGCATCATTTTTGGGTGGTATGTGAGTTGAACAGAACAAACAGCCTCACAGAAGAGCAGTAAATCTGACAATGTCTGCTGCTATAGATATGAATTGCAGAAACTATGACAATGTCTGCTGCTATAGATATGAATTGCAGAAACTCTGACAATGTCTGCTGCTATAGATATGAATTGCAGATACTCTGACTATGTCTGCTGCTATAGATATTAATTGCAGAAACTCTGACAATGCCTGCTGCTATAGATGTGTCAAGAGATGTTTTGCGAAGCCTTGTCAACTAAACTGAAAACAATACCAATTTCAAACGAATCCATTCAACGATATATATCTTTGACGGCAGCTGACGTTGAACAATAGTTAATTTCAAGGCTGCAAGATGGCAGACATTTTGCTATTCCATCTGAGGAATCGACTGATGTTTTAGGCCTGTCACAATTAATGTAATGTGTCAGATATGTCTCGATGGATGAAGTTGAGGAAGATTTTTTGTTTTGCAAAACTAGTGCGGGCGGACAACTTTTTGCTATCCTTGATAACAACTATATGGCAGCCAATAGCATCGAATGGTCCTGATGTCGGTGTTTGCACGGATGGTGCTGCAGCAATGACTGGAAAACGAACAGGCTTGTTGGGGACTTATGCGAGCTAATGTGCCAAGTGCCACATTTACGCTCTGTATGATTCATCGAGAAAGTCTAGCGAGTAAAACATATGAACGCAGACTTGAACACTTTTTGATGAGGCCATAAAATGTGTTATTTTCATCAAGGCTCCTCCCCTGAATTCTTGTCTCTTTGATTCCTTATGTTTGAATATGGATCTTGAACATGAACAGCTACTGATGCATACTGAATTTCGCTGGTAATCAAGGGGGAAACTGTTAAACGGACTGTTTGAATTACGTAATAATGTGAAAGAGTTTTTTTAAAGAAGAAAAAATAAAGCTTGTTGTTTATTTGAACGATATCTTATGGGTTGCTGTTCTAACTTACTTAGCTGAAATTTTTTTAAGAACTGAATCAACTTAATAAATCTCTGCAAGGAAATCAAACACATTTAATTACTCTCATTGACAAAATGTCTGCTTTTACCATCAAAAAAAATATCTTTGAAAAACAAGACTATTTCAGGGTAACCTTGACATGTTTGATCAATTATACGAATTCACCGAAAAACCATAAAATACTGAAATCAATAAACAACTGTTGATAAATTTGATTTCTGACCATATTCAATCACTGCAGGATCAATTTAACTTCTACTTTGGTGATTTGAACGTTCAGAGTTTTTCGTGGGTTTCCAGTCCGTTGCTTGCACACATCAACTCATTAAATTTACCAACATCGGAAATAAACCAATTCACTGAAATTACCAGCGATAATAATTTGAATATGTTGCATTCGAAAATGAGCTTGATGGAATTTCAGAAACAATGTAATAGAATGGGCGTCAAGTTTCCCCACGAAATCATGATCGTGAATGTTTGTTATCTAGTAGATCTATACTCTATAAAATTTCAGCGCTAATATTTTAAGAAAGCTCTCTAATTTTGTATTAGAAATGGTTGAGGAGTTTGGCGTATTTTCTGCTTCGTGTTTACTACTTGTTGACTTGTTGACTTGTTGACTTATTGACCTGCTTGTTACACATTTTTTTATTTTCAAGTGCACATATTAAATTACGGTTAAACTTCAACCCTTTCAATGTATTTCATGTAAAACTCACACCTAGACACATAGCAAATCAACAATATTCTCACTCGTAATTATTCATTTGTATTAAGATCTAAGAGAATAAAAGATTATATTTCAACTTCAATTTCAAAACAAACACACATTTTTTAACAAAACAAAGTTATGGTATTTCTAAAAATTTATAAAAATGTACATTCTAATTTTAATATTTTATACTCAGTTTGTTTTTTTTAAAAACATTTTTTTAGAATTCTAGCTTTTAATAAACAGCTATCCACAAAACATAAACAATGATGAGTAAGTGATGTGAAATTTCATGTTTAGCATCACTGACCCCTTTTCTACTCTGTGTGACAATCTGTGTCTAGAATTGGGTCTTGAGATGTAGGTTGTGGTCCTAGACAATGGTCGCTCCTCTGGTCCCTCGTGTTGAGACTTTAAGGCTTCGAGTTTCTTAGAGCTGAAAAAGTGATTTTATATTAATAAATGTAGAAATATTGAAATTGGAAAATCGTATCAAAACTATTATAGTTTTATAATTAAATGACAGTACATTCCTTCTGCTCTCGTAAGTTTACATCAATTTGTTTATTTGACAAGTAGACTCGTCAACTACTGACATGTTAGTGGGCTGGCCTTTCCTGAGTCTGACGTAGATTTTCTCTGTGTCTGCTTCCCAAACGATGATCTCACCATCGAAGCTTCCGGTTACCAGGAAGTTTGGGGCAACAAAGTCAGCTGTCAGAATGTCGTCAATGTGTAGCTGGCCACCCTTCCAGGAGCTATTGGCAGCGATGAACATGTTCTGGTTTGTTTTTAAAAATGTTAAGTTACATCTAAGGAGACTAAATTTGTTTCAGAGTCTAGACATACAATTTCGCTAGGATAAATTTTATTAATTTTGAAGTTAAGCTTTTTAATTTTGATTGAATATTGGCGTACAGTTTGACTTATTAACGAGTTATGGTTAAATCAGAGAAACGTAAATTATATATGTTTAAAATATTGCTGAAGAAATCAAGACATCAGGGGTATTGTTTGTTGCGCATAAAAATTCTGAGAATAGTGGGGGGGGGGTAATTCGGTTGTGTTTATTTAACGAGAAGTTTACGTACATCAGCCGACGTGTCGTCATAGGTAACAATCTTCTGGTTCCAGCCAACAGTCAGTATGACTTTTTTCTCAGGCAGTTGTAGAATACCTGTGACTTCGTGCTCCCCGACCGCCTCCAGCTTGTGCAGATTGTGACCGTTCTGAAAATTCCATACCTGAAAGAGAATTTTTGAAACTACTTCACATCCTAGTCAAGGGACACATTGTAAACAGAATAAAACAACCCCGTAAAAACAAAGGTTTTTGACTATAAATCCCTTATATATGAGACATAACTAAAAGTATTGATTATGTGCAAACGCGACAAATATTTACAGACTGAATCCGTCTTAACTCCAGTTTGCTTTTAACCCGGGGGAGGGGGTCTTGTCACTGATCGCTGGACCGAGCTCAGCGTGACACGCAAAATGTAAACAAAAGCACGCCGGTACAACTGGTTAAAACACGAGATGTGTTCACCTCTGGCTGGCGTGAAGTCAAGTGACCCGTAAAATGTAAACAAAGCGACCGCTACATTTGGTTTATATAGATAAACTAAAAATGCATTAACTTAATTACGGTATGTTCGATCGATCTGAAATTTTGATACGATGCATTTTTAGGTGAGACGGGTCCATATGCCAAATTTCAGCTCGATCGCATCAGGGGAAGTGGGTCATTTTTTACTCTTTTTTTTCTGACGTACGAAGAGATGACGACAAGATTTCGAAGTTAATATAAGGGATTTAAAAATGTATGTACTCTTAATTTTGAAAGCTGCAATATTGTGTATCCAAAGTGACACTAAGTTATAGCTTTATGGACAGAAGTCCGACCTCGTGTCATTCAAAGTAACAGCAAGAACATTACATCTGTTACATTATAAGATGATTTGCATGGTGGATATATATTTAACAATGACGTCATAAGATGACCGTCCCTGACCTTGATACTTCCGTTCCTGGCCCCCGAAATGAGTCGTCTGCCTGTAGAGTCAAATGTTATGCAGGTTATCTCCTCCTCCCCGTGGGCGTTAGAAAAGACGATGGATCTGTTTCCAGTTTCTATGTCCCAGACGGAGATAGTGGACGAATCGCATCCGGTGACAACCTAAGCGACAGGATATAGTCCCATAATGTTTTCATCCTGTGTATCAATGCGCGTGTTATTTATTCGGTGGTTATAAAAATACGGATTACTAAGTTAATGATTTTCAATAGTCTATAAATAGATTATTTTTTTAAAACCAAGCTATGCCTTACGCTACTCCTTCACTATCGTCTTATCTTATCTTATCTTATCTTATCTGTTTACAGACGCTCCTTCTATACAGAAGATTATTGCGTCCTACGCTTATCTATGGTTTGTGTTTAGTCCTGCATTTTTATTAGAGATTTAAATGTTGATAAAGTGTTGGTTTTCCTGGATTCTTCAGGCAACCCATTCCACGCCCTAATTCCGGACGGGAAGAAGGAAAACTTGTATGTGTTTGTTCTTGCATACGGAATAAGAAAGGTGTTTTTATCCTTATGTCTATCTGAGGGTTGTATTAAGTTATCTTTGTGTTGTATTTCTAAATTAGAATTAATTGCTTTATGTATGATTACTACTTTGCTCTTGGTTCTTCTATCCTCTAGTGTTTCAAGGTTTAATGATTTAACTAATGGTGTTACTCTTGTCAGTTTCGAATATTCTCCAGTAATGAATCTGGCAGCTCTTTTTTGAATTTGTTCTAGTTTATCAATGTTTTCTTTGGTGGATGGGTCCCATACAGAAGATGCATATTCTAGTGCAGGTCTCACCAAAGTGAGGTAGCATTTTAGTTTTATATCTCTATTACATTTGTTAAAGTTCCTTTTTATAAAGCCTAAGGTTTTGTTTGATTTTTTAATAACTTCATTGACATGGGGATTCCATGATAGTTTCTCATTTATTAAGACTCCTAAGTATTTTGCATCTTTAGTTTGGGTCAGTTCTTTTCCATGAATGTAATATTTTGAATTTATTTGTTTCTTTTTCTTTGTTACTCTTAACAGTTGACACTTTTCTGGATGGAAAGACATACTCCAGTTAGTTTCCCATTTTATCAATTCATCTAAGTCTTTTTGTAAAATTTTGCCATCTTGTTCTGATTTAATTGTTCTATAGATTATACAATCATCAGCAAATAGCCTAACTTTTGTACCTGTTGAGATGTTGTTGGGTAAATCATTTATATAAATTAAAAAGAGTAAGGGACCTAGCACAGTTCCTTGTGGAACTCCTGAGTTAACCTTTATTGGTGCAGATTTAGATCCATTAATTATTACAGTTTGCTCCCTGCCCAAAAGGAAGTCTTGGATCCAGTGATGTAAGGAACCTGAGATTCCAAAGTAGTTAAGTTTTTTAAGTAAACTAAGGTGGTGAACTTTGTCAAATGCTTTTGAGAAGTCTAGTAATATTGTATCTATTTGATCATTTTTGTCCAAGCCTTTTGATAGTTCATCTATTAAACCTATTAATTGTGTTTCACATGATCTGTTTTTTCTAAAGCCGTGTTGATGTGGGCATAGGGCATTATATTTGTCAAGGTGGTTAACTATTCTACTATATATTATGTGTTCTAGTAATTTACAGGTGATACTAGTAAGTGATACAGGCCTGTAATTACCAGGGTCTGATTTATCCCCTTTCTTAAAGAGTGGACTTACATTAGCTAATTTCCAATCCTGGGGCACTTTACCCTGGTTTAGAGAGGCTTGAAAGAGAACTACAAGGATTGGGGACAGTTCATTGCTTAGTTCTTTTAATAATCTTGCAGGCAAATCATCTGGGCCAGTAGCTTTGTTTATTTTTAAGTTTTTTAGGAGTGAATGTATACCTATCTCATCTACAGTTATGTTACCTATTTCCTCCATTTTATTTAAATTTATTAAAACTTCCTTGTCGCCTGAGGCAGAAAAAGATGATGCAAAATATGTGTTAAGGATATTAGCTTTAGTTTCATTATCATTATAGGTTTTATTATTTGAGCCTTTTAGTGTGGCTATTCCTGAAGGTTCCATTTTTTTAGATTTGATAAAGGACCATAAGTTTTTATTGTTATCTTTGGTAATTACATTGTTTATATATTCATTTTGGAGGTTCCGACTAAGTTTTTGTGTCAAGTGTTTAATCTTTAAGTATTTTTTGTGTATCCTATATGAATTGGTAGCTTTATATTTCTTAAATAAGTTCTCTTTTAGTTTGCATAGCTTTTTCAATCTAGAATTGAACCAGCATTTGTTAATTTTATTTGATGTTAGTTTTGTTGGAACATTCTCATCCATTATAGTTTTTAGATTTGTTTTTATATCTTTCCAAATTTCTTCTACTGGGCTATTTGTGTTAAATTTACTTAGGAAAGTTTGTTGGAAGTTAGCCGCTGATTGGTGTAGTTTTATTGAATTACATTTATTCCAAAGATAGATTATTCTTCTAGGTATCTTATTAATTTTAGTTTTTATTGTATTGGTGACCCTAACAATATCATGGTCGGACAATCCTGGAATTATTTTATAGTCTAACACTAGTCCTGGTCTATTTGTTAGGAATAAATCTAGTGTTTTATTTTTCCTTGTTGCTGTTTTTACTATCTGTTCTAGGTTTATGTTGTTTATAGTGTCTAGGAAGTGTTCATTAATTTCTTTGTTAGTTTGATGGTTATCAATTGTATAATTTTTCCAATTTATATCTGGAAGATTAAAGTCCCCCATAATCCATAGAACTGCATTTTTATTATTCTCTTTTATGAAAGTTAATTGACTACAAAGATTGTTCATGTATTCTGGGTTTGTATTCGGAGGTCTATATATACTGCCTACAATAAGTGGGGATGAGTTTGGTGTAATTATTTTACAATAAATAGACTCTATATTAAAATTTTGCTGTGTAGTAATTTCTTCAGCTATGATATTTGATTTAATTGCAAGTAGTACTCCTCCATAATTGTCTGATCTGTCTTTCCTAAAAATATTATAATTGGTGTTTAAAATCTCAGAGTTATATATGTTGGGGTTCAACCAAGTTTCAGAACCAGCAATTATGTCTGGTTCTTCTGTTTTTATAAGTAGTTCTAAATCTGGAATTTTATTTTTTAAGCTTTGAAAATTAACTATTAGTGTTTTGAGAATGTTTTGATTATTATTATTATTAGATTTTTTATGGGTAATTTTATGGGTTTGTGTGTTTGGTTTCATTTTATCTAGTGGTTTATTTATAAAAGGATTAGCCAAAACACTGTAAGAGTTTGTGGTGATAAGGTCCTTATAGTTAAATAAATCTGAACTGATTTGGGGCAACCCACAATGTATGCAGTGCCAAGATGCATATTTATTTCTTAGGCCTATTGCTTTGTGCTTTGGTGTGTTAGAATGCAGGCATGCAATGTGGTACCATTCATTGCAGGTGTCACACTGAATGGTTCCTTGTTTGGTAGTGCATGCCTTAATACAAATTTGACATTTAGATGATACTGGGCCTGGGTTAAGTTCTATGTCGCCTGAGAGGAGCAAAATTAAGATTAAGTGTTTTTGCTTATATCTACATATTTTATGTTTCCATTGTTTGAAGGAGATTTCCTTTATTGTGCTTAAGATAGAGGTGTAGTCAGTGTGCTTTGTGTTGTGGTGGTTTATAATTATTGATATATTACTCTGATTTTTAGGATGTTTGTTGGTTGACGTTAATGTCCTTAAAAGTAGTGTGGTTATTACTAAGACTAAGATGAAAATTCTCATTTTCGGGTTAGTGTTAGACTAGGTTTAATTTTAAGGCTTAAGTTTAAGACTATTACTATTACTAATTACTATTACTATTATTATTATGATACTATAAGTATAAGTTATGTATAATTTTGTTAAAGTGTGCTTAATTGTTCTAATTTGATTAAGTTCAATTAAATTTAAATATGAATTCTACACCTAGCAATTAATTTATTTGGAAGGTATATAAAATTGGTGATTTTATGTTATCAATGTTATGTACACAGTTACGATTAGGAGAGTTCAAAATTAATAACAATAACAATAAAGATGGCTGCCTACATAACTACTTAGGATTTTAGTAATTTTAGTAAAAAATAATATTATTAAACAGCTAAAATTATTATAATTTGGTTAATTAAAGATTAGTTAAGGGTTGGAAAAGAATTTAGTATTATGAAATTAGGCAAATATATGAAAATATATGAAAACTTAGCTCTAGTAGAAATAGTGACCGCTCACAAAACCGGAAGTCGTAATAAATCTAAGTTAGTGGAAACACAGAAAACAAAACAAATAACTAACTGCTGTGGAAAACAAATCTACATCTAAAACATTCACTTTTGCTTTGGGTGTTTGCTTTTACTTTAGCTTTGATTTATAATTTATATATTTCATAATGTTTTAATTGTTCACAAGTCATCGCTTTTTTCTCTTTTATCTTAACAGCTTCAAGATCACAAATTATGATTTTTAATCAAGTTGCAAAGTTGTCTCCATCAATCACTTATGACGTAATCTTCATTTAAAAGTTAATTAAAATAATAGAAAAGTTTCATAAAAATTACATTTTAAATAATTGTTTCTTAATTTTTATTTATTTGTTTTATATTGTTATTTTGTTTGGGGTGATAAACTCTTTTTTCTGAACTATTTGCTTAGGTTTTTTTCGTGTCAGTCTCACCTGTTTCAAAAACTTATTGTAGATTGCACTACAGAGCTGCGTGTCATGTGTCACCTCCATGTGTGACGTGTGCTCTTCCACTTTACCTAACCTCAGCGCAGCTATGTAATCGTTACAAGTCACCACAAACGCGCTGTGAGGTGGACCCTGCAAGTGGACAGGGAACTGGCCATGTTCAGGCATGCGGCCGTTTAGAGCTGACGGAAATTTTAAAGTTACCGTCTGCAAGCAAACTTGTTCTTTTGTGTCCCATACCTTGACGACCTGTTGATAGAAACATTCAAATTAATGTCTCTTTACATTTAAACTGCAATTTAATGTGAGAAAAATCCCTATGCGCTTTTAAATACTTCCGCGACCTATGATATTTTTGGAAAAGGGAAAATGGAAATAAAACAAACCCAACCTGGCAAAGATCGTTTGTGAGAATTAGAAGAGTTATCCTGAAAGAAACACAAAAATAACTGGATAGTCAGCGGCAGAGCTTTATTTATGGTTTGTCGTGAAATAATCTTTGTAACTTACTAGTAGATGTACTACCGTAAGTTACAGCTTTAACTGACATTATTGTAAAGCTTTTAAGTAAAAGATTGAGGAAATAATATCTTGGCAGATGTTTAAGGGTACGGTACAATTTACTTTCAAAGCAGCACAGCTGTGAAATGGTTGACAGATGCAGACATTTTATTTTTTTATGCTCTTTACTAAAACGTTAAACTATGAATCAAACAATGCTTAATGACATAATATTTTATAAGCATATTTTCTTAAAATTTTGTTTCTAAATCTTATAAATCAGAAGAAGACAAAAATGATTACAATTACATTTTCAGTAATTTAATAGAAAACACTAGACAATGAAAGTATCGCTCACCGCATCTTTTGAGTAACTAAAGACTTGTCGGAATCCTTCGTGGATGGTGACACCTATGACGCTAGTGCTGTGTCCTGTCAGCACGGCCACAGGTTTAGTGGTTACATATGGGTTCCATAGGCGGAGAATATGGTCCCCACTACCCGTGACCAGCAAATTTAGATTTTTGTTGTGATCAAAGCATTCCACGCCCTTCAAACAAAGAAGATAATATTAGATCCACAATCTGCCGCTATCAAGGGTGCAATTTGTTTGAAGTAAATAAAATTAAAACATGTTTTACGTAAAATAAAAAAATAATATCCATCTTAATAGATTTGGACTACCACAAAGTTTGTTGTGTTTTTTTTTGGTTTATAGGCTGGATAGATACTTATCACACAAAATTAATTCTGTCTATTATTTTGTATTTTCTTAAAAGTCCCCATTTGTTTGTTAATCATTATTGGTTGAAGCTGAACATCTATCGTTATATTTACACAAACCAAATTGTTCGTGTTTTTTTAAAATATAATATATAATTCTCTAAGTCGCCCAACCATGCTGGACACCACACACGCTCGCCGACTCTCTAACCCTCTTCCCGCCCCCTTCACCAAAGCGAGTACGTGCAAACGAGCACGACGAATGACTCTCGATGGGGTCGACCAATGTCTCGAGACCAACAAAAGTACTTGCGTTCACTTGCAGTGTTCCTTCGCAGAATAACGTGAGATTCATAGTGTACTGGTTATCACGTCCGCCTTATAGGGGGAAGGTTTGGGTTCAAGCCTCAGCGAAAACATTGTTTTTTTATATTTTTAAAAATGTCGATTTGTGCCTTTCTTTTACCCCTTTATTGCCAACATGGCTGACCCTCGCTAGGGTCGGCCAATCACAGTGTATGGTTGGCAAGCTAATGTGGTAAATGGTGGTGGGCAGGTAGATAAACATAGTGCGAATGTCTCGAAACCACCAATGAGTCAGCAGCCCCCCCCCCACCGAAGTTCACTCACGTTGTTTTGATTTCTTCGTGCTGTAGTTTGTGTCCGTTCTTTCTCCCCTTTCTTTGCACTCTAAATGAGCAAGTCTGCGGCGTATGCTATGCCGCGGGGCGTCTAGTTTTTTATATTTCAAAAGCAAGACTTTCGCTACATAACCTTTGTTGTTTTTATGCAGCTAAAAAATCATAAAGACATCAATGTGAACCAACCTTCTCAAGCTTGAAGACATAAGATTTCTTGACCCCAATAATATCACAGATGACTATCGAGTTTTTGGGGGAGGCTGAGCTTGATATGATGGCCTCGTTGTCCGGTAAGTACCGGACCTGGCGAATGATCTCTGAGTGAATGTCTGACAGGACGGTGTGCTTGACCCATTGACTGTGGTGGGACAAATCCTGGGGACGGAATAATAAACCTTCTTTCATGAGATCTAATCTTTTGTGACTCAAACGGAAGTAAAGTGGCTCGTTTGTTTATACGGTAAAGCAGAAACATATAATTTGAAATGAACGTCTACCTTCTTAATATTTTACCAGGTTTTATTTCAATGATTGATATCATCAAGATATAAAGAAAGAATTGCAGATATGTTAAACCGTTCAATGACATCTTGGAAATTACCTGCATAAATATATGTTGTCCTCCTCCGTCGTTTTTGAAAGGATTCTCAAAAAGTTGCGTGACAGGTTTCAGAAAATTGAGAAGATGTATAGCACCAGTGTCCACACCGAATATCAGGAACGACTCGCTGTTGGGTTGCTACAGATTGAATGACTGATGGTTGTATACGTTTTTAATAACGACTAAACGTTAGATGTGCTTCTATTGTTACATGATTATCGTAAGTATAGATACAAATAAAGAAAAACGCAAGTTTTCTGATGGCATGAAACAATTTTAAGATGCAATATTTACTGAACTTTTTGAGTTGTTCCAGTGATGTTTGAATCCATAGCTGAAGAAATTAAATGTATAAGGTGTTTTAAAAAATGATTGACTTACCTTCGTGTTGTAGTAGTAATCAAGACAATAGGGGACGTCAGCCATTGCTGTAAATTTAACACATTGACACTTAAACATTTATAATTTTAGATAAGCGATAGAGGGGAAACAAAGAAACTTTTTTTAAAAAGTTTAAAGTAGTTAATAGGTAAGAGAAGAAGAAAGAAAGAACAGAGATGATGAAAAGGAAAAGAGTGATGGAATGAGAAAAAAAGACAGCAAATTTTAAAGAAAAAAAAAGCTTAAATTAAAAAATATTGAATGAAAATATGCAAGCACCAAATTAACTCTACTCACCAAAGAAATGATACTCACCAAATAAATGGTACTAACCAAATAAATGGTACTCACCAAATAAATGATACTCACCAAATAAATGATACTCACCAAATAAAGTATACTCACCAAATAAATTATACTCACCAAATAAATGGTACTCAACAAATAAATGATACTCACCAAATAAATGATACTCACCAAATAAATGATACTCACCAAATAAATGGTAATCACCAAATAAATGATACTCACCAAATAAATTATACTCACCAAATAAATGATACTCACCAAATAAATGGTAATCACCAAATAAATGATACTCACCAAATAAATGATACTCACCAAATAAATGATACTCACCAAATAAATGATACTAACCAAATAAATGATACTAACCAAATAAATGGTACTCTTCAAAATACTGAGAGGATGAAACATCAAAAAACCGGATGTCACGACTGGTCGAGGCGATGGCGATCTTTTGACAATTTTGCATGTAGACTGCATCTGTTACCCACATTTTGAAACGCCTTTTGTTCTGGTCGTCCTCTTGGTCAGACACAGTGTAGTGTTTCTCCATCACCATATTAGGTTGCCAGACACTCATTGCTCCCTCCTAGAGACACAATTAACTGGTTAGGTCACCAGACACACATTGCTCCCTTCTACAGACACAATTAACTGGTTAGGTCACCAGACACACATTGCTTCCTCCTACAGACATAATTAACTGGTTAGGTCAACAGACACACATTGCTTCCTCCTACAGACACAATTAACTGGTTAGGTCACCAGACACACATTGCTCCCTTCTACAGACACAATTAACTGGTTAGGTCACCAGACACACATTGCTCCCTTCTACAGACACAATTAACTGGTTAGGTCACCAGACACACATTGCTCCCTTCTACAGACACAATTAACTGGTTAGGTCACCAGACACACATTACTCCCTTCTATGACACAATTAACTGGTTAAATCGCTCAACAGGATAACCACCAGCCCCCCCACCCCCACCGCTCTGCCTTTTAAAAGCTGTGTCAAAATTAAAGTAAAGGAATATTAATAAAAAAATATTCAAGATTTTAATTATAAAACACTCACAAAATGAAGAAAGAAAGATGGGTATATTGCTAGTTATTCATTTGTTTAGTTACGCCTTGTCAAGGGTATTGGAAATGTTTAGTAATACAACTTTTTGTTGAATGAGACTTCTTACCCTGCTGATGGTCACATATCTCACAGGGCCGTTCACTGCTACAATTTTAGTCGTCTGCTCTTGCTGAAATCAAAGGATGATTTGACTTCTATGAACTACAACTTGTAACTGCCCTAAACTACAACAAAATGAGCAAATTGAAAACAATACGAGCTGTTCATATTCGTTTATCATTTATACACTGTAGATATTTGCTAAACTGAACATATGGTCTGAAAATACGGTAACAATAAAGTTATTACCAAATGTATAGCCTTATCTACAGGCTCTTGAGTCACAACCATTATTGAGGAGTATTGGGTAACATGACACCTAACATATAAATAAGTCTTGGCTTGTACTAATATTTTTGGAAAGAAATAGCTAAACAATGAGATTTTTAATAAGTCTTACTATATTAAGGAATGTCATTAATTAGAATTAGACTGCGATAAAACGTTCAAATAAAATACAAGAATACGATTTGTGTCATTGAAAAAAATAAATGTAAACTTTGATTATAGAAAAAACACATGTGTCCCTTGTATTGTGTGTCAACTCACCCTGTTGTGTACTATGTGCCGTATTCTGGGCTCAACCATAAAGGGAATCTCACTTTTTGTTCGCAGGTAGTCATTTTCTCTGTAGGTCAGCAGCAGATATGAGCAGAATTCATTCCAGTCGACATAACCATCACTTGAGGTGTCCAGCTGGGAGACGGAGGGTATATTTGGTTTAATAAAATATCTTTTGGCAGTTTTTTTTTAAAAATGTTTGCGTCGTACAAGATCAATAGATTTAGCTTTAAATAAAGGAATAGTAACATTCAATGCACTGTTGGAAACTTTTAAAGAAAAGTTTTCGCGTCGTTTTTGCCGATAACATTTACACTGGTTTTGTACAATAAATTGCGGAATGAAACTTGTAACTTATATTAGGGGCCGTCCATAAAGTACGTCACGCTCCAAAGGGGGAGGGTTGTAAGAAAGTGTGACAGTTTGTGACAGGGGGGGTTCCGGCCATGTGTGATATCATACATTAATTTTTTTATTATAATTTTGGTAGAATTTAAACAACTTTAAAAATAATTGTCAAACATTTTGTAAAACATTTGAATTAGTTTTATGTCAAAATAGCATGAAATGCGTATCTCCTGAATTCGTTGTTCATAAATCTGAATTGGATGCAGCTGGACTGATATCGAGGGTCAGGAATAGTTTGAGAAATCAAGTTCGCACCAGCCAATATTTCACTCAAATTTCGAAATATCAGGACATAAAATGTTGCGACAAAGTACGAAGCTCATATTTCAACGTTTTGCCTTCGAGATTCTTTCTCCTCTGATCACAATTAACCAAACAACTGATGGACTTAGAGCTTCAGAAAGAGTAGATGCAGATTCTCATAAGTTTTCTGTCCTTGCACAAACTCTCAAATTTGATTGGCATTATGCCGAGATCAACAGGAGTTTTCAAAGTAAAACCATATGATCTTTATTGTCCATCTTTGCAGACCAGCTTACTTGATGGAATTTGCAAAGTATATCACTTATATTTTGCCTCACAAACAATGTTGAAGAAACATGCAGGACAACACAGAGCTCGGGCTCAGGAGAATGTGCCCACCCAAACTGTTCAAAAATCAACTCACATAAAAAGTATCCGTCCTTTGAGAATTGCTTCTAGAAGGCAAAGAGAACCTATGGCAGTTATTGCCAGAAGAAAATATTGCACATACAGAGGCTGTTGAGTAGCTAGATTAAGACGAGTTGATCTGTCTGCAATTATCCTTCAAAGGAAACAATGATGGTGAAAGATTAATGCCAGTCGTATCTATGGATGAACACTTCACTTCACCATGGTGAGATGATGTCTAGTGAATATTTTTGATTTAAACATAATCCACAGGACCATAATAAACAGATTCAATTTATCAAAAGAGTTGGTCACATATTTTGTCAATCTAGTCCTTTTTTTAGTCAAATTGTTTCGTCTCCTTTTTATTATTTAATCACTGGGTGATTTCAAGTTTCGCTAATCTACTTCTTATCATGTGTCAGTAGATAGCATAATCGGAAGATTATCTAAATATTGACCTCATCCATTGTAAATGAAAAGGTAGCAGATAAATTATGTGTATTATACAATTATTGTCAAGTCTAATTGTTGCAATTATTGTTTTCAAATTCGATCTAGATGGAGTTACTGTTTCATTGAATAGCTATGACAACTGTTGACAATTAATTATTCTACTATTAAAGTCATTTTAATAATCTGATACTTCTTTTGTGTAGGGGTGTATCAGATTTTGGCTCCAGCTCCGGCAAATTCTGAATCCGGCTATTTTTACAAATCCGGCTTCGGCAGGATTTCACTTCATAAATCTGTCAGGCCGGTAGAGCCATAATTTATATATATTCATAACGGCTCTGATAATCCGGAATCCAGCCATTTTAACAAATCTGACTCAAAATTTTGAATCCGGTACATCCCTACTTTTAAGTGGAAATTTTATATTTTAATACAGTTTAATAGTGAAGTGTATTTTACAGGGGAGGGGGGTAAAAATGGTCAAAAATAGCGTGACGTACTTTATGGACGGCCCCTTACTACGATTGTTGTTAACAATTTTACTGTAATGTGTTCCTCTGCTTATGTGGTGAAAAGAGGGAATTTTGTGTTTTGGTCAAATAGCAAATTCATAGATCATGGTTGAACATGGACAAGAGATACGTAGCTGTAATGTTAATAAGAATGAGTGAGGTGTTTTGTGTTATTTTAGAACTAGTGTATCACCCGTCAAAAATGACGGAAGTTTTCAAAATAAATACACATCAGATTGAAAAATAACGTAATACAGAACTTTCATTTATTTTATTTATTTTTATTTGATTCATTTATTATCATATTGAACAATCTTATGCGGAACGTTCGAAAAGAGTTATATTTGGTGCAGTAATTTTTGGTGCGCACTATTGAACAAATCAGCCTTACATCCAAGAAGAATTACATCCATTACGGGAATTATGTATGTTGATTCTCCAAAACACAATTTGCACACCACATATAGGAAAGGGACGCACCACGATTGGCTACTGAACGCACAAGATCAGCCTTAACAAAATTAAAACTTTCAACTTCATTAACCGTTACAGTAAAACTACTAGATCTAACAGCTTCTCTCTTTTCTAAGATTACAATTATTTTATTACTTTCTTTCTCTTTGAATTTCCAGCGAAATGATGAAAAATAAAATTACTTATGTTGGGTATTTAATTTTTTGTCCAAAAGCTATTTATACACAACTTATTGTATCTATTGCACCATAATGAGGATGACTTAGGGATTGATCGTTATAACTAATTTATACAGATTAAAATAATTGAAATCATACAATTAAGATGAAACTCCAAATTTATTGGTAAATTTGTGGATTTAAAACTTACTTTCATAAACAGTTTTTCCAAATATTCATCGTACTCATCCGTGCCAAGAGTTTTGAAGATGGTGTCCTTGAACTCTTTGAGGTTCATGCATCCGGGCGTCCTCTTGAGAACTTTTGGCGGGAAGTAGCCTGTACCCTCCTGTAGGAGAATGTCTCTTGGTTTGTGGTGTGTGAAGGCGTCCATCAGCTGCTCCAAGTGGTGCAGTTTCATGTGTTCTTCAAGGCGGACATTTTTGGCGGCCCGGTCATAGCTTCAAAATAAAAGAATTAAGTATTTTCATGAGAAAACAAGACATGAAAATTACATTTTAAAACATTTTCTTTTTCCTAAAAAATAATATCACAGTGATGCGACTAAACAATAAGATCACAGTGATGCGACTAAACAATAAGATCACGGTGATGCGACTAAACAATAAGATCACAGTGATGCGACTAAACAATAAGATCACAGTGATGCGACTAAACAATAAGATCACAGTGATGCGACTAAACAATAAGATCACAGTGATGCGACTAAACAATAAGAGCACAGTGATGCGACTAAACAATAAGATCACAGTGATGCGACTAAACAATAAGATCACAGTGATGCTACTATAAAATAAGATCACAGTGATGCGACTAAACAATAAGATCACAGTGATGCTACTATAAAATAAGATCACAGTGATGCGACTAAACAATAAGATCACAGTGATGCGACTAAACAATAAGATCACAGTGATGCTACTATAAAATAAGATCACAGTGATGCGACTAAACAATAAGATCACAGTGATGCGACTAAACAATAAGATCACAGTGATGCGACTATAAAATAAGATCACAGTGATGCGACTAAACAATAAGATCACAGTGATGCTACTATAAAATAAGATCACAGTGATGCGACTAAACAATAAGATCACAGTGATGCGACTAAACAATAAGATCACAGTGATGCTACTATAAAATAAGATCACAGTGATGCGACTAAACAATAAGATCACAGTGATGCGACTAAACAATAAGATCACAGTGATGCTACTATAAAATAAGATCACAGTGATGCGACTAAACAATAAGATCACAGTGATGCGACTAAACAATAAGATCACAGTGATGCTACTATAAAATAAGATCACAGTGATGCGACTAAACAATAAGATCACAGTGATGCTACTATAAAATAAGATCACAGTGATGCGACTAAACAATAAGATCACAGTGATGCTACTATAAAATAAGATCACAGTGATGCGACTAAACAATAAGATCACAGTGATGCGACTAAACAATAAGATCACAGTGATGCGACTAAACAATAAGATCACAGTGATGCTACTATAAAATAAGATCACAGTGATGCGACTAAACAATAAGATCACAGTGATGCGACTAAACAATAAGATCACAGTGATGCTACTAAAAATAAGAACACAGTGATGCGACTAAACAATAAGATCACAGTGATGCGACTAAACAATAAGATCACAGTGATGCGACTAAACAATAAGATCACAGTGATGCGACTAAACAATAAGATCACAGTGATGCGACTAAACAATAAGATCACAGTGATGCGACTAAACAATAAGATCACAGTGATGCGACTAAACAATAAGATCACAGTGATGCGACTAAACAATAAGATCACAGTGATGCGACTAAACAATAAGATCACAGTGATGCGACTAAACAATAAGATCACAGTGATGCGACTAAACAATAAGATCACAGTGATGCGACTAAACAATAAGATCACAGTGATGCGACTAAACAATAAGATCACAGTGATGCGACTAAACAATAAGATCACAGTGATGCGACTAAACAATAAGATCACAGTGATGCGACTAAACAATAAGATCACAGTGATGCGACTAAACAATAAGATCACAGTGATGCGACTAAACAATAAGATCACAGTGATGCGACTAAACAATAAGATCACAGTGATGCGACTAAACAATAAGATCACGGTGATGCGACTAAACAATAAGATCACAGTGATGCGACTAAACAATAAGATCACAGTGATGCGACTAAAACAAAATTAGAAATTACGTCATCCGCGCAGAATAATTTTCTAGCCCGC
Source organism: Ampullaceana balthica (assembly GCA_944989445.1). Classification (NCBI taxonomy): domain Eukaryota; kingdom Metazoa; phylum Mollusca; class Gastropoda; family Lymnaeidae; genus Ampullaceana; species Ampullaceana balthica. The sequence continues at coordinate 725,549 of CALYLW010000376.1, read as the reverse complement.
CAGCATGTCTGTGTTTATTTTTAAGTTTTTGTTTTAAGAATCTGAAAGACGGCCCGAGCTCAAAGAAAAAAAACCAAAAAGTGATGCATACTTCAAACTCCCCCGCCAATCACAAAACATCATTTTCAGGCTAAGGACGGGCCACAACAAACTTAGGCAACACATGTTCCGCAAACTTCGAATTGGAGAAAGCGAAATGTGCCCCTGCGGGACAGCTGTGGAAAATGCAGAACATGTTCTCCAAATCTGCCCTCTGTACCACCATACCCGGACAGACATATGGCTCCAGGAAGCTACCCTCGATGACAAACTCTATGGTGGACTGGACGAACTGACAGCCACAGCGCAGTTCATCACAAATATAGGACTTGCTGTCTAAATCCTCTATCAAAAGATTTACAGAACGAAGAAGAAGAAGAAGTTTTAAGCATATAATGTTAAGACTGCTTTAATTAATCGTCTCTGTAGAAGTGCTGTTACATTGTTAATATAGGTCAGAGCATGATAAAAGTATAGAGCGGCTGACCAATGGTATTTATTGTTGTGTATGGGAGAGAGTCAATTATCACTCATGTAGAAGGATGACCAAAAAAATGAGGAAAAAGGAGGGAGGATGTATCTTTGTCTGTCATTTTGGACTTGTCGTCTCAATAAAAAGTATGACTGTCAACCCGTTGGTATTGATATTTACTATTTTCTTGATTAACTATTAAAAATTTATTTTAGTTATTTACTTTAGATTAAAAGATTTTTTTTAATGCCACATTCTCACAAATTCAACAAATTACAACCGACACCTTAACTGAGTGATGTCATCATCGCTAGGACGTGTGAAACGTTCACTCCAGTGCAACATTGTTCATGTCTGTTCAGTACAAGCCATAAATCTTTCCAGACACACAAGGAATTCTCCGCATTATGGCATGCCAATATATTTCAACATGCATTCACATAGCAGTTCTCAAAATGATCCGAGGAAAGGTGCATTTTATTAAGTAACCAGATCAAATCTTTCCGGTAAAAAATCCATTTTCAACACATAATCTGACCGTGACACTAACGCCTGTTTGCATATTATTTCTTACATGTATAAGTATCCTTCTTAGTATCAACTGTTTATTATATTGCCTTTATTTCAAACTGTTGTCATTTTAATACAAGCGCCCGCAGTTCGTTCTCTACATACTATTCGATCATGCATGTAACTGTAACAAATATCAAGCCATTGAACAATTAGTATGGACATTGTAAACGAAAACGGGATCATTTACATTTAAACAATGAGACTATCGAATTTAACTTGTATATTTTAAACGGGTCAAATTGTTTGAACTTTGAGGACAACTGCAATGCATGCGCTGTTAACGTCATGGAGTCTAGCACAAAACCATTTCCCACAGCAGTTAACTGGTGGCACGTCTGAGATAAAAACTTATCGACACGTCACAAGATTATCGCCTGTTGTAGAAGACATGCGAGTCTCGCTGTCGTGTAAATGGGAACTTGGAAATGTGGGGAAAGGCAGGTGTGGCAACCAAATCAAAGTAAGTGCCCTCGTGTGACACGGGTGTCACAACTGTTCGTGGTGAACTTTAGGGGTTAATGCCACTGAGTACGAAACAGTGGCGAAGTAACGCTTCCACCAGGAGTGGAGTTTCATTTTGCCACCAAATGCCCTTCCTTCAAAGCAATAAATATACAAATAACTAACCTTGAAATAGCAATAACCTTGAAATAGCATCGTCCTTGACATTATCATCATTAACTCGCTTGGGATCGAAATAAAATAATGTAATCACACGCAAACCTGTGAGCAGCATCACTTTTGATTACGTTTGATCCATTTCTAATTGCTAACTAGAAACATCATTTTCATAGCTGAGTGTGGAAAGCTTGGGTAGGGGAGTGAATTTAAAAGTTTTTGACTGGTCTCTAACTATCCAAAGGATTCCAAAGTTAATGGATGATGGTGAGTGGATTGTCGATCCATCAAATCTACAAACATTCATTGTAGCTAAAACCAGTGAGTTTATTCTGTATTAATTTATAGTGGATTAGGATACTGAGGTGCCGCTAGCCGCTCGACCACCATGATCAACATTTTATACTGCTATAAAACAATAGTCTTTAATGTCAGTTCCTGTTACCTTACAAATAGATGCTTACATAAGTGGCGCATTGTAACATTATACAAAGCGTGTTATATTACAAATTAATACTTGTTATGACATTATCGAAAGTCGTGTCTATTGAGCGTTGCAGAACATTGTTTGGGAAATTGACGAGTTATTAAAAATCTCTTTATTGACTTTATTGAAAATCGAACATCATTTATAAATAAATAAAGATTGGTGTGGATAGCGAATTTCCTGGTGGTACAACTCGTACATCCAGGGTGGGAAGTAAATCAATAGATCAGCAACGCTGATCGAATCTGTGAATGTATGTACCGAACATTAGCCATAACGTTCATGTATTGATCCATCTGTTTATGTATGTACCGACCATTAAGTCATAACGTTCACATAATGATCCATGTGTTTATGTATGTACCGAAAATACGCCATAACGTTGATATAATGATGCATCTGTGTATGTATCATCACATATAGACATTGTGTATTTTTTAAATTTTTAATTTAATTATAAACAAAATATATACCTTGAATATGACTAACTAAATGAAGTACATGGTAAGCAACCTTTCATTACTTTTGAAAGATAACTACTCGAGTTTCATTATAGACCAACATTCTTTTTAATATATACCATATTCGATTTGTTTTTAACATAAATAACTAGTCCAAAAAATCACATGCCATATAAATCTAATCCTATATAATAAAAGGCAATGTTCTGTCCAGTCATTGACAGCGATTGGTCCCTCAAACACATATGACTCCTACAGCCAATCATATTGAGCACGTTTACGCGGACGTTCAAAACGAGTTATATTTGGTGCAGTATTTCTTCCAAGATTTTGTTTTGAGCTATTCGCGTTGGGATTTATAGTCAAAAGTTCTGCTTTTACGAGTTATTTATTTAAATTTTAACTATAATGAATAGTATTTTTGAAGTAATGCACATGTATGCCTGTCGAGACGGCTGTTGGAGGGGAGTTACAACATGCCACCGAACGGTGGCGGAACGTCCTTGGACGGGCTTTGTTGCTGGTTAGATAATATTTTATGAAAATGTTCTGAGTTATGTGAAATAGTACATTCAGAGTTTGTGTTTAAAAATAGACGTGGGAAATTTTTTTTATAGATTAACAACAAACAATTCAATATAAAAGTAATAATGACTTAGAAAAAGAGTGAGTAAAAATTAACTTAAATTATACAATAGAATTGGTCGTAAACAAAGTAACAAAAAAAATTTTGTGAAGCGTCCAAATAATTTTTTACGGATTATAGTTAAGAGGAAACATTTAAGTTTTATAAAAATTAAATTTTCAATTTGTTAAAAGTCAGAGATGAAATAAAATTTACAATGACTTTGTGAGGCATCGGGTTCTAAGGGTAATGTAGAAATCTCCCCCCAGAGCAGTTTTATAGAACGATTCATGAAGAAATCAGTTTCAGAAGATTAATGAAACTGGGCGAAATTATCATGCGTGACATTACAATTTTTAATGCTTAGCCCTATACTGATATACAATCGGTTCACATTACCTAATATGATCTTATGTCGGTATATATTTGGTTCACATTACTTAATATGATCTTATATTGGTATATATTTGGTTCAAATTAACTAATATGATCTTATATCGGTATATATTTGGTTCACATTACCTAATGTGATCTTATATTGGTATACATTTGTTTCACATTACATAATATGATCTTATATTGGTATACATTTGTTTCACATTACCTAATATGATCTTATATTGGTATACATTTGGTTTACATTACCTAATATGATCTTATATTGGTATACATTTGGTTTACATTACCTAATATGATCTTATATTGGTATACATTCGGTTTACATTACCTAATATGATCTTATATTGGTATACATTAGGTTTACATTAACTAATATGATCTTATATTGGTATACATTTGGTTTAGATTACCTAATATGATCTTATATTGGTATACATTTGGTTTACATTACCTAATATGATCTTCTGACTCATCATTCTGTGGAACCTCCTCTTCTTCCGGTATAAAAATGATCTCCTCCGATAAAATACTTTCTTCATCCGCTAGGACAACAGAGTTTGTTTGTGACGATGGCTTTGATGTTGTTGACATGTCTTACAAGTTTTGTATTACGTCTTTTATCATCAACTATTCTGACGACTACTCAACTGTTTTATTGACATCTAATGACAACTACTCCACTGTCTTATTGACATCTAATGACGACAACTCCACTGTCTTATTGACATGTAATGACGTCTATTCCACTGTCTTATTGACATCTAATGACGACTGCTCCACTTTCTTAATGACATCTAATGACGACTGCTCCAATTTCTTAATGACATCGAATGACGACTGCTCCACTTTCTTAATGAAATCGAATGACGACTGCTCCACTTTCTTATTGACATCTAACGGCTAATGGATGTGATTATTCTCTACTGTGACGTTGCCGCTTGAAAATCCTTGAAACAGACCTAGATGGAAATATCCAAGTACTTTAAGTAAGAATATTCCTTTGTGGGCGAAAGTGAGCTATATCTTCTACACGCTAGACATACGGATATCTCCCGTCATTTATCAACAACGAATGGAGAGTTAGAGTGTCGTATTGACACTAGAGTTCACCATTAAATGGCAATTTCCAGCCGCCCCATGTCTACTACAGTGCTAACTCTGCCACCTATGCCGGAATGTCGGCCATTACTTTCTTCAGTTGTATTATAACTTCCCCTACACCTCGTCACGTAACTGTCAGGTAATAACGGGGGAGGGAGGGGGACTCAAGAATATTTTGACACTGATTAAATGAAATTTGTGCAGGTCTCAAGGGGAGAGAATATGCTAAACGTTTTGCGCCGATAAGAGTTCAACTAATTGAGTGGTTCCTTGCGCACCCGGTAAAAGTGCTTGATAAGAGTGTGCATGGGCTAGCATCGATCTATCGGGATTTAGTTTTATTTTATTAGCATGTAATTAATGCAACACTTTTAGATAGATTAAATAGGTTTTTAACAAATCTAATGTTATATAACTTGAAATTTAGGAGCAAATAAAGATTTGTTCAAATCAATTTAGCGAAATTTATGAAAACTGATTATACTGCTCATTTAGAGGGAAAAAAACACTTTTTGTTACATTTTTAGGCCCATATTTCATTTTTTTTCAAATAGTTGTTATAACATTTGGCAGAAGTCAAGCTCCCGTATATAAGCTTGCCAATTCATGAGTGCACTTTTAGACATCGATCGCCTTGATAATATTTTTAGCCTCCAATAACACAGTTTTTATGTTTAATATTTGAAATTGTTCATATTTTATTACTTTGAAACTTTGAATTTATTAAAATGCGAATTGAAGGTTTAAAATGTAAAAACTATATTTGTATCACTGCCGTCGTCTTCAGCAACACAATGAAAGAAATCCAACTACAACTGATAGCAACAATGGTATTTGAAAACACAGACATTTTTCACTTCACATTTTCCACTGAATGGAAGGCGGCAGCACCACTGACGTAATCCGTAGCTCGCTAATGGAAACACAACATTGAGTTGTTCCCACGAGTGTTGACAACCCATCGACCCAACCAACCTGGCGGCTCCGTTCATTTAATCTACCTACTGGCTTGCACTGCAATACCTCTATTGAGCCCTGGTCAAACTAAGACTTCTCTCCCTTGGTGTAGTCTCCTCTCGCTACGGGCTGATGTATGTCAACTTTATTGATACCTTGGATATGGGCCTTAGACTTTGATTGTCTATCGGTGGACAAACAGTCCTAGAAGATATTATAATGTTATTCCCACAAATTGAAATGTCGTGATCTTTGGGAATAATCTTAACTTTTAAATTTTCTAAAAACTCACGCCTAAGAGAGTGATGCGCTATGTTATAGTTATACACGAAGAATGTTATGTAGCAAGAATAAAGGGAATATTTCATTCTCTACTGCCACGGTGTTACTACATAGTTTTAAACGTTATGGCCATTCCAATCCTTTCCTTCTCTCTCTCTTTCTCTCTCTCAATCTCTCTCTCTCTCTCTCTCTCTCTCTCTCTCTCTCTCTCTCTCTCTCTCTCTCTCTATCTATCTATCTATCTATCTATCTATCTATCTATCTCTCTCTCTCTCTCTCGTTTTCAATCACAATATTTCACGTTTTCTAGGTTTTATTTTGTTTAAACTATCTCCCTGTCATAAGCCACACGGCATAAATACATAATAAGCCAGTAAACAGTTTTCTTCAAGCACCGTTATAATCAAAATAAATATTCTTTATTCTCTTCGTCTCTAAAAACAGTCACGATCATTTAATAGTCCATCAAAATAAAATATTAGTTAAATAAATCCCTCAAGATTTTCGTGAGATCTTAGACTTTATGAACTACAACTTTTCTTTATCCCGTGACTACATTCACGTCCTTTGTGGCTGGTATTCGCTAGTTCGAGCAACCATAACAAAACTGCCCTATCTCCAGCACTGCTATCGATTAACGATTTCAGCATAAAAGAGATAGCTTGCTTTCACTATCTACTGACTCCAAATGGCGTACCCACACCCGATCAAACACATTCTTTCAGGTATTGGACTGAATCCTCGCACTCTATTAGTTATTGACGTAGCCCCACGTGTCGCCTCTAGAGAAAGCCAGGTATTTGAACTAGACGTCTGAAAGCTTTTTCTTTAACATTTTAACTAAGCTACCACTCAATTGTGTTCGACTAGTAATTATGATTTAAGCTAGTCATGCAAGGCCGTTTTCTTGTGTATGTCAATCCCGTTGGTTAACTCGAGCCTATATGTCTTCACCCATTTATCGATTATTTTTAAGTAGTTAACGTAGGGTATTTTTTTATTTTTTAAATTTCTTTTAGAAAGCAAAAGCCACAAACGGGCCGCTACTCTTATTGAATTTTCCCCATGTCTGAATAACAGATTGCGACCAAGAAGGCGTGAACCATATGTTCAAGGCAGTGTGACGAAAGTAAACTTTACATATTTATCTCTGGGATGATAGGAGTGAATGAAAGACTCAAGTTTGGTGATTTATCAACTTGTGCTGTATGTCGGACACAATATTTGTGTCGCGTCCAGGAAAATGTCTGTGTTAACTCATTATATTTACATGTTAAGACAGTTGCTGGGTTGACATGTCATTTTGATTGGAATTGTAGTATTGTTCGATATTTATTTAAATATTTTGAAAATGAGTAGGCATACTTGTCATGATGTAAATCTATGTAATTTGAGCCATTTTTTTAATTGTAAAGAAGAACACTTTATGTTAAGAGATTTTGATTGTGTTAATATTTTAGGACTAAAATCCTTTAAATTTTTTACATTACCATCTATTACCAGCGCAAATATCTAAGTGTGCAACATTTAAAGTAAATCAAACAACGAGAAGAGGTGAAAATTCAAAGGCTAGCTTTGACAAGGACATACACGAATTCAAGTTTGTAATAAATATTTACAAATTATCAAATCTTTCAAAAGACCAGGATTCTAAAATGGACTAAGCAGACAAAATGTATGTTTCTCCAAATCTTATCTTGAGGGAAATGGTTATGTACAACCCAATGCAGGAGATTATTGCGTCCTACGTCTTGGTATTTGCAAGTGACAAGCTTCTCAGGCCACGGCTATTCCCAGCGGAGATTCAAACCCGTGACCATCATTACGTTAGCGGAGCACGCATTGCACACGACGACCGTGCCCTGGCAATAAGGCTATTCATACTTTATACCATCAAAAATGCTATAATAATTAAATAAATAAATAATCCTAACTATTAAAATACTGTTAAGAGGCATTTTAATAAACATATCTCCAGTAGGAATCTTTTTTTTATTAAAATAAAATACGGGTGATGATGGAGGGAGGGGCACTGGATATTGAAGGCAGTAATCGAAATATTTGGTAAACTTTGCTTTAGGGCAGGGGTCGAGAAACCATGGCTCGCGAGCAAGATGTGGCTCTATTGATGGCTGCATCTGGCTCTTAGACAAATGTTCGATTATACAAAATTTTATTCAGACTCCTTTGGTCTACATATTAATTGCATAACAATTTTTAGAAGTAAGTGATGTTTTCTGCTATAAAATATAAATTCACAATAGGCACACAAAAAACAGTCCATCAATGAGTACTTCGGGCATGCTATAGTAGAAAATACATAAAATTCTGTCTTATCCCAGGGAAAATAGAAATAATGTCAGCTGCTGTCTGAATATACCAAGTATTATATCCCTACAAACATCGTGGTAGACCTTGTCAACATCATTGATATGGCTTCAAATAAACTAACATGATGTAAAAGGTTGACTGCCACTGTGGTGCAGCAATTGGAAAGATGACAAGGTTCCACTCAGCAGAACTTCAACACGGAATGATAAGGATGTGAAGGTTGTAGAAGTTTTGAGGGGGGAGAACCCACCATTAATGTTCAAATTGAGCGCAAAAAGTTCCCGGCCCTGACAATATTATTGTCAAGTTAGAGTAAGACTGTCACAAGGAATATCCAAGGATGAAGGATGTGGTATTGATTGCAAAGGATCTCAGACCAGAGGCGTAACTTGAGGGGGTGTGGATCGCACCGGGTGACACCATCACTAGGGGTGACACTTAAGGCAGTGCTGTCCAATCCGCGGCCCGCGGGCCGTATGCGGCCCACGGACCTGTCTAAAATGGCACGCCATATCTTGGTAAAATTCTCCTTTCTTTAAAGAAAAATATTTTTTAAAAAATTTTTTTAAAAAACCTTAGTGATTCAGTATTTTTGCTAATTTATTAGAGACTACGTGAGAAATGTGGCATTTTAATAAGACGGAGTGGGGTGCCGGAAATGAGGTTGTTGGTTTGATAGATTTATGTTCAGGGCGTTTCATGTGAACAATGGGACAACTTGGGATTATCTGAAATCTGATACGGCTATCCAGAAATTCTTTCTGTTGCTTCCGTCAGGACGGGGTCAGAGTGGGGTCAGGGGTGGCTCAACTGATTTTTTTTTGTAGCTACCTGGTCAGTGTCTCCAAGGATTGGTTTCGATTACAATGTTCGGCTACAATGGCAAGTTAATTTTGGTTCTGGAAGGAATGTTAAAAATAGAACAAGGATAATCAAAAGGACACATAGGGCGTCCTAGTGTTATATGATATTCCCGGGTCACTGCAGAGGAATGTGAACAAGTTGAAATAAAACTGCCTGGGTTTAGAGGGGGCGGTGGCGTGAGGGGAATAAATGTCCATCCAGTATTTTTAAAAGTAAAAATACCAGTAACTGGTATTTATTTCGAGAGTGTGAACCATTCTGGGAGTAGAAACCAGAATAAAAGCTGTGTTTGTGGTATCAGTGCAATTCACTTATGAAGAAATTCTGAGAGATAACAGGAACGATTTTTGAAGCATTTGTTTCTAAAAAGAGAAAGCCAATATGGCGAGTAGGAAACGAAAAGTTACAGAAGAGAATCGTACTTTTAACTCTTCGTGGGAACTCGAATTTTTGTTTTCTCTGTTAAATGAAAAGCCAATGTGTTTGATTTGTCAGGCTACTATTTATTTCTGTTATCAAAAAGTCAAAGCTGCAGAGACACCACAAGTCAGTGCATGCCGATTTTGATAACGAATATCCGAAAGGAACAAAGCTAAGAGAAGTCGAAGTTAGTTCTTTAAATAAGAATTTAAATGGCCAGCAAAATGTTTTCCGCCGGATTTTGAGTTCAAGTGATTGTGCTACTGAAGCGTCTTTTAAAATTAGCTGGTTGTTAGCGAAGAAACAAAAATCGTATCGGGATGGTGAAATGGTTAAACTTTGTTTTCAAGAATGTGCTGATTCATTATTTTCTGAGTTTAAAAACAAGGAAGAAATAAAGAAACAAATATCTTATCGTCAGCTTTCCCCCCAGACTGCTTCAAAGCGTGTTGAAAGTATGTCCGGGAATATATTGGAGCAGTTGCTTACGGATTTTAAAAAAACGCTTCTGGTTTCAGTCTGGCATGGGATGACTGTGGTATGGCCGACTGTGGCACGAGTGCCATATGTTCGGCATCACTGTCATTTGTCATTAAAGAGTGCACGATGAAAGAGCGACGACTAATGGGCGCAAACAGAAAGGCGCTATACCTCGTTGGTAGTCCATCTTGAAACATTAGCATCTATTAGAACGGTGATTCCCAAAGTGGGCGCTACCGCCCCCTTGTGGGCGCTGAAGCGTTCCGGGGGGGGGCGGTGAAAGTCACTGGTCAATTCGGGGGGGGGGTGAATAACTGTAAGGGGGCGGTGAAAGCATAACAGAAAGAGGAAAAGATTTTTTTTAAATATTATTTCTGTATTCCGTTCATAACGCTCAATTTTTCTGTGAACCATGTACTGGACGTTGGTTTGTTCCCGCTCACTCCCTCACTTGCATTTAGGTATGTGCAATTGCGCACTTCGATACTACAAGAACATTTAAATAAAATTAATTAATGATGATAAAAATATAAGGATTTATCTTATTTTCGAAAACTAAAATAAAAATTTATCAACCGACATTGGCAAAACTCTTTTCCAACGTAACCACACAAGATTGGGATGGCTTGCTTGCTTCTTACACTATTTCGTTAATGATTGCCAAATCGGGAAAACCTAATACTATTGATGAAGAACTAATTATACCGGCTATATGTTAAGTAATACGTATTGTGCTACACAAGCCATCATCTGATATTATCAAGAAAATTTCGTTTAGCAATAATAAAGCACAAGTAAGAATTGATGAAATGGCTCAAGGTGTTGAAGATTAAGTCTTTGGCTATTTAAAAACAACTCTGTTTTCTATTCAACTTGATGAATCAACTTTGCGAGGAAATGAAGCTTTACTTTTGGCATACGTGCGTTTCACATAGAAAAAAATTGCTAAGAATTATTATTTGCTAAATATTTGCAAATTGATTCCAAAGAAGAATCAATATTTGCAGCATGGGATATGTTTTTGAAGAAAAAGAAATACCTCTAAGTAATATTTTAACAATAGTAACATATGATGCTCCAGCAATAGTAGGGCGCTACAGGAGTGTTGCATATTTTTTTTTAAAGGAGGTGCGGAATGCATTCAAATTACACTATATCATCCATCGTCAACATCTAGTTGCCAAAGATTTAAATGCAAGTCTATAAAATGTATTACCATATGTAATTAAAGCTACGATGAAGAATTTAATCGTTTTCTGCTTCAGAAGTTCGTTGGGTGCCTGTTTAGATACTAGGTTTTATAAGCTGCTTAACTCGATGCTGAAGTTCTTGAAAGTAAAATATTATGCTTTACAATCACATTCAATTCAATCCAAAGTGACATCGCTTACTCGACCGACTTGTTTAAAAAAATTAATGAAAGGAATCTTTACCTTCAAGTTGATGAACTGACTTAATTACAACAAAATCTGTCATTTCTGCATTTGTGACAAAACTTTTGTACACAGGACATTTTGGATGATGGAAATTCAGTCAGTTCGTAAACTTATTATGAGCAGAAAAAATATTATGAAGACATACTTTCTTATTGTGACCACTTGGATACTCTCCACTTAGATTTTAATAAAAGATTTGATGATATATTTTTGAAAATGAACTTATCTGATTGAATTTGGGCATCCTTTATAAAGTGCAAACACAGAAATAATCTCCACATTAACAAGAAGAACTGACGGAAGTAACAACTATTGAATAATAGAAATTTAAATTCAAAAGCAGCTACCAATAATTCTGGCTGGAATAGAAGATCACTACTGCTTATCCCTGTAATGTGGGCTGTAATTTAAAGTTCTTATTTACATTTCCTTCATGTCAAATGGATTCAATACGGTAACCAATTTATTAACAAACAAACAAAAAGAAACCGAATGCAAATAACAAATTGCAATTATTTAAGATTACTGCTAAAGAAAATAGAGCCAAGGATTACTACATTGGTAGCAGCACACCCAGCTTCATTGTTCTCATCTCAGTAAGATGATTTCGAATATTTTAATTAATTAATTAATTATTATTGTGTGTGTGTGTTATCTTCTATTGTAAGTTAAATAAGGGGCCGTCCATAAAGTACGGGAGAGAGTGTAAGATAGAGTAACAGTTTGTCACAGGGGGACGGGGGTGTTGTCCGGCCATGTGTGAAGTCAAGGTGCTTTATATTAAAATTTAATTATTTTGTTAAGTTAACACACATTTTTTTAATCAAAAGTTTGAAAGTACTCGGAGGGGGGGGGGTATTTGTGACAGGGGGAAGGGGGTTAAAAATGGTTGAAAATAGCGTGACGTATTTTATGGACGGTTCCTAACTAGTTTCATAATTTCAAACTTCAATGTTTCTAATTTACACCTTTCTTTTCTTCACTTTAAGAAAAATGCAGAAATATTAAAACATATATTATTCTTTTTAATTTCTGTTAGAAATTATATTTTTAAAAATTCAGGTGGGGGTGGGGCGCTGAGTAATTTTCTTACTGGAAGAGGGGCGGCAGGCCAAAAAAGTTTGGGAACCACTGTATTAGAACAATCACCTCCAATCTTCATCTGCGCTCTTTTGTTGTGTGCTACTTTACGGGTAACCGTCACGACATTAATTAGTAAGTTACACTAAGCAGTGGCGTCACTAGGGGGTTCGAGGGCTGCGGACCGCACCGGATGACACCATCACAAGGTTTAACACCAAAATGTACAATTCTGTATGTTCCCGTTATTTTGCACTGGAAGACTAGGATGAGTTCTATGGGTTAAGTCGTGAGCAATGTTCCCTTTAGGCTGCGCGGCAACGCATATATTTTAAAAACGCCGCGCAGCAGTTTAGAATACCGCGCAGCAAATTAGTAAAATATTGCACACAAATGAATGCTGTGCAAACGAGGGTTTTTTTTTACTTCGTACCCGGACCAACGAACCTTAGAGGGAACATTGGTCGTGAGGGGGTACCCAATGAGCTACTGCCCGGGTGACACCAACCCTACCGACGCCTCTGGTGACACCATGAGCTAGTTCTAGAGACAAATAAATTACTCATAAAATGTTTACTGAATAAAAAATATTTTTAATGAAAGCTCCTCCAACGTTTAAATGAAAAAAATTAATGACTTTTGGTTTAGAGGCTTCAAAAATACGTGTTATTTAATGTTGAAGAAATAATTTAGTAATAAATACGCACTAAAAATTGAAAATATGTTAAAATTAGAATGGATTGACTTTTAATTGTGAAGATTAACTTTCATTTAAATGATTTTTACAGCTTGCTTCACCAGATGTTTAAAACAGAATTTATATAAATCTTTAAAATAATAATCAAACATTCTTTATTTTTCATATTTACTTTTTACAGAAAGTTTTAAGTAGTCGTGTCTGGGATATATTTCAGAAATTAATTTGCAAACAGCAATTATATATTTTGTATATTTTGAAGGCCACACATTCCCCTGCTCGTTTTGGTGGCTAAATAAATCTTGTGACTTGTGAACGCTACTTCACTTGCCCCATAGTCCGTCATGGACTGGAAAAAAAAAGGGGGGGGGGTCAATTATATATTTTAATAAAATAGAAAATGTATACAATCTTAAAATCCTAGAGATTTTATCTACCATCTTATGTCTACTCACTCAATCCTGTCTAGAAAATCGTCATCAAACAAAGGTTTGAGGTAAATCTTATTTTTATAACGATTGGTCAGTTTTGTGAATTGTAAACCGTCGACTTTAAACGCTGATGATTGGTCCGCTCCACTGAAAATACCCTTGTTTACTCTCTGTTTGGCTTCTGAAGGAAAACATCTTGCGACATGATGTTGTGAACAAAACTTCTCGATCTCATATGATGTATCTGACTTTCCACAAATCGACTCACTTGACGTTGTCGCTGATGCAAATGGTGTTGATGGCGATGAAGACGTTGAAGAAGTTTTGGTCCATGTTTGACCTATTTTGCCTGACGGTTTACATTGGTTTAAGTCTTTCGCGTGTGTCACGTGAGAGTTGCAGGGCGTAGTTTCCAAACCCTGGTGCGTTGCCTTTTCAGCGCCACGCAACGGCGTACCGGTATCTTTTGTCTCTTTGAATGGTGTCAATAGAGATTCATCAACTTCATCTCGTGTTGTGTCGTACATTTGCTCACATTCAGTTGTGCTGGGTATTGTCCGGTCTTCATGATCTTGTCCTATTTCTTCTATTATCTTTGGCAATATTTTCATTTTATCCTTTCAAAGTTCATAAGTAAATACAGAAATAAGAATTAAACTTACAGCGTAGAAAATAAATCCCGGAGCGATTAACAATTCAACATTATTGTTTATGGATATTTACTGCTGCATCTTTTCACACACAAAATCACAGAGATGAATTCTTACGATCATATGAACAACGACTCGGAATAAAATAACACCATCCTTAAAATATGTTCAGCACAGCCAGAATGGCTTAAAAATAATAATACGTGAGATACAGCAGGACGAAAAATGAAAAAGTATTGTTTACATTGTAGACTCCCACTCTTAGCTGGGATCTGACATGTTAAAGTAACCGGCTTCGGCACCTATGGCTTGTTTATAGCCTAGAGTTGTGTACCCACAACAAACAATGCGATGGCAAGGGGAGACAACGTAATACAGGCCTGATATGTAACAACGGGTTGTGAGACTTTAAAGACTGGATTTATGGCTTTAGAACCCTACGGTTCTGTTATTAAACAGGTCAATATCAACATGTGGTTGATCTAGCATTGACACGACAAGTATGGTTGTGACGCAAGTAGGATTGTGACATGACAAGTAGGATTGTGACAAGACAAGTAGGATTGTGACAAGACAAGTAGGATTGTGACAAGACAAGTAGGAATGTGACAAGACAATTAGGATTGTGACAAGACAAATAGGGTTGTGAAAAGACAAGTAGGATTGGGACAAGACTAGTAGGATTGTGACACGAAATGTAGGATTGTGACAAGACAAGTAGGATTGTGACAAGACAAGTAGGATTGTGACAAAAGAAAGATTGTGACATAAGTAGGATTGTGACATAAGTAGGATTGTGACAAGACAAGTAGGATTGTGACACGAAATGTAGGACTGTCACAAAAAAAAGATTGTGACAAAAGTAGAATTTTGACACAAGTAGGATTGCGACACAAGTAGGATTGTGCCAAAAGTATGATTGTGACAAGACAAGTAGGATTGTGACAAGACAAGTAGGACTGTGACAAAAGAAAGATTGTGACAAAAGTAGAATTTTGACACAAGTAGGATTGCGACACAAGTAGGATTGTGACAAAAGTATGATTGTGACAAGACAAGTAGGATTGTGACAAGACAAGTAGGGTTGTGACATGACAAGTAGGATTGTTACACGAAATGTAGGACTGTGACAAAAGAAATATTGTGACACAAGTAGGATTGTGACACAAGTAGGATTGTGACATGACAAGTAGGATTGGGACATGAAAGTAGGGTTGTGACACGAAATGTAGGACTGTGACACAAGAAAGATTGTGACACAAGTAGGATTGTGACAAGACAAGTAGGGTTGTGACATGACAAGTAGGATTGTTACACGAAATGTAGCACTGTGACAAAAGAAAGATTGTGATAAGACAAGTAGGATTGTGACAAGACAAATAGGGTTGTGAAAAGACAAGTAGGATTGGGACAAGACTAGTAGGATTGTGACACGAAATGTAGGACTGTGGCACAAGAAAGATTGTGACACAAGTAGGATTGTGACACAAGTAGGATTGTGACATGACAAGTAGGATTGTGACACAAAATGGAGGACTGTGACACAAGAAATATTGTGACACAATTAGGGTTGTGAGACCACAAGTAGAGTTGTGACACGACAAGTAGGGTTGTGACACGACAAGTAGGGTTGTGACACAAGTAGGATTGTGACACAAGTAGGATTGTGACACAAGTAGGATTGTGACACAAGTAGGGTTGTGACACAAGTAGGGTTGTGACACAAGTAGGGTTGTGACACAAGTAGGGTTGTGACACAAGTAGGATTGTGACACAAGTAGGTTTGCGAGTAGTTGTGACACGACAAGTAGGATTGTGACACAAGTAGGATTGCGAGTAGTTGTGACACGATTAGTAGGATTGTGACACACGTAGAGTTGTGACACGACAGTTGTGGGATCTCAGTATCTGATAATGTACGGCCATCTTAACACTGTCATAATATGATCCTTAATACCTGGTAAAGTTAAGATGACGTTGTCACTACCATCAAAAAAGTAAAATATTCCCAATAAATTAAAATGTTTAGAAGAGGCAGAACCTGAGATAGGAAACCATCAACGCGTTCTCTGTCCCAAGACATTTAAACCTCAGATGTCCCCACCCCAACCACAATAAGAATAAAAGGGGGGGGGTAAAAATATCTTTTAAATTTAATATGAAATCTGTCCTTTTTTATCTCTCCTCGTCCTAAAAATATTTTCAAGCAACTTTTATTATGGTGGCTAATTTTACTATCATGACGCGTTATTTTCTCTTCTTTTTTTTCCAACCCTGGCTTATGACTAGCTGGTAGAAGTAAATACTATAATTAAAATGTTTTTGGTCCCGCATATGAAAACAAGAATACTTCACGAGAGACCGCCATAGCTGCGGCGTCACCACGGCACAGAATATGGGTCTATTTTACCAAGGACTGCCGAAAGATAGGGGGAATCATCATTGCAGACCGCCAATGGGGGTGCGGGAAACCGCAGTAGCCAACAGCTGAATGCTGGCTAAGGGCATCCCCAACAGGTAAGTCTCATCAGAGCTGGCGACCGACCAAAGTTCATCGCAGCACTTTTTTATAAAATTGTACTGGCCCACCTGGCCCTAAACAGTGCCGTTCACTGAAGTAGCTAGAAAGGATGACGAAACGGTCGCTTCGGATGTCCCGACCCTCAGCGGGTACAATGGTTTTCGTCATCGACGGGAGCATTCTCCACCACGAGTGCTGTCACGTGTGAATCACGAGTTGGATGACGGAAAAGGTCACGTGAGTGAAAGCGCGGGAAGAAGGTTCGAGATTATTATGAGTGTTGTCAGAAATTCTGGGTGTCATGGCGGACGTGTCTGAGGACTCCACGTTGTATAACCTCAAATTATATATGTACTGTGCATAGTGTAGATAATAAAGTTGTTTTATTGAAACCAGTTCTTCAGAGGATTATTGTTTGCAAGGTTATGTATTGAGAGGACGCCTACAAGATATATTAATAAGTAAACCATTTACATTGGTGTCAGACGTGAAAGTCAAAGTTAACGAAGATTGAATTGTTATCATGATACAGAAAGTTGAGACAGAGAGGTTTCGTGGAAGTGACTAGTATTGTGTATTTCAAAAAGGAAAGTATTCATTAAAAGAATAAATATTAGCAGCCATCGTATTTTGTGAATATTAAAGGCCGTGTTTGGCAGTGTATAAACTGTTGAAAATTGAAGGAATATTAATATCATAAGTATTTCAATATGGATGCTTAAACGCACGTGACCACTGCGTGCGTTGTGTAAAACTGGATCAGACAAGTTGGTCCTCACCATACGGTAACACAGTCTACACAGTACAAGCGTACTACAGTACACACACTACAGAGAGCTGGTAGGTCTTTACGTCACCAAGCCTAACAAGCTATACGATTCCGGGAAATATTTGTAAACATAACCTTGAACTTGGGAAGCTATGGACTATTAACAACAGTGTCAGTGTGAATTATAAATCAAGGAATGGAATTTGTATACATTCATTGTGTGGAAAGTGTGATAATTGCAATTTTAGATTAACGGAGTGAACTGTTTTAAGTGTCTAAAAACTACTCTAAAGTTCAAAAATTGAAAATTTGACTAAATGACTTATTTCATATTAAAAACTTTGGACCATCGGATGTGTTTTGTCAATCTGAGGGAGCGTATATATAAAGTATACTTAAGATCCCGTGTGAGGATGCTTTGTTGCCTTATTTTGTCAAAATCAAATTGAATGGTTTAGATGTGTCACTTATTTGGACTTAACGTATTTTGAATTCAAGATTTTTCATTTGGACGATTTATACCTTAATAAATAAATACCTACATTCCTTACCGAATTGCTTGACTCATATCATTCCATATAACAAAACATGGATTACCACGAAAAATTCACTGCCATAGCTAAAGAACTTGGCTTAAGTGGAAAAAGAATTGAAAGACTTTGTTGAAGAGAAAGTCAATATAGCCAAAGAAGAAGAGAGGCAAAAGCAAAAAGAGGCTAAAGAAGAAGAGAAGCTAAAAATAGCCAGAGAAGAAGAGATGAGAAAAATAGCCAAAGAAGAAGAGAGGCAAAGACAAATAATTGAAAGAGAAGAAAGAGCTGCAAGAAGAGAACTTGAACAACTTCAAATTGACAAGTTAAAATTACAAATTGATTTAGAGAGTAGAGGCCACAATCCTGGTAATGACACAAATAGAAAGTCAGCACCGAAGGATACTATCAAAGCTAGAAAATATGATAGCCAGAAAGAAAAAATTAATGTTTATCTGGATTATTTTGAATCCATAATGGCCATGAAATGTTATGATGAAGAAGATTGGCCAGCACAATTTATGACTCGACTAACTGGAGAAGCATTCGAAGCTTACAACAGTATAGCCAAAGAAGACAAAAACATATATAAAAATGTCAAAAAGGCACTTCTATGTCATTTCGGAAAGTCAGAAAATGATTATAGAAAAGAATTTCATGCAAATGAGAATCAAGATGGACAAAGATCCACAGATCATAGTGCATGAAGCACAAGTTAAATTAACAAAATGGCTGGAACTTACAGCAATAGATACAAGCAATCCAAAGGCCATACTAGACATGGTGTTAATTGACAAGTTCTTAGAAAATGCAACACCAGCTCTATTCACATATTTAACTGATAAGAAAGTTCGTACTCAAGCAGAGCTAACAAATGCATTACGCACATTCAAAGACTCTCATCCAAATGTGGAAATGGATAAGAGACAAGATATCTTTGCAGCAATACAAATTAAAAACCAAGAAAAAAGAAAAGGAATGAGAAACCAGAGTCTGCCAAACCAAGGCAACAGACAAACTATTTGCTGGTACTGTAACAAGCCAGGACATATTGCAAGGCAGTGTTACCACAATAAAGGACAACCAAATAGGGTGTCACCTAATGACAGCACTATAAGAAAGAAAACAGAAGAAAGATCAAGACAAGGTCATTTTGAAAGCAACGGTAGAAGATCAAGGAGATGCAAATATTGTTTTGATTCCAAATAATTAAATATTAAAAAAATCTTTTTTTTAAAAGGACACGCTTTTAATATAAGGACTACTTTTAGTTATGTCTCATATATAAGGGATTTATAGTCAAAAACTTTGTTTTTACAGCTATTTTTTAAAACTTATAATAAAAACTCTTTAAAATTCACGTCTGAAGCCCACACATCTTTTTAAATCCCTTATATTAACTTCACCGCCGGTCATCTCTGTCTGTCTGTCTTGGGCGGGCGGAAAACAAAAGGTCAAAAATGACCCACTTCCCGTGATCCGATCGAGCTGAAATTTGGCACACGGACCCGTGTCACCTAACAATGCATCGTGTCAAAATTTCAGATCGATCGAATGTACCGTAATTAAATTAATGCATTTTTAATTTATCTTTATATGAGGTATGTAATTCAAATTCATTGTTTGTTATAGTTTTTTTCCACGTGAAAGTTTGAGTTGACGCGTTGAGGCGATCCATCGACGTACCCGCGTGCTTTTGTTTACATTTTACGTGTCACGCTGAGCTCGGTCAAGCGAATCGGTGACCAGACTTTTCCCCCTCTACCACCCCCCCCCCAGGGTTATGAAGCAAAGTTGAGTTAAATCAGATTCAGTCTGTAAATATTTGTAAATACTTTTAGATATGTCTCATATATAAGGGATTTATAGTCAAAAACTTTGTTTTTACGGGTTTGTTTTATTTTCCACGTGAGTTTGAGTCGACGCTTAGACGTCGATCGTCGTGCCGACACCCCCTCACGACCCACCCCCCGTTAAAAGACAGGGGACATCACTCGGTGTCAGTCTATAATATTTGTGGCGTTGGAACATAATCAATCTTTTAATTATGACTCAAATATAAGGGATTTATAGTAGAAAACTTTGTTTTTACGGGTTTGTTTTATTTACCACTATTTTTTTTATACCAAACACCTCATAAGCGCCCGCCCAACGTTTTATACCACGGTGTTGTGTTCACGTGGTGAACTCATAGATGTCAACAAAGCAGACGGGTACCGATGATTATATATAGACTATAGATAAACTAAAAATGCAATAATTTCAATACGGTACATTCGATCGATCTGAAATTTTGATACAATGCATTGTCATCCAAGATCTATCTGTGGTAAAAATTTTAGATCTCTATGACCATCAGAAGTGGTATAATTTTACGTTTCATCTTTTGAAGGAAGGATGGAAGGATGGATGGATGGATGGAAGGATGGATGGATGGATACAACATACAAACATTGTGACTTAAATAAAAGCGTGTAAAAAAGAAATTATGATCAACCATGGAGAAATAATGAAAAACAAGACATGGATGATAGAATAAAGTTGAATCGAGACGATCTAGTGACACTGTACCCACTATTGACAATCACGTATATGACAAAAGGGATGTAGGTCATAGTAGCAGAGATAGAGATGGTACTGGTGAGTCTGAGACCATTTATGTGCAATCATCTGAAGTAGGAAGAACAATGGGTTGTGTATTAAACAGAGTCAGAGACTTTGAAGCAGACAGTTATTTTCGGATAAAAGTTTCTAATGACAGTGACTCATCTGGTCAAAATTCTGTTTAACTATCTGGAAGCAAAAATGACATCTAAAAAAGCTAAGCGACTTATTCAAGATGCTGGTATTGATATTGTGAATGGATATAATAGTGGTCGTGATTAGTGAATTATTGAACATTTAATAGGCTGAAGAAGCATTGAAAGCCCATCTATTTGAATTCATACTCGTCAGCTGAAGAATGACTATTTTTGAACTAGGTTATGCTATTAGCCGACTACAAATTTGACATTAAACCTGTGAAAGGAAAGGACAATGTGGTTGCAAACATATTAAGTAGAATGACAATAAGACATTCTGTGAATTTCTAAGTGATAAAACCAGAGATTGTATTAATATTAGTCTGTGAATTCCTAAGTGATAAAACCAGAGACTGAATTAATATTAGTATTTTTATTCGCTGAACAATAAACAAGGAGCAGTGTTTGAATTCCAATGGCCAATATATTTAATTTTAATTTTATGAATATTGATTGTTAAAAGTATTTTACTTACACAAAATTACAGATGTGTTTAAAATTTATGTTTCATTTTTTAGTACAGGTAGACTGTTGAATTCCTACAGATTTTTTTCTCTTGATCTTTATGTCCAGACTAGTAACAAAGCCCGCCCAAGGACGGGAATAAGTGTAGGGTGACCTGTGAAGTTCATGGACGCTATGTTTTGGTACTTGTTATGCTGAAGCGTTTGCAGGACATTGTCGTCGCAGGGCAAGGGATGTGGACAACAACAACAACAAAAACAGCAAAAACAACAAAAACAACAACAGCAACAACAACAACAAAAACAACAACAACAGCAACAAAAACAAAACAACAACAACAAAACAAAAACAACAGTAAAACAACAACAACAAAACAACAACAAAACAACAACAGCAACAACAACAAAACAAAAACAACAAAACAACAACAACAACAGCAACAACAACAGCAACAACAACAAAGCAACAACACACAACAACAACAACAATAACAACAACAAAAAACAAACAACACTTAAAACTCTTGCCACTACCCCCAGGACCATCAAGGAAAAAGCAGAATTGTCATTGGAATAAGCGGCAGGCATCACTTCAAGATGGGAACAACATAATGAATTATGACAAAAAAAACTGCACCAAAAATAACTCGTTTTGAACCTCCGCGTAATATGTAAATTTTTCTCCGCTAGTGATTGGCTATAGGAGTCATATGTGTTTGAGGGACCAATCGCTATAGATGACGGGACAGAAAGTACAGAAAGAACAGAAACTTGCCTTTTATTATATATGATGTTGTGTGTAAGGCAATGAATGTACATTAATGATAAATATTTGAAATTTGAATATACATGTAGATTAATTTGATTTTATGAAGACCAAAAATGTTGTATTTCATAAACATTTTTTGAAGGATGGGGGGTGAATGTCACGTGTGAATCACGAGTTGGATGATGGAAAGGGTCACGTGAGTGAAAGCGAGGGAAGAAGGTTCGAGATTATTATGAGTGTTGTCAGAAATTCAGGGTGTCATGGCGGACGTGTCTGAGGATTCCGCGTTGTATAACCTCAAATTATATATGTTCTGTACATAGTGTAGATAATAAAGTTGTTTTATTGAAACCAGTTCTTCAGGGGATTATTGTATGCAAGGTTTTGTATTGAGAGAACGCCTACAAGATATATTAATAAGTAAACCATTTACAAGTGCCCCGTCTACGATCCGTGCAGCGACTGTAATCATCTGACTAACTGCCTAGCTAACCCTGTCGGGACTTCGACGTTCCTCGTCGGGACTGTTAGTTTCAAGCTTCGGGTGCCCTACTTATCCAGAATACCCCGTAAAGGTCAGCCCCTTATTCATTACAAATAAATATTTCTTTTCTTCAGCACCAATCTTCTGGTATCTAAGCTATAAATAATAATCGGCATCATTCCGTCTCGCGAGACGATGGTGCATCACTGTTGGGTTGGGTTGCATTTCCTCGAGTGGCTGTGCAGTCCTATCCTTGAGTGACAGTCTTTACCACAGCTTTTACACACGAATTCTGTGCTACCAAATGTTTTGGCCTTTCTCCTAGATCTTCTTTCTGTAGCCTCCTCCATCCTTCGCTCCTCGGCTACTATGACGCCCTATTTGACAACTGTGCGCCACGTAGATCGGTCTTCTGCCTTACACTCCCAGTCGCTTGTGCATATTCTGGCTGCTTTCATGTCCCTTTGGCAGACATCTTTAAATCGCAGACATGTCTTCCTCTTTCCCGATGCCAATATCTAAGCTAACTGAGAATTAACTCCTTTTCCTCCTCTAAAATGTGAAGTATCAGGTTACTCTTTTGACGAAATGTTTGCAATATAAAATTAAACCTTTCAACTGTATAAAATATTTTTCTTTTGTTTGGTATGATTCATTTAAAATCAAATATTACTTGATTAATTGTATTTTAATGTTTTCTTCATTTAAAAAAAACAACTTTTTTTCGACTCGCAATATACAAAACAGCAATTTAAAAAAGAAGTATGCATGCACCAACTGATGTCTAATGCAATATAAAGAAACTTTTTTATGATTTAAACGTGCTATAAATTATGTAGGAATGCCTTGCCGATAACGAAAGATCAGACAGATTTATGGAGTAGACTAGATTAACAAGGTTCTTGCGGTAATTCTCGGGCCAGTTTGTAGAATTTCACCTGGCATTAAAACAGTGTGGGAGATATTGCTTCGTTTTTTCTATTAATTCTTGTAGCATCAAATAATTAAAAGGAGAAATGTTTATTTAACTAAGTGTTTTTATTATATGGATTTCTTTTTTATTATATTAAGTCTCAAATGATGTTCAATAATTTTCTTTAATTTTGTGTTTAAATGCGAAGAACTTAGTTATCGATTTGATTTTTTATTTTTAATTCATCGAACTTTAAACTCAACTAATATTGATCCTCATTATTTTTCTAATTTTATTTATATAAATAAGTATTTAGTTGGTGATCAAGATGAAATTGGTATCATACTAAAAAATACACGAGGAGTGGAGGAATACAAGATGTTAATCATGCCAAGAAATTAATTAACATTAAATTACGTCAAGGTTTGTCCCAATCTTTATGTTGTTTCTGTGCACGATTTTATTACTTCCCCTTAAAATCCTAATAAACAATGACAATTTTGGTGTTGAGATTAACAGAGCACTCGCCTCTTTGTTATATTTCACTGTGTGGCGTCATTATTTGAGCAAGACATTCATTTGTGCAATAGTTAAGATGTAATTTTTAAAAAACGTAAAAAAAACAAGTTTTTGACTATAAATCCTTTGGGTTAGGGTTAGGGTTAGGGACGCTTACGAGGAAGTTAAAAATCTATCCAAAGTTTTGACGACCGACAAGCAAGCAATCAAGGGTTCAAACAGACACCACGAGTTAATATAAAGGATTTAAAATTTAAAAAAAAACTGTAAAAAACAAAGCTGTGCACTAATAACTCTTTATGTACTAGAATTAACTAAAAGAATGTTCATTGCAGCGCAAGACCATCCAAAAATACCAAGCTGCAGTTGTGTCGTAAAACATGTTTAACATAATGCGCACCGATCACGAATATGTTTATAAAAAGTGTTGTCAATAAAATACGTACCTTATTGCGCGACAGAAAGGTTGTTCAATATAATACGCACCGCGACACTCTATCTAAAAAAATAACATGATACATAGGAATAAATGAATAATCTAAAAATTCAATAATTTAATTACAGTACATGCGATCGATCTGAAATTTTGATACATAGTTTTTATCATCGCCACAAAACTGCCTGCTACATTTCAGCTCGCTAGCTTACGAGAAAGTGGGTTAAAAATCGATCCAAAGTTTTGGCGACCGACAAGCAAGCAATCAAGGGTTCAAACAGACACCACGAGTTAATATAGAGGATTTAAATTTTAAAAAACCGTAAAAAACCAAGTTTTCCACTATAAATCCTTTATGTACGAGACGTAACTGATAGAATGTACATAATAATACGCAGCGCAAGACCATCCAAAAATACAAAATTGTAGTTATGTCTCGTAAAACGTGTTTAATATAATGCGCACCGATCAGGAATATGTTTATAAAAAGTGTTGTCAATAAAATACGCACCTTATTGCGCGACAGAAAGGTTGTTCAATATAATGCGCACCCTTACACTCTATCTCAAAAAATAACATGATACATAGGAATAAATAAAATAATCTAAAAAATCAATAATTTAATTACGGTACATGCGATCGATCTGAAATTTTGATACATTGTTTTTATCATCGCCACAAAACTGCCTGCTACATTTCAGCTCGCTAGCTTACGAGAAAGTGGGTTAAAAATCGATCCAAAGTTTTGGCGACCGACAAGCAAGCAATCAAGGGTTCAAACAGACACCACGAGTTAATTTAGAGGATTTAAATTTTAACATATAAAAGACAAATTGACATGCATTCCTTTTTAAATCCTTTATATTAATTAACTCGTGGTGTCTGTTTGAACCCTTGATTGCTTGTCGGTCGGAAATTTTGCAGGCAGTTTTGTGCCGATGATAAAAACAATGTATCAAAATTTCAGATCGATCGCATGTACCGCATATGGAACAGACTACAAAACTGGTGTCACGATTTGTAAAAATCTCCCTTTCCTCTTTTTTTAAATCCCTTATATTAACTTCACCGGCGTCTCTCTCTCTCTCTCTCTCTGTCTGTCTGTCTTGGGCTCGGCGGGCTCGGCGGGCGGAAAAACAGAAGTCAAAAATGACCCATTTCCCGTGATCAGATCGAGCTGAAATTTGGCACACGGACCCGTCTAACCTAACAATGCATCGTATCAAAATTTCAGATCGATCAAACGTACCGTAATTAAATTAATGCATTTTTAGTTTATCCTTATATGAGGTATGTAATTCAAAATTCACTGTTTGTTTATTGTTTTTTTGCCACGTGAAATTTTGAGCTGACGCATTGAGGCGACCCAACGAAGCGACGGGCGCTTTTGTTTACATTTTACGTGTCACTCTGAGCTCGGTCAAGCGAATCGGTGACCAGACTTTTCCCCTCTCCCCTACCCACCCCTCCCCCCACCCACCCCTCCCCCCCCCACTAGGGTTATGATGCAAAGTTGAGTGAAGACAGATTCAGTCTGTAAATGTTTGAAAATAATCAATACTGTTAGTTATGTCTCATATATAAGGGATTTATAGTCAAAAACTTTGTTTTTACGGGTTTGTTTTTTAAATCCCTTATATTAACTTCACCGGCGTCTCTCTCTCTCTCTCTCTGTCTGTCTGTCTTGGGCTCGGCGGGCGGAAAAACAGAAGTCAAAAATGACCCATTTCCCATGATCCGATCAAACTGAAATTTGGCACACGGACCCGTCAAACCTAACAATGCATCGTATCAAAATTTCAGATCGATCGAACGTACCATAATTAAATTAATGCATTTTTAGTTTATCCTTATATGAGGTATGTAATTCAAAATTCACTGTTTGTTGTTTTTTTTAAAATTCAGGTTCCACGTGAGTTTGAGTTGACGCCGACCGTCGTGTTGACGACGACCGTCGTGCCGACACCCCCTCACATCCCACCCCCATTTATTAAAGACAAGGGACATCACTCAGTGTCAGTCTGTAAATGTTTAAAAATAATCACTACTGTTAGTTATGTCTCATATATAAGGGATTTATAGTCAAAAACTTTGTTTTTAAATCCCTTATATTAACTTCGCGGCCGTCTCTCTCTCTCTCTCTCTCTCTGTCTTGGGCTCGGCGGGCGGGCGGAAAAACAGAAGTCAAAAATGACCCACTTCCCATGATCCGATCGAACTGAAATTTGGCACACGGACCCGTCTGACCTAACAATGCATCGTATCAAAATTTCAGATCGATCGAACGTACCGTAATTAAATTAATGCATTTTTAGTTTATCCTTATATGAGGTATGTAATTTAAATTCACGATTTGTTATTGTTTTTTTGCCACGTGAAAGTTTGAGCATTGAGGCGACCCAACGAAACGACGGTGCGCTTTTGTTTACATTTTACGTGTCACTCTGAGCTCGGTCAAGCGATACGGTGACCAGACTTTTCCCCTCTCCCCCACCCACCCCTCCCCACCCACCCCCCTCCCCCACCCCCCCCACCCCTCCCTCCCCCACTAGGGTTATGATGCAAAGTTGAGTTAAGACAGATTCAGTCTGTAAATGTTTGAAAATAATCAATACTGTTAGTTATGTCTCATATATAAGGGATTTATAGTCAAAAACTTTGTTTTTACGGGTTTGTTTTATACGGGTTTGTTTTTAAATCCCTTATATTAACTTCACCGCCGTCTCATGGGCGGGCGGAAAAACAGAAGTCAAAAATGACCCACTTCCAATGAACCGATCGAACTGAAATTTGGCACACGGACCCGTCTTACCTAACAATGCATCGTATCAAAATTTCAGATCGATCGAACGTACCGTAATTAAATTAATGCATTTTTAGTTTATCCTTATATGAGGTATGTAATTTAAATTCACGATTTGTTATTGTTTTTTTGCCACGTGAAAGTTTGAGCATTGAGGCGACCCAACGAAACGACGGTGCGCTTTTGTTTACATTTTACGTGTCACTCTGAGCTCGGTCAAGCGAATCGGTGACCAGACTTTTCCCCTCTCCCCCTCCCACCCACCCCTCCCCCCTAGGGTTATGAAGCAAACTTGTGTTAAGACAGATTCAGTCTGTAAATGTTTGAAAATAATCAATACTGTTAGTTATGTCTCATATATAAGGGATTTATAGTCAAAAACTTTGTTTTTACGGTTTTTTTAATTTAAATCCCTTATATTAACTTCGTGGCCGTCTCTGTCTTGGGCTCGGCGGGCGGGCGGGCGGAAAAACAGAAGTCAAAAATGAACCACTTCCCATGATCCGATCGAACTGAAATTTGGCACACGGACCCGTCTGACCTAACAATGCATCGTATCAAAATTTCAGATCGATCGAACGTACCGTAATTAAATTAATGCATTTTTAGTTTATCCTTATATGAGGTATGTAATTCAAAATTCACTGTTTGTTATTGTTTTTTTTCTGCCAGTTTCACGTGAGTTTGAGTTGACGCCGACCGTCGTGTTGACGCCGACCGTCGTGCCGACACCCCCTGACATCCCACCCCCATTTATTAAAGACAAGGGACATCACTCGCTGTCAGTCTGTAAATGTTTGAAAATAATCAATACTGTTAGTTATGTCTCATATATAAGGGATTTATAGTCAAAAACTTTGTTTTTACGGGTTTGTTTTATTAATGTAATTGTTTATGCATGATTACCGTACTTCCCACAATACACCATGGCTGTGTCTTTTTAGTCTTGGGGCTTAAAGATTAGTGAACTCAATGTAAAGAAATTAATTATATCTATTGACATAGGTTTTCCTTAATGACTTGGAAGACACAGCAAAAAAACGAGTGTTGTAGTAGACCCCAGGGCTGTCATAAAACACGGGTATCTCAGTAATTTTGATTTTAACTTTAGCCCAGAAAATGTCCGTTAAAAATGTATGTAAAAAGGAATTACTATAATTTTCTAGTCAAGCCGAAAAAATTAATAAATTTAGTAACAAGAACTTTGTTTCCCACTTGCATTCAAGACAAAAAAATAAAGTGGTGAAAGTCACCGAAATTAAAGTAAAACACTGGAATGTTACATCAGTTAATGTAAAAAAATATAATATAACATCAAAGAATGTAAATACATACTTCAAATAATCCAGTATTAAAGCGATCCGCTAGATTAACTTCGATTTAGACAAACATTTTATACCAGACTGAAATTACCTTTGTGTAGGAAATCAATTTTCGTGTAAAATGTTTCGT
Organism: Ampullaceana balthica; assembly: GCA_944989445.1. Classification (NCBI taxonomy): domain Eukaryota; kingdom Metazoa; phylum Mollusca; class Gastropoda; family Lymnaeidae; genus Ampullaceana; species Ampullaceana balthica. Next base: position 696,685 of record CALYLW010000376.1, on the reverse strand, counting down.
GATTGTTCAAAGTGTTCTATATATTTTTAAAAAAACTCACCCTTCCTGTCCAGTCATCCTATGGACTGCACCAAATCCCTTGTGTTCGGGTCATCCGTCTTATCATTCTAATCTCATTCACCTGTACACATACGAGTGCTTCAGGTGGGCTATGCGGTGTTTGACGTCACAGCGTGAGCGGAGACACGAAAACAGTGCTACATTATTTAAACTCACCATGTCTGGGGTGGGCCTCTCATGAAAACAGCGATCAATAACTCTCCCTCATGTGGCGACGTTTCTAGTGGTGGTCTGTTTGAATGCCATCAGACAAATACGCTTTCCCTGAGCACGTATGCTTAGTGCCAGTCGAAACAAGATGGTTCCTCATTCTTTAATATGATAATTGACATTGATTTCCCATTCATTGTTGGGTTGAAGTTTGAAAGATCAATACCATTGATTTCCGGTTCACTAGACCTGAGGACGGACAGACATCAAACACAATAAATGTCTGCGCCAAGCGTCTTAGCATTGATAATAATATGATGAGAATGGTCCTCGTTAATAACAACAGCACTGATAATAAATTTATCGATAACATTTTGGTCATAGTGTAAATACTTAATTTTTTTTTAAATTAAAAGCACTCTTTATTAGCAAAGTATGGGCAATAAAACAGAAGTAACTATGGGTAAGGAAATCACGTCTTACACAAAGCAATATCGTTAAGGTTATTTTCGTGCAAACATCTACTTCTGTGTTGCAATTCGATTCTTAATTGTTTATTTTTTAATAGATATTTCAAAATGTGTTAATTAGATAAAAATTGTTTAAACAAGTAAGAAATGAACAAGAAAAAAAAATTCGGAAAATAAAATTTACAGAAATAAAATTTAAATGAAAATAGTATTAAAATTCATTTATGATGAGACCTATATTTATCTTTAAAGAAATTGATTAAAATGTAACATGTTATGTATTATTGTATAATTTGATCTGAAATGTAACGAACTTTTTTTCTTCATTCAACAATAAACTTGCATTTTGTTATAAACGTTTTATCCAATAACAAAACAGACTCGGTATACCTTTAATCGAATTGTACAACAGATAATGTAAAAATCAAAATACATGTTAAAAATGCACTGTTCTATATTCCGAAAAATTAAAGTGATGCACAAAGTATCACTAACGGTAGTTTATTTATCTTCGTTACTCTTTCTTTCTTTCTTTCTCTCTCTCTCTCTCTCTCTATGTATATATATATATATATATATAGATATAGATAGAACATTGCAAGGAATGACTTCGAATAAAGCTATTAAAGTAAAATCACGTATTGCAATTTACATATGAAATTCAATTAATTAACATCCTGGCATTTTTAGTGGACTTCGCTTTAAGGACTGATGAATAATAGCCCCTGACATCTTTTACCTGACAACAAACATTGTGAACATGAATTATAATATTTAATTTTTTACGCACCCAAATAAATAGGGCAGTTATTATTTCTGTTACAATCATTGATCTTTACAGATTATGAGCGCAAAGCGTCCAAATCTGCCTGAAGGGGTTATTAGTTCTTTCTTACTTAAATGTATATCTTGTCTTAGTTAAATTTATATTTTGATTTCGTGTGTACCTAACTAAAAAACTTTCCTTTTTTCTGTAGAACCTTCTACATGCTGAAATGTCTTTCTTTGATAACTTATAAATAATGTAAGCCAATCAAAACCGAAATAGTTTATTTTAAAGTTGATGTTAAAAATGATGGGAAGTTTTATTCAACATTACTCTGAACGTGGTATATATCTCTCTTATTGCTACTTTTTCTTGACTTTTTAAAGATAATATTTTTTCGAAGATTTTTGGGCTAATGTGTTTAGCTTTTCTGTAAGTCATAGGAAACAAATATTTTTTTAATGAAATATAAAATGCCTAATCTTGTATTGCAACCAGCGCAAAAGGGTTCATAGTTCATACATAATTTCAGTAATTTTAAATCACGTCCAATGTCTTTCGTCTCGGCTAGAACCCAACACTGAACATGAAGAGAGACTTTATCGATTGCAATTTCCCTAATTGAACAAAAACGCTTCGATATTTATACCCACTTAATAAAAATGTTCCTCAGCGATACCCGGAGATGCATTCACCTCACAACAAAGGCTGGCAGCAACGACTCGTTTAGCCAAGTAAGCCCCAGACGACTAAACCAAAATACCGAGAATTGTTTACGAGGTCTACCATTGTGAATGCCGAGCACGGCCGGAGCTTGCAGATTCCTACGAAGGCTAGACACCTTCAGCCTCTGTAGGGCCAATCACTATCGATCGATCTAAACGGATAATCGATAGCCACGGAGCTCGGTCCACCATGCTTCATCAGAATGGCTCATTCATTTTTATTTTTGTTGTTTGTAAAGTGCTTGTTCGCTGATGATTTTCTTCTTATTCTCCATTTGAGCTTGGTGTCTTGATGTGATGGCTGAATTGATTTCATTCAAGGGAGTTTCTCACTGTTATATTTTTAGTTTATTGTGGGGGATTTTAGAGGTGTTGATGTGCTGATTTTTTTAAAGCTATTTTGAATCTTTTAATTTTTTTTACCTGGAAACAAAATACTTTTTACAATATGTGATTTTTTTAGCCATTTGTAGATTAGAGGCTATTTTTAACATCAATTTATATGTTAGGTATATTAAATTTTACTTTCAGCAAAACTCTTACAAACACAATACATTCGGTGAATAACAGTGTAAATATTATGGATTTCGTCAGAATTGAACCATTTGCATACTTTCACTATTCTTGCTAGTGAGGTTACTTAACTTACGTTTCTTACATTTTCGTTCAAACCTACCATCATCCCATACTTCTAAATTCGCCAATCTCTTCCTTTTTTTCATGGTAGTGAATTTGTTTGCAATAAATCTTTTAGAACATTAGTGTGTTGGTGTTGTTGTTGTTTTTTTTTGTTTTTTTTTGTTTGTTTTTTTGGGGGGGAGGGGGCATGTCAGAAGCGTTCCCTTTGTTAAATTAGTTGTGAACCAGCTAAATGTTGTGCATTGTTTTTTATTTAGTTATCCACGAATCAAACATTATCAAATTTAGTAATAATCAATTACCGGTAAATTAACAATCCTCTAATAAGTCTAATTCCATCATAAACGCACATCATACAAAGCTCTTTGTCTGTGGTAGGAATATTTAGAAAACCGAAAAATACCATGGTCTTTCGAACTTTCTGATTTTCATTATATCTCTTCTACTAGACAAGACAGGTTATAGATATTTTAGTAACTAGCAGATAAAGATGAGAAATTTCTTTAGTATAAAATCTGTACCGTGTGCTGGATCAGTGCTGAGTTTAAAAAATATTATTTCAGCTGTCATGTGTAGATACAAACAGGTATTTAGATATTAAGTACGAACTTTAATACATTTTAAAAATGAAAGTACGTAAAAAAAAGATTATATATTATAACATACGAGGGGTCGCAGGTTTCCTCGCGTACTTGCTATGATTGGAACTCGGGGGATTTTTAGAAGTATTTTTATCATGTTCCTCGTCTATCAGACCCTAGGCAGACACCTTCTCAACGTAATCGCCGCCATTTCTGACACACTTCTCAGCTCGTTTTATCCAGGATCCCCCAAATGACGAGCAGAAGGCCGATTGTGCTCAGTGGTGTGTTGACTTCCTGAGACGTTTCAAGAATGGGAAGGCTCCCTCATTCAAGCTCCCGACCACTGGGGATTGAGCCTGGTTCTTCAACCTGGATCCAGAAACAGTCCAGGGTCTGGGAAAAAGTAGAGCCTAGCCCCATGAAGGCCAGACGTTCCAGTTCGGTGAAGAAGACCATGTTCGCGATCTTCTTCAGCCAAAAAGATGTGGCTGTTGCTGTTCCCCTGGAGCCATTGAGACTGTGAATGGCTCCTCGTATCGTGACAAGTGCCTGCCAGAAGTCTTCCATGGAATGCGAAGGTTGAGCCCACGTGTGACCTTCAAAAGGCAGTGGTACCACCATGACAACGCCCCGGCTCACGAGACGAAGCCGACGGTTGAGCGCTTGGTGCAAACGGGCCTCACCATCTTGACCCCACCACCCCACTCCCCCGCCCCCCCCCCGAGTTCCGATCATAACAAGTGCGCGCAGGAACCTGTGACCCAAGAAACATTTTATTTTGTCCGTCTTGTACATGTGCCACATCGTAATCGTCATAAGAGATCATGTGTCATACAGAATGAGACTGCGAGAAAGATTTCAAAGAAAATACTAAAAACACAAATGAATTTAGTATTGACAATGTAATAAATCTTTATTAATTGACAGAAGTATTCTGGGGTCCCATACATCATTGAATCCAAGACCTCCTTTTGGGTAGAGATCTAACTATAATAATTAATTAATCTAAATCAGCACCAATAACGTTTAACTTGGCAGTTCCAATAGTATTTGTGTAAGGCTCCCTACTCTTTTTTTAATTTATCTTAACAGGAACAAAAGTTAGGTTATTTGTTGATGGTTGTATAATCTATAGAACAATTAAATCAGATCAAGATATAGCAACATCTTGCAAAAAGCCCAAGATTAATTAATAAAATGGGAAACTAATTGGAGTATGTCTTTCAATCCAGAAAAGTGTACACTTTAAAGGGCACCCAAAAATAAATTAAATGCAAAATATTTCATTCATGGAAAACAAATAATCCAAACTAAAGATGCAAAATACTTAGGTGTAATAATAAGTTAGAAATTTTAAATAGTACCTCCACGTCAATGAAGTAACTTAAAAATCAAACAATACTTTAGGCTTTATGAAGAGAAACTTTTGCTGATATAAAATTGAAATGCTACCTTACTTTGGTGAGAGCTGTACTAGAATATGCATCTTATGTATGCGACCCATCAACCAAAGAAAACAGAGATAAACTAGAACAAATTAGTAACACAATTAGTTAAATCACTAGACCGCACGTTACTAAAGTATAGAAGAACAAAAAGCAAAGTATTAATAATACAAAAGACATTTAATTCTAATTTGGAAATACAACACAAAGATAGTGTAATAAAACCCTCAGATGGATATAAGGATAAAACACGTTTGTTTATCTGCATTCAAGAACAATCACACACAGATTCTCATTCTTTGGACTTGGAATAGGTTGCCTGAGGAAAACAGGAAAAACACTCTTTCAACATTTAAAACTTTAATAAAAATGCAAGACTACACATAAACCATGGATAAGCGTATGAAACTACTGATACGTATACCGGAGAGTGACTGTGCCTACCGAATAAGATAAGATAAGTAAAGCATAACTTGTTTGTTTTAATTACACAATTTGTTAGTGAAACTTGTATTATAAAAAATAACGAAATGAAAGTTATAATGATTAAAAACTAAGAAGATCTCAGCAACCACATTTTTGTAACATATTTTTAAACAAATCAAAAGAGATGATAAAAGTCTTAGTTATAAATGCAACACATTAATAAAATAAAATTATTGAAACGTTAAAAAAATGATTTGTGTAAAGGGGGTTAACGTTATGTAAAGAAAGGACAAAGAAATAGCACTTAATTCCCTTTAAAATAATTGTTGAAGTAACTGTTAAGGAAAAATAATAGATCAGCAAATTTCAAATTAACTGATCAACTAACTCCTTCATGTCCTACTTAGTCCTGACATTTCCTTCATATCCCAACAGTAATTTCAAAAGCATTTTTATTTCACTTGACATAAGCGTAAACCTGTAGCTTTTGAATCCTTACCATTTTTTAGCTACAGTCCGGCAAAGAAAAGTTAAACGAAATTTGTTGTCCAGCGTACATATTTATTTTCCAATTTTTTGTAGATTGCATGTAAATATGTTACAATAATTGTTAACTAAAAGTGAGTTTTAAAAGATCATGTTAACAAGTGTCTTTAAAGCCTCATTCATGTACATCAAATAATCAAATCTATTTTATCCCTCTCCATCAACTCTCATAAATGAAAGGTAAAAATTATCAACATACTTTAAAAAGAAAAGATGTAGTCCTTTTTTTTATACAGTTGATTTGAACAAGTATTTCATTTTTTGTAAAGCAAAACTGTCATTTTTCTTCTTTACTCTATTATAAAATGATGAATACCCGATTTTCCATCTTCATTGTTTGTCTCGTTCAATTGTTGTTGTCTCCCTTCATACGTTTTCATTGTGCTAAATCTCATGATTAACGCTTTTGCTGATATTTAGTTCGCATTGATATGAAATATTTATCATAACAATATTATGATTTCTTATAATAAAAATCTCATTAACTTTATCATTATTTTGATGAAACAATAGCCACATTTAAAAATGCTTAACAATTTTTGTATATGTTAAATTGAATATTTATATTTGAAATACAACTTTTTTTAAAAATTAATTTTAATCTCTTTTTCAGTTATTTTTCTCCCGTTAATTAAGAGAACCTCTGGAAGATATTAAGTCATTTTATAAAACTTGACTACTATAATGCTTATAAAAAACATTTCAAAAAATTTTGAAGTTATTCATTTATCATACAAAACTGAACTTCGACAAATCGTGTAGCTAAAAAATTTAAGAATACATATATCAAATAAAACAATAAATTTACAACTCTATTTATAGACAATATACAGGTGAGAGATTTTCTGCAAATGCCCACATCAGTGCACGCACAAAAATAAATGAAAAAAATTGTTATTAGAAAAATTTATAACGATGTGTGATGTGATACATTTTAATCAGGAGACTACAAAAGGAGACACAAAACAAGAAAACATCAGACCATTTCCAGACTGCCTATATCATTGTGAGAAAGATATAATTTAGAGTTGCAATAGAAAGCAACATCAACAAGGTTCACCCTCAAATCCGTAAAACATTGTTTCATGTGGTACATCGTGATAAAGCTACTTTCACATTTGTTACATTGATGTTAGTACCGTGTTTATCAGTTAAGCTCATATATCGTTAGCAAATGAAATGTACATATCAGTAACATAAACTAAAAATGTTCCCCAAGGGTAATAGGAAACTGCTTCCTGAGAAAACAAACTATTTTACGAAAACAAAAACTAAATTATTCTTTAAAAAATAAATTGAGAAAATAATATTGTTTGAAATAAGTGTATATACTTTAAGATATTAAAATTAACTTCAAAATTAATCCAACAAATACATTATAGAAAATGGTCCTCTAGCACAGTCTCTGAATGGGAATTCCGGGGAACCATTACTCTCTTTGGGTTCTTATTTGCAATTCATCATTGCAACAGTTTTAAAATAATTTCTAAACAAAAGTAATGAATTTAAAAATAAATGTTCAAAGCAACCACTCTGGCATTTTCTGTGGGATCTGGCCTTGTTCCCAGGAATCACATAGTAGCTCGTACAGAATCTTCAGTAGTGCTGGCTTGTCGTAATTAACGACTTCAGCAGGAATGCCATCGTTACCTGGAGTCTTCACATTAATCAGATAATCAATGGCCTTATTTAGCTCTTCTATTGACGGTGGAGCAACAAGCTGATATAATACTGGTAGATCTGGGATTCTCTCTAAGGCAGAGCCAGATACTAAATTATGTGTTGCATATTGGGTGGACCTCTGTAGAATCATTCAATCTGCTGCCAAAAAGGGAGATATCAAAACAATTTACGAAGGCATAAAAAGGCCAGTGGACCCACAATCTCAAAGTCAGCTCCACTCAAGTCAAAGACAGTAGAGATGATCACAGAACGAGACAAAGCAGATGCGACGCTGGACTGAGAACTACCTAGAACTCTGTGCGGATAATATATTATACATTTTAAAAATATCGTATTTAATATTTGTTTAGATTATTTTTCAAATCTTTCAGCAACACGAACTTTTTCATCTATCTTTTGACAAGCCTTCTTTGCCTGTTTTATTTTACGATCCTGTTCACCGATCGTTCATTGATTTTGTTTTTATTTATTGTTAAATATTTCATAGTTGCGTGAAATTCTTTTCATGAATTTCTTTATCGTTCGGTTTCAGATTTAATTGTTAACACCTTTTAATTTAAACACAGAAATTATCATAATGCCTTAGCAATTGCTATTATATCTTTAAATTTAAAGATTGGTCCCGTTAAGTGCTCATTCTAAAAGAATTTTCATTTATTCGTTGAATATGAGATCCTGGCAAAAACCAAAGAGATAAATAATGGTAACAAAATAAATAATATTGGTTTAAAATGCGGAGATCTAGTAAAAATCTTTATTTTTGCAAGATTCTAGATTATTCCCGAGTGGAGACAGTAATTGGTTCCTTTTATAACAAAGGGAAAGGGGAAAGTTCTGGTCACCGATCGCTGGACCGAGCTCAGCGTGACACGTAAATTGTAAACAAAAGCACGTCGGTACACCTGGTTAAAACACGAGATGTGTTCACCGATGGCTGGCGTGAAGTCAAGTGACCCGTAAAATGTAAACAATAGCATCTTCTACATATAGTTTTATATAGATAAACTAAAAATGCATTAATTTAATTACGGTACGTTTTATCGATCTGAAATTTTGATACGATGCATTGTTAGGTGACACGGGTCCGTGTGCCAAATTTCAGCTCGATGGCTTCACGGGAAGTGGGTCATTTTTTACTTTTGTTTTTACCGCCCGCCCAAGACAGAGAGACAGAGAGAGACGGTGGTGAAGTTAATATAAGGGATTTAAAAACAAGTAATTTGGTTAAATCAATTTACACACTGTTAAGACGGAGATTTTGACACATAAAATAAGAAATATACAAGTTCTTGTCAAAATTAAAGTTCATGGATTCACTGTATGAATGAAGCATGAGGTCAAATGTGTTCATTAAATATAACTGTAGTACAGAATTTCTAGAGTAACTCTGGAAATAGAAAGTGAAAAGAATTTTAAATTAGTAAATATTGAAAACGCAAACATTTAATAAATAAAGCTGACTAAAATGGGTTTTAATGGCGCGACTTCAAAGAAAATCCTATATAATAAAAGCCAAGTTTCTGTCCTTTCTGTCCTTTCTGTCCCGTCATCTATAGCGATTGGTCCCTCAAACACATATGACTCCTACAGCCAATCACTAGCGGAGAAAAATTTACATATTACGCGGAGGTTCAAAACGAGTTATTTTTGGTGCAGTTTTTTTGTCATAATTCATTATGTTGTTCCCATCTTGAAGTGATGCCTGCCGCTTATTCCGATGACAATTCTGTTAAATGCTTTTTCCGTGATGGTGCTGGGGGGGTAGTGGCAAGAGTTTTAAGTGTTGTTTGTTTTTTGTTGCTGTTATTGTTGTTGTTGTTGTTTTATTTTTGTTGTTTTTTTTGTTGTTTGTTGTTGTTGTTGTGGTGTTATTATTGTTGTTGTTTTGTTGTTGTTGTTGTTTTGTTGTGTTTGTTTTGTTGTTGTTGCTGTTGTTGTTTTGTTGTTGTTTTGATGTTGTTGTTTTGCTGTTGTTGCTGTTTTTGTTGTTGTCCACATCCCTTGCCCTGCGACGACAATGTCCTGCAAACGCGTCAGCATAACAACTACCAAAACATAGCGTCCATGAACTTCACAGGTCACCCTACACTTATTCCCGTCCTTGGGCGGGCTTTGTTACTAGTTGAATCATAAAACTTCAGTCATACACATCAAAATTCGCGAAAGGTTATGTTCAGGGGCCGAGTCTCCTCAATTGTCCTTTGTTAATAGAGTCTCATTATTCCGGTGTAATTCCGCTTGAGTCAGATTGTGGGTGCTTCATTGTTAGCACTTTGAGAACCCGCTTGTTACAGATGTAAGAGAGGAAGATAAAGACACCTTGAAATCCATTGAGTAAGATAGCGATAAATCTGTGGTAAATAAGGGAAAGGAAATCTATTGAAAAGTGAACATGTTTAAATTAGGGCTGAGGAAATTAACGATTAACTTCTCGATTAATCGTTAAAAATTTGGACGCTTAAAAAATTTTTAACAATTAATCGACCCACACCTTATAAGCAAACTGGAAGTCAAAAAGTAAAATATTTCGGCGGATAAATATAAACTAATTTCAGGACGATTACACGAACATTTTGGTTTTAAACTATTGACTGACGTGAATGTTCAAAATGTTGCTTAAGGTTATTGTGTCCATTGAGAGAAATCATTTGCCTACCATGCAGTGTTCCATCTAAGTCTAAGCTTCGTTTGTCCGTGTGCAAAGTTAAAAAAACTCGTGTTCAAAGTTGCACAACGTCCATTGTTTGTGCAATATTTTACCAAATTTGCTGCCGGTGATTCTAAACTCCTGCGTGGCGTCGGTCAAATATCTGCGCAGCCGCGCTGCTTAAAGGGAACATTGCTACAATGGTTCTAACACGTCGCTTACATATCACCTGCATACCAAACATCCACTACAGTATCTCAAACTTCAGCTGAGACAATCTAAAGCTATGTGAATGATTGTTCAGCTCGGCTGGTTATATTGTCAATTAGACCCGCTCATCACTTGAACCAAATAATGTCAATACACTTGTCTGTTTCGTTGTTGGTTAAAATATGTCATTTAAAGAAGACATTCCAGTGTTATTTCGATTTTCAAGAAGTATTTTAATAAATTTTACTTATGACGCAATTAATTTCAATTTTTTGCTTTAATCGAAATTAAAGATTAATTAATAGTTAATTTTTCAAAAGTAAACGATTAAATTTAATTTAATCGTTAACAGCCCTAGTTTAAATGAAACAAAGAAACCGAAATATACCGCTAAGGAAAATCTTTATGTAAAATATGTTATTATTATAAGCTTTAGTTTACTGGCAGTCTCGCTGTTATATTTCTTTTTCAATTTAGGCATTTTCCCCTTTAAATTATGATGGGAGATGTTTTCATGCTCAGATTTATCGCCAGCATGAACTGTCAACTTCAATTTGACTGTTTTCTGTGGCCGGACTCGATTTATTTATAAAAATAATGTTAACCAAAGCAGTATTCACTTTGAGTATTCTTTTCCGCTACAAATTAAAAACTTCTTTACGATTTAGCAATTTTGAAATAAATTTAAAATGTAACATCTAAAATGAGATTTTTAACTAAAAAAATCTTCTTGATATTAATAATGGATTTGTTTTAAGGGCGAATTTTTACCTTAATATGATGACGTCAGCCACTTCTGCTATAATTGCTGTCGTCCAGAAAACTCCCGTCATGGAGGATAATTTGACGTAGACAAAAAGTTCCTGTTGTTTATCTGTTCGCTCTACCAGACTATCCTGTAGTCGGCGTATTTTGTTGATGGAGATAACAGTGATGACAAAAAACGTCGCATTGCAGACTATGGTGAGTGCAAGAGGTAATACCACTGAGAGGCCTGGTGATATGTTACAGACTATGGTGAGTGCAAGAGGTAATACCACCGAGAGGCCTGGTGATATGTTACAGACTATGGTGAGTGCAAGAGGTAATACCACCGAGAGGCCTGGTGATATGTTACAGACTATGGTGAGTGCAAGAGGTAATACCACCGAGAGGCCTGGTGATATGTTACAGACTATGGTGAGTGCAAGAGGTAATACCACCGAGAGGCCTGGTGATATGTTACAGACTATGGTGAGTGCAAGAGGTAATACCACCGAGAGGCCTGGTGATATGTTACAGACTATGGTGAGTGCAAGAGGTAATACCACCGAGAGGCCTGGTGATATGTTACAGACTATGGTGAGTGCAAGAGGTAATACCACCGAGAGGCCTGGTGATATGTTACAGACTATGGTGAGTGCAAGAGGTAATACCACCGAGAGGCCTGGTGATATGTTACAGACTATGGTGAGTGCAAGAGGTAATACCACCGAGGGCTGGGATGACAGACTGGTGCGAGTAAACCCCGAGCCTGGTGATATGTTACAGACTATGGTGAGTGCAAGAGGTAATACCACCGAGAGGCCTGGTGATATGTTACAGACTATGGTGAGTGCAAGAGGTAATACCACCGAGAGGCCTGGTGATATGTTACAGACTATGGTGAGTGCAAGAGGTAATACCACCGAGAGGCCTGGTGATATGTTACAGACTATGGTGAGTGCAAGAGGTAATACCACCGAGAGGCCTGGTGATATGTTACAGACTATGGTGAGTGCAAGAGGTAATACCACCGAGAGGCCTGGTGATATGTTACAGACTATGGTGAGTGCAAGAGGTAATACCACCGAGAGGCCTGGTGATATGTTACAGACTATGGTGAGTGCAAGAGGTAATACCACCGAGAGGCCTGGTGATATGTTACAGACTATGGTGAGTGCAAGAGGTAATACCACCGAGAGGCCTGGTGATATGTTACAGACTATGGTGAGTGCAAGAGGTAATACCACCGAGAGGCCTGGTGATATGTTACAGACTATGGTGAGTGCAAGAGGTAATACCACCGAGAGGCCTGGTGATATGTTACAGACTATGGTGAGTGCAAGAGGTAATACCACCGAGAGGCTGGTGATATGTTACAGACTATGGTGAGTGCAAGAGGTAATACCACGAGAGGCCTGGTGATATGTTAACAAAGTTAACATTTATGTTGACTTAAATTCAAGCTTTCGTCATTTAATTCAAGCTTTCGTCATTTTATAATAACATTTATTTAAAGGCTTAATTATCTACAAATGTGAGTCTTAGTACAGGAGGTATTCTAAATTTGAATAACGGCTTAAATACAAACATTCCTTCAATAACATTTAATTTAAATTTATAAAATTTCCCAAACAATTGTTTGAAAAATAAACCGGAATATATTGTCAGCTAGAAAAATCTCTTCATAAGGTGGAAAGAAATATGTAAACTTGTTAAGTTAATTTTAAAATGGATTGAAAGAAAATACTTTATCAAATTTACAATTCTTTAACCCTCCTCTAAAACCTCCCTTGTCTACTCGATATTTTAATTATACGCATCAGATTACTTATATCAACAATGCAATTATTGTCATAAAACATTAGAGAAGGTTGCCTCACAAATCTTTTAGCTGCTGTAATTATTTCAACAATAGATTAAATAACTGAATTTTAACCAAGATTTTAAAGATTTTATATGGAGCAGAAACACGGCGAACAACAGCAGCTGGCTCAAAAAAGGTAAAAAAAATTATAAACTCATGTTTTCGAATGATTCTCCGAATCTGCTGCCCCAACGTCATCACCAACGAGGACCTCTGGCAACGCACACAACAAGAACAAGTGGAAGATTTAATCTGCCAGCGAAGTTGGAAATGGATTGGCTACACCCTCAGAAAGTCCAAATTCAGTATCAAGCCCTCACTTAGAACCCCCAGGACAAAAAAAAGAGGTTGACCCAGAATGACTTGGAGAACTGGAGGCAGACACCAAAAAGAGTGGGAACAGCTGGTGATAGTTGGAGAGACTGGCGCAGGACCGGGATGCCTGGAGAGCCCCTGTTTCTGGCCTATGCCCTAGATGGGACGACAGGCGATGGTGATATGATGATTTTATGCCCTTACCAAGAATTACTGCCGAGTTGAGATAACAGTTGTCACCACCGTATCCAGTGTGTTGTCCATCTGATGATATCACCGAGACCACAATAACAGACGCAACAATGACCGTTGGACCAATGACAGAACAGATTATTCGTTTGATCAATTGTTTTCTTTCTTCCTGTGTAACGGCCTGGCTTCTTGTTGAGGCCGTGAAGACGTTGAACATGTGAAAGCTACAGATGAAGGTCCATGAAAACATCCACAACCATAGGAAGTGGCTCGTCATCCCAGTACCAATACACAAGATATATCCACTTGGCCTAGGATATGAATGAGAATACATATCTAAAAGTAATAGATGATTGTACAATAAAAACATCTACTGTTATAAAAAAATTGGATTGGGCCATTCGCCATATTTCAGGAACCAAATCTAAATTCAGACTCTACACGAATTGAACGCTACAGAAATCATATCTTCAATGTCAGGATCATGAGCAATTAATAATATAAACTTAGTTCGTACTCGAAGGGAAAATGTTCAACTTTCGGATGAAATTATGTTTTAACTTGTTTATGCTGATCTCAAATAGACTGATAATTTGAAAAAAAGGTTTTTTTTAATCTATTTATTTTACTTTTTAGAAGTATTATTGTTTCCAATACGGACTAGTCAACATTTTTCTGTAAATTAAATAATGAGACTCGCTGACAATTACGTGAAAAAGGATAAAATATCTCTAAATTAAATAATCTTAAAGATGGAGACTATGGCTTGATAATGAAATATACAATGTGAATAACATCCTTGCTAAAGTAATAATTTTAAAAGGAAATTTTTGAAAGGAAATAAATATTTTAAAAATATGTTTAAGCTTTGATTTGTGTAAATGGTTTACTTGTTATATATGCTTTGTAGGCTTTCTCACAATATAAACTTTCGAGCAATAAATCCTTGAAATACTATTGTCAACAAAATAACTTTAATATGCACATTATATACAAAAGTATAACTTTGAGGTTTCACAACGTGGAGACATCCGCCACACATTCGCCATTTCTTTCGATCAACTCCTTTCGCGCCCTTTCTACCCATGTGTCCTCTCTGTCACTAATCTCGTGATTCTCACGTGACAATTTGGATCAATTAACATCTAATGTGAAGGAAATCACTAAATCAAAATTCATGCACTAATCTAAAATGAAATTCATCGAATTTTGTATAACATTTACCGGAAAAAACCAGAAAAGTACTTCAAATTAATTTTTAAATACAATTAAGACTAAAAGAAATGTGCACAAAAACGGATTTGTCACTGCGTGGACAAAAAGAAATGAATCGTGAATTATTTCCCCCCACCCACGGGGGTCAAACAACAAATTTGTTGTTTGACCCCCCCCCACCCACGGGGGTCAAACAACAAATTTGATGAAATTTTTAAATCAAGAATTTTCCTAGAATTTTTAAATACTTTTTTTTCAAACATGTGATTTTAAGTAGCTGTGAGAACGCTCTTAGTTTAATTTATTTATGGACAGACGTTTTCATGGTCAAATTATTTTTAAGGTCGCTGAGACGATTCCTGGTAAGAACACATACAGGTGGTTGAGTTGAACTCGCAATAAATTATTGACCTGAAGTTATAAGAGGTGAAATTTTGAACATTTCCGTCGTACGTTGCTTCATGCAATCATCGGCTTATTGTAACTGTATACATTTACTTATCTACCAATAAGTTGCTTTTGTTCCAGACTTGATTGCAGTCGTTCCTGTAATTGTACACATTAACTTGTCTACCGGTGCCTTGTTTTTGTCACAGATTTGATGGTAGGCGTTCCTCGGGTGGCGGTGCTTTTATAACCTGACTAAATCTTGTTACTTGGACGCATTATTAAGAGTGGGGACGTTGGCCACTGCAATGTGCCGCCAAGTCGTAAGGAATGTAGAAGACGAAGTATTGTTCTGAGAGCGCTCTCCGTGTACTATTGTATGATTTTGTGTCTAAGAGATGACTCCTGTTGGTGTTGAATTCTCTTTGACTCGTACTATCGGATGTACGCAGCTATTAGTTGTGGAAATCATTTTTAAACTCAAAGCGCTAGGATTCTACTACCGTAACTTTGTAAAAAAAAAGAAATTAACTTTTAGTGTGATTATATCAATTATATTTTTATATCAGAAACTGAAATATAAAAAGAACATTCAAAAAAAAATTTTGTACAAGAAGTGTTTGAAAATTTGAAACATTAAATTATTTATCTCCGTCCCACAAGTAGCCTAATTAAAATCCTTTGGCTTTCTTTAAATCTTTGCTATTCTGCTGAATATGCTTTTTTAATTGATCATTATTAGTATGATTATTAAATTATTCATAAATTGTATTCTTTAAGTCAGTTCTTCTTCTACCAAAGATAGCTGAATTTAAATTGTTTATAAATTTTTAATTGCTGGAATAAAACACTGAAAAATGAAAGCATATATTTAATAGCATGGGTACGTAATTTAACATAGTATAGTCATTACACAAAGAAATCCGTACGCAGCAAACATTATTTGATTTATGATATTAAACTTTCATCGATAAAAATTGTATTTGTATTCTTTCCATGTAATAATTCAAAGGTTATATAAAATTATATTGGGGGAAATTCTTTGGCTTCTATAGAAATTCAGATCACAGATATTTAAATTTTTTAAATTTTCATAGAAACTTTTTTTTACATTCCTAGAATTCAATGTGATATTTACCGTTTAAACTTACCTATGAGCTGTGACAATGAGTGATGTCTGGGCCAACAGTAGACTCAGACACAAGAAGATGTTATTTTTTCCAGCTGTATTTTGTAGAACTGGTAACCACAAGTAAGTGAATATAGTTAAAATGAGGCATATCATAGAACAACAAAGACTTGTCATGGTCACAATGTACTGTGCAAGGTTGACATCACTCAGAGTGTATTCAATATTTGACTGGCAAATTGTTTCTCTAATTCCTTCCAGTTTTGAGTCAAGGACTTCATGACAGACGTTTAGATTTCCATCTTCATCTACTTCAATCTTGTTAAGTTCCGAGATGGTAGAAATGTTCACTTTGTTAACATTTAAATCTATAGTTACGGTAATCTCAGGTGGCAATGTATTAAAGTCAATTGTTATACTGTAATGTGATGGTATAAATGAGATGTAACTACATAAGAGAAGTCCAGTAAAGGGAATAGGATCCACTACATTAACCATACATGTTTTCTGGTTGTATTCGACTGAAGCACCATTAATTATTTTCACGAGTAATTCACTTTCTGACATGCTTCTAGTCTTTAAATATTCAGCAACTTTTTTAAACTTTGTCAACACTAGAGTATTAAAGTTAAATGATTTTCCATCATTCAATTCAAAATTGATAACGTTCTTTATGAAACGTTTAAAAATGTTATTCTCATATTCATCCCTATTAGTATGAGGGCCTCCCTTTACAGCCGTTATGTTACTCTCTACCAAGATAAGTATTCTGGGGCCTTCTGAAGAGCTTGGAGCCCAATCTCGGGTTCTGTTATCTGCTATGTAAAATGTCTTGATGGACTTGGCATCGCCGTAAGTAGCCAAAGTTTCTTGTATCTAAGATTTAAAAAGTAATTCAAAATTTTTAAAAAATATATAATGAAATAACTACAAAAACAAAAAGCATTAGATGTGCTAAGTAAATAGTTTATTTAATGTTATCTTTAATTTGAAATAAAAGTTGTTTTTAAACATTTTATAAATTATTAAGATTAGCCTTTCTTATAGTAAATTTTTTTCTTTTACTTTTAAAGATTATGAAAAAGTTATAAATGTTTGATGAGAATATCTAAATAAGCTGTTTTAAACACCTAAAGTTCTGATATATTCAACACTTTAAATATATGTACTGTTCTAAAATTAAGGGATTAGAAAATAAAATCCTAACCATTTTCATTAAGTTGTTCACGTCCTCTATAAATTCTTGTCTTCCATCTTGGGACCAGAGGGGCATCTCACTCATGTGGCCCACCAGCAGAAAGTTCAGACTGTACTGCAGTCCATTAATGGTTGAGAAAAAACTGCTACAACTTCCATTATTTAATATCTTTCCAGGCGTGCAAGCCAAAGGTATGCAACTTTTCTGACGTAAATATAAAGATATATATGTTACCATCAGAATATCTATTCATATTTTAAAAGGCAAAGGAAAATGAAATCAATAAATCAACAGCCATGTATTTTTGTTTATATATTGATCTTGGCAAAAAGTATCAAATCTATTTTTTTTTACTATGATGTCTTTTGTATCTGAAAATCGTGAGAACTTCTTAATTAATTTTGACATTATACATGATAGTTAATAATTAGAAAAAATGTGTATTGATAAAGTTTAAATTTTAAAAATTGTGTTTTTTGACCTGCCAAATATTTAATACATTTTTTTTAATTAAAGGTTTATCAAAATTATTTGGGGTTTTTTTTGTGTGTCTATATCTAGATAACTTGCAGATACTAAATAAAATCACGTCTAAAATTTAAAATTTTCTACTACATACTTAAAATGTCATTCCCTCTATAAAACGCTCTTTACAAAGAGATTTAAAATTTAGTTTTAAACTGCTTAAAATAATATTTTGAAACTACTTACATTGGGTGAAGACCATTCGCCATTGGAACAATTGTTGTAATGTAAACATGTTTCTCCTATTTCTCTTTTTGTCATAACAGAAGAACTTTTTCCAAAATTTATCAATAGAGAGAATGGAAGTTTATCATGTGGAGTAATTAACACTCCACATATATTATTTTGCGTTAACATTTGTGGGTAGCTATTCTGAAAATAAATTGATTTGGCAAAACATTAAAAACCCTTCTGGTAAAATAAAAATTATTTTTGTAAAAATCATGTTAAAAATGTTTTACATATTGATGTTTGTGTAAGTTTTGCTCTAATGAACTTTTATAAACTATCAAAATTGTATTTTACAAAAAACACTTGAAGATATAATCCGTTTATATTTTGGGAATACATCATTACATCTTATAACATGTAAATCCTAATACATTGGATACTTTCAGTTAAAAAAGAATAATTTTCCCTGAAGAACTTGCGGGCCTAGTAAGTGTTCCATTTTAACGAGTACTATTAAAGCCAGAGGACCGAACGCTTTTTAAATGCTGTGATCCAATTGCTACCAAAGTTCCCTGGACCGAAGACTTTTAAAGGACTGTGGACCAAGTGCTACCAAACTGTTGCGGACCAAATGCTTTCAGATGGTTGTGCACCTAAAGCTACCATAGAGCTGAAGGTTTCTACCGTACGCAACACACCATACCAAATCAACTAAGCCGGAAAAAGTTAGGTCACTGACGATTCAGCACAGATCAAAAAGCCAGCATCGATGAGTCATCTTTCAATTTGGCAATCGACAAGAAAATGTAGATTATAAACAAATATTTTTTAAAACTATAATGATATATTAATATCTCATGCTAAACAAAATGTGAAAAATAACACAGACAATTTTATTACACAATCGCTTTATCACTTAATAGCGCTAAAGGCTAAGAACAGCGGCGTAACGAGGGGTGAAAAGGGGAGGAATTCGCCGGGCGTTATTTTATTAAAGGTGGAAAATTCCTGGTTGTTAGTTTCTAATTATAAAAAAACGTTAAAATAAAGTTTAAATTAAATAATAACTTTGTAAAAAATATGTGAAAGTTGCTAATGCCGAATTTCCCACTTCATCAAGAATCTCACTATTGCTACTGAACAGTAAAACCAACGGGATGAAGTAGCATAAAAACGTGACACTGACATGCTGATATCTATATTTAATTCGGTTTTTTTTTCAGACGCTAATCTTGTAGAAGCGAAAATTGCTGTATCCATTAAATTCCAACAATAGCCATTAAAATTTCAACACCATAAATGGACTTTATGATTTCATTTCCCGTAAGTACAGATGAAAATTTGAGGCTGCTATAAGAGCTGCAGGATTGAGTGTATCCAACTTATAAACATTAACTTCATCAATCTGACTTGCACCACACAACTGAAAGAGAGATGAGACCACTACATTTCACTACAACACCAATGATTTAACCTTTGAAAACTAATTGAAATAAATCTTACTAAAATGACTAAACTACTTCTAAAACATCATTATTTTGCTTTCGTTGTATGTTTTGTAGCATAAACGCAACGAATGAATTAAAGGTTTGCTTATCTAATGGATTCATTAAATGTCATAAACTAAATCCAGGGGTATACAATCAAAGTGTAATTAGAAAGGGCATGGTTTCCGAAAAGAGCGAGGAACCATCGACATGGTGTTCGCTGCCAGGCAGCTGCAAGAGAAATGTCAGGAGCAGAACTTCGACCTGTTCTCCACCTATGTCGACCTTACCAAGGCTTTTGACACTTTTGGCAGAGAGGGTCTGTGGAAGATCATGGCCAAGTACGGTTGCCAAAGGAAATTCATCGTCTTGGTGCAACAATTCCATGAGGGCATGCAGGCCAGAGTCCAGGACAGCGGGGAGTTTTCTGAACCTTTCCCAGTCACAAACGGGGTCAAGCAGGGCTGCGTCCTGGCACCAACACTGTTTAGCCTCATGTTTTCCGCCATGCTGACAGAGGCCTTCAGAGAGGAGGATGTTGGTGTCAACCTGAAGTACCGCACAGATGGCAAGCTGTTCAACCTTCGGAGGCTCCAGGCAAAAACCAAGGTTATGTCAGACATCATCAGAGACCTGCTGTTCGCTGATGACTGTGCCCTCAACGCTGTCTCAGAAGCCGACATGCAACGCAGTGTAAACCTGTTCTCTAGCGCCTGCACAAACTTTGGTCTGAAAATCAACACTAAGAAGACTGAGGTCCTCCATCAGCCCCGCTCCTGGAAGGCCCTACGTAGAGCCCAACATCACTGTCAACGGCCAGAGACTCAACACAGTGCACCGGTTCACATACCTAGGCTGCACACTGTCTCAAAATGTCACCATCGATGACGAAGTGAACGTCAGAATTGCCAGAGCCAGCTCCACTTTTCGGCAGGTTGTACCCTAATGTCTGGAACAGAAGAGGCATTACCATCAAGACCAAGCTGAAAGTTTACAGGGCAGTGGTGCTCCCCACACTGCTATATGCGTTTGTGAAACTTGGACTGTTTATCAGCGCCATGCAAGAAAGCTTAACCACTTTCATATAACAAGCCTCAGGAAGATTCTCGGCATAAAGTGGCAGAAAAAATTCCAGACACAGTGGTTCTGACCAAGGCAGGTCTCCCCAGCATCTTCACCCTCCTGATGCAGACCCAGCTTCGCTGGGCAGGGCACGTTGTCCGAATGCCAGACGAGAGACTGCCAAAGAGAATCTTCTATGGTGAGCTCCAGTATGGCCAGCGGTCCCACGGTGGGCAAAAGAAACGCTTCAAAGACACACTAAAAGCCTCAATGAAAGCGTTTGCCATCAATCCAGACACGTGGGAATGAGCTGCAATGGACCGATCCACCTGGCGCTCTTCCATCCACGAAGGTGCCAGGTCATGCGAGGCAAACCGGATCACCGCCGCAGAAAAGAAGAGGCAAGCCCGAAAGGCCCATGCTGTCAACACTCCAGGAGATGTCGCACTCGTCCCTTGTCCCTTCTGTTCCCGAACCTTCCGTGCAAGGATTGGCCTAATCAGCCATCTGCGCACGCAC
The DNA here is from genome assembly GCA_944989445.1 of Ampullaceana balthica. Classification (NCBI taxonomy): domain Eukaryota; kingdom Metazoa; phylum Mollusca; class Gastropoda; family Lymnaeidae; genus Ampullaceana; species Ampullaceana balthica. The sequence continues at coordinate 675,526 of CALYLW010000376.1, read as the reverse complement.
AGACAACCCTCGGATGACTAGAGTGGTCCTCGTCGTATCGATGGACGAACGAACAATTAGAAGGGGCATGGTGTTTGAGTGGCATGCACGCTCGGCTGGCGTATCGATTCGAATCCCTGTAATGGCAGTGGTTCGTTTCCGGGCATCTGCTGGCAAAGTACCATCTAAAACTCCTAGTCCTAGATTAATTTGGGAAAATGGATCTTAATATTCAATCACTTACATGTCACCAAAATTTATTTATTTTTACCAGCAATAAAATGGTTCTATCATTTCTTGCACCATGCTTTACAGAAATAATATAATTAACATTTTACTGTTAAAAAAGCTCTGCCAACAAATTATACTATACTATATATTATGTTTTGATAATTTACTTTTTAAAACAATTTTCAGCACAAACAAGATTAGTAAAAATAAAAAATTCATTATTCATCTTTTCAAATGTATAACTCTTGCTTTCAAGTACAGAATGTTACATTTATTTTGTTTTGGAGAAGCAGCATAGGAAAATGTTGGAGAGAGCATGTCGTGTGGACTGTCCTGGTGTCAAAATATAAGCAATGCCTCTACTGATGTCAAAATATAAACAATGACTGTACTGGTGTTAAAATATAAGCAATGACTCTCCTGATGTCAAAATATAAGAAATGACTGTCCTGATGTTAAACTTACCATATGGCATATCGCACAAAATATGTTTTTAAAAGCTGCGCCACTGGTCACGTCGATGACAATATCAGTTGTACGATTCAGTTGGTCGCATGCTGTAGCCACACTTTCATCATAGACCCACCTGGCTGATGTACAGCTGTTTTCTGATCTTCTGCTCGGTTTTTAATACGTAAACGTATGAAGATTATTTTCAAAAATATAAGCAATGATTTTAATGCGTTTTTTAAGATGAACGATTGTAATGGAATCAGGGCCGGACTAAGGGAATTGGAGGCCCTAGGCAAAGTCAATTTGGTGGCCCTAAATGAAATAGAAAAATAAAATAATAAATATGGAAAGATTCTTGTGTGAGGCCCCATCTAATGATGAAACTAATCGGAGGACCCAAGGCGGCTGCATAGTTTGTCATATGCCTAAAGTCGGCCCTTGATGGAATAGAAATTGTTGAGTAGGATTCATAATTTCAATTAAGAGTAAATTACCGGAAACTTTGTCACAAAAAGAATTTTAATTAATTAAGATTTTCATTTGTTTACAATTGAAAAATGCAGCATGTACCACCTTAAACATAAAATTATTTAATACTATTAGGTTCGTATTTATCTTATCTGTTTACAGACGCTCCTTCTATACAGAAGATTATTGCGTCCTACGCTTATCTATTTATTATTCTTGTTGTTGTGGAAGCTTGTTTGTTTTACTGAAATAAATTAAAATGTGACGAAATAGTTCAAGTATCTAGTTGTTTGTTTATTTACGCAATGTTTTCAGATAAAAATCAAATCCTGGATTTAAAAATATTACGTAGCTTCAGCAAGGGAGGGTTGTACGATAACATGAGGAAGAGAATTAAAATAAGAAACATTAACATTACCCAAAAAATTTCTCATTGCAGGAAAAAAGATAGATTGAATGAGGAAATTCTTTTGTAACAGTGCAGCAATCATTCGAATGACTCAACGCCTCTACCAGCATCTCATCTCGGTCAGTTATTTGGTAGAAGGGCATGTAGCTGAAGCAGTCAATGTGGACATCTAACTGTTTGGGCTAAAGTAATAAGAAAATATTCAATATTTAAATTTTGCATTATTTTCCATTTGTCTGTCCTTTTTTCAAAAGAAAAATGAATTAAAATTTTATAAATATAAAATGAGCATATTATGAAATAATTTAGAAAAAAAAATTGATCGCACTGAATTTTGTATGTAAAAAAATGCGCTGGAATAACAAGTTGGCCCAATATATGCGATGAATTTTTTTTTATCACTTTCATAATTTTGCCTTTTCTGTCTTCTTTTTAATTTATTAATGCCTTAAATCAGGGCTGCCCAAAGTCCATGATGTTATTTTTTGTTACTATGTTATGTATACCAATTTTCGATGAAGTTTGATTGCAAAAATCAATTCCGTAATATTGTTTGTTTTTAAAAAATCTTGGAAAGGAAATAAAAATGGCATCTGTATACTTAAAATTTTAAGACAGTTTTTAATAACAATTTTGACATAACATTTCCGTTCTAGTTATGTTTTGACACATTTCATTTATTGAAAAGGATGTAGTATAAAATGTTAAAATTTCGTACTATAACATTGCCATTATATATCCAATTTTAGTCATTTCTATTGATGAAAAAGTATCACTATTACTATTACTAACGAAAAACAAAAAATAATCATACAATTAAGATACACGTTCCACTGTCACGGCGTATCTCCTTTTCGTTTATTAACTCAATCCAGCCCGTACATATTTTTACTTAATGCAATACGGCCCTCTTTGTAACAAAGTTTGGACACCCCTTCTTTAAATGCACTACCAATAATTTTTTTTTAAAAATATATATACAATCATTTTAGTAACATACCATTTATATATATAATTCTTTTCATGGGACCATGCGAGACACCACGCAAGTATGTGCAACCGAGCATGACGAATGACCCTTGCTGGGGTCGACCAATGTATCGAGACCAACAATGGTCCTTGCGTTTCACTTGCATTGTTCCTTCACAGAATAACGTGAGATTCGTAATGTGATTGTTATCACGTCCGCCTTATACGGGCAAGGTCCTGGGTTCAAGCCCAAGCGAAAACATAGTTGTTTTTTTTAATGTATGTTTGTGCCCCTTCTTTTACCCCTTTATTGCCAACACTAGCTGACCCGCGGCGTAACATACGCCGCTAATTATTTAGTGACGGGTGAAGACTTCCTGAAAGACACAGTTGTCAAAATATGGTGGGTTTGGGCAAACGACTGTGAGTGAATGAAAAGAAGGAACTCTGGAGAGACCCGCGGCGTAGCATACGCCGCAGACTTGCTCATCATAGACAGTGCAAAGAACGGTTGGGGGGGAGGGGGTGAGAGTACAGACACAAAAAGCAACACTAAGTAAATAAAAAATAGCGAGTAAACGTGAACACAAGCACACTGAGGTTGTTGTTACCCACATCCCATTTAATGCTACCATCCCTAAAACATAAACTGTGATTGGCCGACCCTAAGAGGGTTAGTCATATTTAGGGTTGTTAGTTGCGCGTTGTTTTTGTGTTGTTTTTTTTGTTGGTTTTTTTTTGGAAAACCGATTATCGATTATGTAACTCCGATTTTAAACCGATTATCGTTTTATAACTGACTTCATAGAAGTTAGGGGTGTACCGAATTTCGCCTGCAAATGTCTCGAAACCAACAATGAGTTGGCAGTTCCCCCCCCCCTACCCCAAACGACGCTCACTCGCGTTGTTTTGATTTCTTCGTGCTGTAGTTTGTGTCCGTTCTTTCTCCACTTTCTTTGCACTCTCCATGAGCAAGTCTGCGGCGTATGCTAATCCGCGGGGCGTCTAGTTTATTTAAAAAGGTTTAGTTGACATAGCTAGGTTTCGTTAACCTATGGTAAAACGAGCAATATGCCCCCCCTCTCTCATTTTCCTCGAGACTATCCGTAATAAAAAAAGGATGTCATTAAAATTGAACCGGTGTAACAGGCCATATTAAACATCTTACCAGAATATACCCCTTTGACAACATGAGGATATATATAGTAGTGATGGCGAACACAATAGGCACGCAGAACCTCATCAGCCGGCACTCGACAAAAGTATTACATCCTTAATCAAACCAGCAAAGTCCAACCGCCATTTTCGTGTTTCATTAGAGTTTTAGCACTTTGCTATAAATAAATGTAGTTGTTGTTTTGTTTTTTGTTGAACTTTGGGCACGCGGCCCCAAAAAGGTTCACCACCACTGATATATAGTAATAAATTGATGAATGGCTCTTAGCAAGCTTGTCGATTACCAAGGTAACGACTGGGACCAATTCATCCCCAGCTATGTAAAGGGTTTTTCACACAATCAGTGCCCCGATGATTATGTTAAAGGAACTGTCAACGGGAGCCTACAACAAAAATAGCAACTAGAGAGCACAGTTGAAGAAACAGGCATCATGGTGATATAACCTGTCCATAAACTTTAACCATCTAATAATTTCACGAAGAAAGCGACTCGGCACAACTCTTGGCCTTACTTTTGACTAGGCTGTATGATATGGACACACTCGAGATCTAGAACAACTGCGGCGTATATATATACAATGAAAGGGAGTGGAAACTGCTACTTCGGGCCCTTAAGCTAAATTCTGACAGGAACGGAGGACAACAACATTCTCCTCAGACGTAAAGTTTTTCGACACGTGAACACTGGCATCACAAAACAACTACAGGACTAATTGAACCAAAATTAGGAGTGTATATACACATTTCTGGCATCTCGTGATGGAGTCTGGGCAACTGATACAAAATCCTGGCAAAAGCGACCTTTTACGCAGGGATATCGTTGTCTATACCAGGGGTTGGGCAAAATTTTTAGGGCGAGGGCCGCATTACTAAGAAATGAAACAACAAGGGGCCACACCGAACCAAAATTTAGCATCGATTCAAGTAAAAACATCAATCTTTAACATTAATTTATTGATTTTTTTTTCGATATTATCGCAGGCTTCCGCGGGCCGCAAAAAACTCCGTAGTGGGCCGCATGCGGCCCGCGGGCAGTAGTTTGCCCACCCCTGGTCTATACAAAAGTCGTTGATTCGATGAATTGATTGATCTATAATTATTCTAAAAGTTGAGGCTTTAGGTTTTTGTTATCATTTACTATTTAAACTTTAAATAAATGAAAGTTTTAATTTCATTTTGGAATGTTAAAGTTGTGTTTAAATTAATAAAAGTTTATTTTTTAACTGAATTTTCTCTTGTTTTAGCCTTTAAATTCATAGTCTTGAGAATTTTAAAATGTTAGGTAAATGCTTCCCTCACAATGCTAAACACGCCAAAAAATCTTGAACAATTTAGGAATTTAGACTTTGGTTTTTTTTTATTATTTAAAAGAGGAGCTATATTCGACAGTTTGGAAAAAAACATGTGTAAATTTAATACATGTTTTAAAATTTTTCTTTATTCAAATCTTTATTACTGAAATCAAAATTTTTTGGTAATAAATCAATTAACATAATAATTTGAATAATCACAAAGGGTAAGTAATCCAAAGTGTTCGCACGCGTTTGACAAGCAACAAATATAACCACGCTTCAAAAGTATTTTTCTTAAAATAATTTATGTATTGCTTTATTAAGTAAATATTAAATGAAAACAAAAACGCGGGTTCCATCTATATTTGTAAGGACTGTAACTTTAGATCTACAACATAAGATTTCATTCCTTTTATTTTTAAATTGCTGAATCCAAAAAGGTTCCTCACATTTTCACCATGCCCCAATATTTTAGATATGCATAACGCAGAGCAAAAGAAAAATGTTCAAATCAAAACGTTGGTATAACGCCAGGATCCTCTTCAAATAAGATATTGATTCTGCTTTCATTCATCGTAAAATAGTTAATAATTATTATTTTATTTTAAATAAAACAATTTGCTACTTGAGAATTGAGTTTAACTTAACTGACAGATCTAAATCACCAAAGTAGTAAAAGTCGCTCATCAATTTATTACTTACTATATGTCCTCATGTTTTCAAAAGGGTACATTCTGGCCTTTGGGTATATTCTTCTCACGGTGTGAGAGACGTGTTGTTGTGTTTACATTGTATGAGAATGCAATGACTTGACCTAGTATGAAACACGTGGTTTGTGAGGTGAACTTTAAGAGTGCGTAGTCAAGGGCTGGGAGAATAGCTGACTATATATAGACGGTTCAAGAGGCAACCGAGGTGGAATGCATACGAGCTGCTTAGGTAGTTGATTGTACAGTTGATTACAGTGGATTGTATATAGTCATTAAAGACAGTTGTTAACCAGACCACAGTGTGTTAAAGACTTGTTACTTGACCAGCTAGTTCTATTACACACGGGTTTAATCTGGTCTGTTACACCGGCATATGCGTTTTTTTACAGTACCTTTCGTAAAATATTTAAATTCCGCAAAAACTTAACTCTGATTTTTTATTAAGCTGCAGCACATGATTAGATATAGTATCTCGATATTGTTCATGAGGTTACATAAAATTTAAACATAAAATTTATACCAGTGGTTCTCAAAGTGGTCCCTACGGACCCCAAGGGGTCCCCGGTACCATCAGTGGGGTCCGTGGAAAATAAAAATTGATTTTGGGGGTCCCTGAACAACGACAGGGGGTCCGCGCAAAGTTTATATGCAAATAATAAAATTGTGATCCATTTTTATTATTATTGAAATTGAAATAAATACAATTATACCTAAATGCTCTTTCTACTAATTCAATACCATCTTAGGTGCTATCAGTCATGGAATACAATGTTGTTTTACCTAAAAAAGGAAGTAGAAGTACGCTTCTGTCACAGCTTGGTTATTTCCACAGAATACTTGGTAAAATTTGATGCTTAAGAAATTCGGATTTCCTATAAGTAGGTCCGAAAAGTACAGTTTTTTAACGTGAATCAATGGGTTTGCAAGAATGGATAATTTTCCATGTGTCGAGAAGTTATATTTTTTATCTAAATTGTATCCTATGATCAAATAGTTTTTTTTCAAAAGGGCTTTATTGCAGCATTCCATTGACAATATAAACAGCGGGTTGTTACGACAGATAAGAGAATGAGTGAGCCGAAGAAAAACATGCCGACAATACAGTGTTAAATATATGAAATATGGCAGAATGTTTGGAAACAGATAGGAAACGTTATTTACTAAATTAAACAGATTTTTATGGTAAAGCTATACCCTTGACTAATACTAATATCCTTTCTGTTGCTACCGACAGTGCTACGGCAATTGTAGGCAGATACAGAGGCTTTCTGTCATACTTAAAAAAGCTGCACCGAATGTATGTTCAGTACATTGTGTCATTCATCTACATCATTTATTCGACGGTTGTGTACATCATACTAGCACGATCCGGTTTAGTGGAGTCTAGGCTGACGGTGGCATATAGATGACTCTCGTGCGGAAGGGTTCTTTAGTGTGAGCGGCGTAGAGTGATGTGATGGCGGATATGGTGTGCTGGATTCGACGGCAAGAATTATAGTTGTGAGACAACGAGTCTCTCGCTACTGAAGGAGGGGGGCTAGACTCAGGTGAATCACTGAAAGCCTCCATTCTACTATACGGAGGGGAGAATACTGGCTCTATTCGAGCGTCATAGAGAGAGATCACTTGGGTCACTAGATTGTGCCATTAGACCAGTTCATAAAATTAAAGGAATGCCTTCAATGAGATAATATTTGCTCAACATTGGAAAATGAATCAGACTGTAATCCTTTATTTATGCACACAGAAGTAGGTTGGTTATCAAAAAGTGCATGATTAAATTTATTTTATGCTCTCTTTAATTCAGTATTGGAATTCCTGGGAAGGAAAGTCAATGATTTGCGACACAATTAACTAAAAAAAAATTACATATCAATTTTGAATGATTTAATTTATTTGCCAAATTTAACGAAACTAACTTGAAACTACAGTTTGACCAATTAAATTGAATCAAACTAAAAGCGTAGTATATGCGTTTGTTGCAAACTTTTTTCTGTACAAACAAAACATGGGTAGAGGAGAATTTTTCCGTTTCCAAATCTTTCCAAATTTAAAAATAAAGATAAAGATGTGCTGGCTTTCTTCACTTGGATATTCCTCACTGGGTGTTTAACAGTTTTGCGCGTGAACAAACTTGGAACCCAAAAACAGATGAATACATACTAATACAGGAGCTGCTTATTGAAATAAACACAAATTAGGAATTTAACCCTATGTTTGAACAAGGATAACACACATTCTGGTTACAAAAACAGATCCCAATTTTATATCCTGCATAATGGAGTATTGCACAGAAGTTGTTGATTGCTTTCACGTCTTCCAATTTGGTAGAACAAGGATTCAGTGCTGTTATAAACCTCAGAATAGAAACCGGCTAGAAATTATTGCTCATGTGGGATTTGCGTTCGCTACTCACAAACAATGAGTCGGACATAAATACACCCATAAAATTTCATCACATTCATTCAAGTCATTACTTTAAAATTTGTTTTAAACAAAATTTCATATTTTCAATAAATAATACTTCATCAATTTTTTTTGGGTGTAATTTTTGTACAATGCATTTATGTAGTTTTTTCACTTGGGGGTCTGTGAGCAAGTTTTGACTATAAAAGGGGTCCATGGGTCAAAAAAGTTTGGGAACCACTGATTTATACCATATAAAACCGAACACTTTGAGAGTTACACACTATTATTAATATACATACAATTGGTAATGCCTGTTAAGGATTTTTAAAATTTTAAACATATACTTTGTATGAAAATTGGTTTAATGAAAAGTATGTGAAAAGAAATGTTTTCCTATTTATATATTCTAATTGTATGTGTTATCGGTAAAGTAGAAAAATTTTGCGTTGCAAAAAAATGTTATATTATTATATACTAGATGTGACTCGCGGTGTAGCATACGCCGCAGACGCAGACTTGCTCATAGATGGTGCAAAGAATGGGGGGGGGAGAGCGGACACAGATTGCATCACGAAGAAATCAGAACAATGCGAGTGAACACGATTGTCTTTTTTCGTAAATTTTAAAGTTTTAATTCCAAATTTAATTTTATGCGATTTTGAGACATATAGATAATAGATCCATTATGAAATTGATTGAATTAAATGGGTGTTTCTAATATTACATCTTGCACCGAAAGGGCCCGGGGGCCCCTAATGTTTTTTTTTCTATATGATCCGAATCAAAATTAGTCTAAGCGATAGCTAAGAAAATATAGGAAAATGAATGGATCTTGACCAAACTTGGTACATGCATATAAAAACTATATTAAAATACTGTGGGGCAATGAACTCCTAATGTCCATTTTTTGGAGTCCGGGGGCCCAAATGTATTTTATCGTAAACGTTTGTTTTAAAATTAACTCCACACTCAGTTTCACGCGATTTTGAGTAATATAGAAACATTAAATAATTACGAAGTTTATTGAAATGAACAGTTGTTTCCAACTTGCAATCCTGCATCGAATAGGCTGGGGCCCTTAATGTAATTTGTTTGCTTATAGGAGCTACACAAAAGTTAATACCATCGTTAGATCCTGTGTAAACTGATTAATCTTGACCAAACTTTGTATATAAAAACTTGAAAGCTTATATTTAAATACAATAGGCCACAGAACACCTTATGTGCATTTCTTCCGGGCAGAGGACACCCAATATTTTTCTACAAAATATTTGAGATTTTATTCCCAATTCAATTTTACGCGATCTTAACAAATAATGACAAAAATATCCATTATGATCCAGATCGAAATACACAGGTGTCTCAAAATTTACATCTTGCACAGATGAAACCCAAAGTCCCTTTTTGCCATTTTTGCTTTTATAATCTATAACAATAGTTTAAGCGTTAGCTAATGGCTCAATAAATGGATCTTGACCAAACTTGGTATATAAAAACTTCATTCCCCATATTTAAATACTTTGGGGAAGTAAACTCCTAAAATCCATTTCTTCGGGGCCGGGATCCCTAACCATTTTTTCATAACCGTTGAAGATTTTATTCCCCAATCTATTTTACACGGTCTTGGCAAATATTGATAATATTTACATTATGATCCAGATTGTAATGAACAGATGTTTCGTACTTTAAATCTTGCACCAGTAGGCCCGGGTTGCCCTTAAAGTTGTTTCTTGTTTATATTAGCGATATAAATAATATTTTATTCATCAGACTTTTTTGAAATTTTGGGAATTTGTTGAATTCATTTTCGATAACTTTTTGGTATAAAGAGTTGTTTTTTTTTAAATTATGGGGCCCGGGGGCCTAAAATGTCATTTTCCCCCTAAATATTAAAAGTTACTGGGTTAAAAGATGTATCTTTACTAAACTTGGTACATAAATACTTGATGACCCATATTAAAAATACTATGGGACATTGAACTCCTAATGTTGATTCCTTTTTGACAGGGAGCCTAAAATCTTCTTTTTTTTCTGGGGTGGGGGGGTAAATTTTAAGACGGTTTTCCCCAATCGATTTGACACCATCTTGACATATATTAACACGCAGATCTATCGTGATACAGATGGAAATATATAAGGATTTTGAAATTTACATCTTTCACCATTTGGTACGCCTGGGCCATTTTTATGTTGTTGCTTTTTTTAAACAGTGATATAAGCGTTATAATTATTGTTGTATTCAACCTATAGCCCTGATCTTTTGATAAGTTCCTGAGTACAATGTCAATACATTTTTTTTAATGTTATCTTTTATTTTTGAGCCGGGGTCCTTAATATTTTTTTAGGTAAGCTTTTAAAATATTATTTTATTTATTCGATTGCCATGAAACTTGGAAAAAAAAATTATTACATTTTCGAAAAGATTTCCGGCTGAATTGTTTTTAAAAGGTACCACTCAATGATTTCTTTGAATGTATTCCTTTATACTGAGATCGTTGCAACGCGCGACGGGTCAGCTAGTAATTACATATAGTTAAGGTGAATTAGATAGAGTATGAATTTTTAAAAACAGGATAATCTATTTTTATATAGATACTTTGTTTTCAATCAAAAGGTATAGTCTGACCATGGCCAGTTTGGTCCCTGTGGTTTTGTCTGACAAAGTTCAGCATAGACCAGGGGTCGAGAAACCATGGCTCGCGAGCCATATATGGCTCTTTTGTTGGCTGCGTCTGGCTCGCTGAAAAATGTTCATTTAAAGAAAAAAATGTATCTTCAGACTCCTTTGATCTAAATTATTATTGGAAAAAAATCCTTTTTTTTTAATTTAAAAAAGAAAATATAAAAAAATTTATAAATTAAAAAAACCTCGTCATTGAATACATGAAATAATCAGGGTTAGTAACCTTATGAGAGATATTGCTATTTAAGGGAGAGAGATTTGGAATTCGGGATCAAAGTGATCCCAGTGATTTCTGTCGAAAATTGGGGGAAATACATATTTCAAGTGGGGTTGGTGTATATTGCTTTCGAAAATAGCGGACGATGTGTGCATGAGTAAAATAGTCCGCACAACAGATTGTCGTCGGATCAGAAAATAACATTTCGTTTTAATCGCGTTTTAAGCTAACTAATTTTAGAAACCTTTTTGACAAGATGGCTAAAAGAAAGAAAGACGATGAGTATCGTACTTTTCAGCAGGAATGGACACAGGAATTTGCCTTTATGGAGAGAATGGGTTCTGAAGTGTGTTTAATGTGCAGTGATAAAATTACGTCTATGAAACGGTCAAATGTAAAGCACCACTTCGAGACACGCCATTCTACATTTGCATTGAAATATCCTGCGTGAGACAGCAGAAAAAAAGCATGTCAAGAATTGCAATCATGAGTGCAAGCTGGTCAGCAGCAAATCCGTGTTTGGACCCAACAAGGTGACTGGAATTCGGCTAGCTTTGCTGGCACTTTAGCTATTTGAAGAAAGAGGAAAGCCATTCACAGATGGGGGGGGGGAGTATGCCAAAGCATTCATGGTTGATGTTGCCAATGAACCTTTTGATGACGTTTCCAACAAGGATAAAATAATTAAACGGATAAAAGAAATGCCTCTGTCAGCAAGAACTGTTCACGATCATAGCATCATAATGTCAAATCAAATTGAGGAAATGCAAGTGAAGAACATAAATGTGGCACCGTTTTTCTTTCTCGCTTTGGATGAGTAAACAGACGTCAGTAATTTATCCCAGTTCAGCGTTGTTGCTAGGTATGTTGTCGGTGAAATATTACATGAGGAAAGTCTTGGTGTTTTGTCTATGAAGGGCACAACAAGAAGGCAGGATTTATTCGAGTCCTTCACTGAGTTCGCTAAAGAAAAAAAAATCTACTAATGGATAAACTTGTTTCGGTGTGCACTGATGGTGCTCCGTGCATGGTGGGGAAAAACAGAGGATTTGTCGCTCTTCTTTGTGAGCATGAAAACAGACGCATCCTAAGCTTTCATTGCATCCTACATCAGGAGGCGCTTTGTACTCAGTTGTGTGGCCAGCAGCTTGGTGAGGTGATGTCACTGGTGGTTCGGGTAGTCAACTTTATTGTTTCCTGAGCATTAAATGATCGCCAGTTTAAAACACTGCTTGATGAGGCTGTGAATAATTATCCTGGTCTACTTCTGCACAGCAACGTGCGTTGGTTGTCGAGGGGGAAAGTTCTCAGCCGATGTGCGGCTTGTCTGAGCGAAATTAGGACTTCTCTTGAAATGAAGAATGTCGATCATCCCGAGTTAGTTGACACTGAGTGGCTCCTGAAGTTCTATTACCTCGTAGACATGACTGAACATCTAAATCAACTCAATGTGAAAATGTGAAAATGCAAGGCGTTGGAAATACAATCTTATCACTGCAACAAGCAGTGTTTGCATTTGAAAACTAGCTTGAACTATTCATTACCGATATTGAAACAGGCCGTTTATTACACTTTGAAAAACTGGGAGAGTTCAAAGATACGTGCACATCAAGCGCTCAACACACAATATTCAGCAGCTAGCAGGCTTAAAGTCCAATCTTTTGCAGTCAGTTAACGCGCGCTTTGGAGAATATCGCGAGCACAACCGTCTTTCTAAGTTCATCACCAATCCACACGAGTTTGCAGTGGAAAGCACTGACCTGAGTTGCATCCCCGGAGTCTCCATCAGAGATTTTGAGCTCCAAGCTGCTGACCTGAAAACCTCAGACATGTGGATGAATAAGTTCAACTCACTGAATGAAGATTTGGAAAGACTTGCACGACAGCAAGCAGAGTTGGCGAGCCAACACAAATGGGCAGAAAGGAAAAAAACTTCAACACGCAGACCAGATGATTGTAAAAACTTGGAACGCTCTACCCGTCACATACCACACACTGCAGCGTGTGAGTATTACCATTAATGGTAAGTAATACTCATTATTGATTAGTTTAGCAACAGCATGACAGTGTTATATTAAAATGATTTCAGAGCCATAATTATTGTGCTTTTAGTGTTGAAATTACACAAAATGCCCACATTTACTTGAATTTTTAGTTTTAAGAAATATGTATGGCTCTTACAGAATTAGTTTTCGAAATATGTGGTGTTTATGGCTCTCTCAGACAAAAAGTTTCCCGACCCCTGGGATCGAATATGTTTTATTTGAACAGCGATTTTTTTATCTGTAGAAAAAACGTTATTTTATAAGCCAAAGATAATATACGAAATACGTGCTTTTAATTCAATGAGCTTAATTGCCCAGTATGCGGATATTTACACACTGAAAATAAATATTGAAATGCTATGGATAGGATTTATCTGAATTATTTATCAAGCAAAAATTTTATCAAAAGTATTTTGACTTGGAAAGTGAAACAGAAAATGTATTTACAAAAATAAATTACTTACCAGGACAGCTCTATTGCACACAGCACAATAAATGTTACGGTATACGACATTTGTAGCCATGTCTACAGTCAAAGCAAAGTAGGCAAATGTTATATCAACGGAGTTTACAGTGTTTTCACAAAGCCTAATGATATCGGAATTTTCTGTAAAGTCTTTGAAACAAGATGTGATGTAGAGAAATGCTCCTCCCTCCTGGCAACCCAATACTGGTACACCGACACTATCAATGCTGTAGTTATAAGGTAGGGGATCTTGTGTATAGTCTTTTTGTTGGAGATTATCTGTGACATTATCAAGGGTTTTATAGATGTCACCAATGTAGGTTGTGTTATTAATAAATTCAGGCAAAGGGACATAAAGATCCTCATAGTTCGGACAACAAATTCCGTAGTATTCACATTCCGGTCTTTTACAGCTACATTCCCAACAGGCTAAATTCTGAGACCATCTGTCAAACTCTCTTAAAGAAACTCTCTTTCCTTGAAAACATCTCACAGCACAGTAGCTGTCTTGATAAACTCTGGCTGGTATTGACTTGTTCCACTCCGAATAAACACCAGTTACATTACGTTCATTAGGCATATACCCATTAAAGTTATAGCAATTAAATTTTGAAAGCGCTTTAGCCTTAGCACTACAATCCAAAAATATGGACAAGCAATATATTATACTTAGGCTTTTTAAAGACATTTTACTTAATGAAAAAAGACAACAAAAGAGACGTAATAACTGAAAAGTTATATTAAGCGAGCATTAAAAGAGTTATTGGTTTTTCATCATTCTTAATAAAACACGAATTTATATTTATTGCAATTGTCATTCCAGCGCATAGACTGGAATAAGCTATGATATATCATTTAAGTGAGTCACTCTATCCTTTTAACATTTATTTTTCTAAATGTCAATAGCACAGGTTGTTTCACATCATACCACCGATATGAGTCAAATTTCCAAGTAAAAGTAACGCCTTCGGAGCTATAGTTAATCAAATTGTTGTTTGAGTGTGATATAAGAGTATTAACAACGCGATTATTTGACTCCAATAACGTTTTCTCTTCCCTCTGGTAAGACATCAGTGTCAGATATGTCGTCATGTCTGGGGAAAATCGTATCATTTTTAAACATGTTAAACTGAGTTTCACAAATTAATTGGTAACTCCGAGCATGATATAATCAACATATAAAGTAGCTGAAAATTACACACACTTTTTCTCAAAGGTTAAATTTTCAATTTTAAATTTGAGCATAATTTATTTAAAGGATGCATTGATCTCTATAACGTCTGACAATGAAAGTAGCAGTGGCGTAACAATGGGTTGGCATTGGGGCAGTGGCGTAGCGAGTGGGGGCCCCGGGCGGCACTTTTCCTAGGGGCGGCAAATTATAGTAGTTTTTATATATAATTTCTAACAATGAACATTTTATAAGAAAGTGGAGCTTTTAGTCAAAATAAGGTAATCCCTTA